>CM062806.1:856403039-857003039 GCA_031772625.1 Pinus tabuliformis
AAAACCCCATATCTTGGTGGTATTGAATAATGCCAATCCCATACCCTCATACATGATAAATCCCACTGGAATGGAAACAATCATGCCAACCCTGAAATCTTGGCATTTTCCTTTATCTTACATTTTCTATCTTTTTACATTAAGAAAATTTAATATTAGCATTAATTACCAATGTGATGAACTCTACAAAGCTCAATCCCTTCTTACTATTTTTTCATGGACATGGTGATATTTTCCTACAGGTCCCATGCCCTTCTTGGGCACTTAGGTGGGCTCAAGAACTAACAAAAAAAACTCCTAAATGCCTTGGAAACATTGTTGGTCAAACTGTATGGTTGGCGATACTACATGGCATTTCTATATTGGGAAATTCTTGAAAGATGGGTACTATCCATGTATGTTGCATGCAACTGTATATTGACATTGTATTGTGGAATGTCGAGGTGCTATCACTATTAGGCTAAAAGTTGAGCTACTGAGCTTGAACATAGACTACCGTCCTTGTCATGCTGAGCCTTTGTTATTGTTGTACTAAATTAGGAATTCCAAAATATGATCCATGTTGTAGGTATGAGACTAGATTTCATTGCAACCCAAGAAATATGGTTTTCCAAAAACATCATGTAGATGTACTTGTATGCATAAAAATTGGAGAAATAAATATAAAAAGGATGTGCATACTAGCCATTAGTTCACCAACATATGAGGTTGATAAGTGTGTAGTAACAACAATGTACCATGTTGGCAAAAAAAAGGCCAAGTCAAGCAAGCCAAACTACTCTAAAAGAAACAACACAAATACAACATTTGCATTGTTAATCTGCAACAAAATATTTTCAATCCTTCTGTTTAGAATCGTTTATTAGAGAGCTATGATAATATCTTCTTTTTATGGAATGGTATACTCGGTTCTATGTCCTTATTTATTTTTGAAAATAATTATGGTCCTAGATATATGAAAGTTACGTTATTTCTTAAGAAGGCCATATACAACTATGTATTTGATTTGTATAGGGAAAATTTGTTTTCAAGGAATAGGAATGAGATGTTTATGGACAAATCTTTGACTCTGATCAATTATTTTTTATGGGCTTAGATTTGGAGTCAAGACTTCGCATGATGTCCAGTTTTGGGTATCACTAGACATTTTTACTTGGCAAGGATTTGTGCCCGGAGAAACTCCAAATTCACATAGAGAAGAACCCATAAATTCCTACAACCTTTTTTTTTAATACTTGTTAAAGGATTTGTTTATTTCATGTTATTACCAAAGTTCTTGTAGCCCAAAAATCAAATCTAGGAAAAATATGTGGGAAGACTTTATCAGGAAAAATATCTGGGAAAATTGAAATTATGATAGATCATATGCAAGAGTGGGAAATAGGAATGTGATGATGATGAGGAGATAAATCAATCATACTACTTGACAATGACCTTCGCTTTAACAGTTTTAGGTGGCAAAAAACTCTTACATAATAAAAAAATATTTTTTCCTCTTTGTTATTAATGTTTAAGTAGTTTTATCAATTATATCGCAACCTGTTTATTTTTTTATTGAAGTTTCCAATGTAACATTTATTTATTTTTATTTAAGTTTCCAATGTAACATTTATTTCAGGAAGAGAAATATATTTACCAAGAATCTGTATTTTCCATTTAGAATTTCAAAAATAAACATGTATTTTGCCACCATATATTTTATTTTTTTCCCCATGGAAAAAGTCGTAATTTTATTCATAAGACAAAATTACATTTTGTAGATGCTAAAATCATATGCAGAGATATTGATCCTGTTTTCACAGAAACCAAAAAAATAAAAAAATAAATATTAAAAAACTATTCTTTTTCTCCCTTTCTTTTTCTCCACCTTTCGCTATCCCCTAGAGTTGGGGTAGTAGTTACAATGGAGAGCTGATTTCCTATTATAATTATGGGAGAGACCTTCTCAGATTCGAATCCTTTTGATCCATGTGTTCTCTTGTTGTCAGATATTTCCTTGCCGATTGTCCTGGGGTCTTGTTGCTGCAGTGGATTACTAGGGGCTTCCTCCTGCTCTTTTGTGTTGTGCTAGGTTTTTTGTTCAACCTTATCTACTTTGTATTATGTAGTGTCTACAACATCTTCTTCTTCACCTAATGGTTTCAAATGCTGCCATATTTTAGGCCTCCTTTGTTACTGCTTGTTTAGATTGGGGATGTTTCTTGCCTGTGGACAAGAATTGAGAAGGTGGCCTATTTGTAGGCATCCTCGGCATCAGAACGTTGTGTTTTCGTAATCCAAGGATTTCGTCCATTGTTTGTTGTTAAAATTCAGTAATATAATTTTTGGTAGTCCCTGGCTAAGATCTACTTCAACAAATATCCTGGCAAATGTAAATATGCCTTTTGTGAGTCTGCCTTCATCAATATTTAGAAATTTCCCCAAGGTATTCCCTATAGCGATTAAAACCTTGTGGTGCCAGAAGTGTAATGGAAGGTTGTGCAGCCTGACCCAGACTGGCATCTTTGATACCACCATTGTATGGGCATCAAAATCTGGAAACCATGGTGTGATGAAGAGCCCTACGATGCCCTAGAACCATGGCCCCTTATTAAGGATGAATTCCTTTTCTTGTTCTATTCTGAATCATCCTATAAAAAAACCTTTGGGACGTAAGTAAATTTCACAATTTGGTGTCCAAGTACTGTGGATCCAGTGGTGCAGATCGCCAGATCTGGCCAATACTCGTTAAATCTGCAGATGACTGAGTGGGAGTATAGATTTGAGTACAAAGCACTTACCTCAGGCATTTCAATGGTGAGAGCAGGATCCACGTTTTTTTTTCAACAATGTAGGGCCCAAGAGGTACATGGGTCGTTGCGGGATTGGCTTGTGCTTTTCCTTTTCCCTTGTCAACATCCTTGAAGGAGCCTAAGTTCTTGGAGTTTATATTCTTTGAGTTGGTTCCAAAACATCCACCTCGCAGATGGAGGTTAATGATGATGGTCGAGTCTGTGGTTATGTTGTAATCCTAAAGGCTGTAGTTGTCCTATAAGCTGCATCCCTTATAGATCGGTTTTTGCCCCTGTTCTGGTATGACAAGTAGGTTTTGTATTTTTTTCCGTAGATCTTGAATTTTGTTGCCCTTACATAGGCTTAAGTAGTGATGTCTTCCTTCTGGTGCTTTAAGGAAGAACTGGGTGAGATCTACCTCTCTGGTGTTTGAGTATGACCGAGTTTTCCCCCGATATGTTTCCTAGAACGTCCAGATCCCTGGTCCTAGATCATCGTTGTTCTGTTTGGCTAGCTCGCGTTACTCTGCACTTATGGCCCATGAATGAGGGCATGGGGGTATCTTGATGGTTGTGTTCCCCAGATCTGGACTTTTTGTAGGCTACTTATTCTTCTAGGTACATGATCTATTGGTTCGATGGCAGATCTGAGCATCTGGCTGTCTTTCGTGGCGATAAGGCTTAATCCAAGGCTTTTCATCGCCATGCAGAGGCGGCTTGGCCAAGTTAGGGTGTGTGGAAGGGGTATATAAAAGTCGAGTTGACCCTTACCTATGAAATATTAGCATGTGGGTTGCTAGATCCTGCCCCATCTGCGCCCAGATCTTCCTCCTGTAGCTCTTCCTCCACAGAGATCTAGGAATTTAGAACAGAGTTGAAGTCTATGGCATACTCCTTTGTGACAACCTTCTAGTTCCTGTTGATGTGTTCGCAGGTGGCAGAGCCGGTCTGTTAGAGGTCGGTGGAGTGCTCAACATTGTGCATGGCCTTGATGTGATCGACAGCAAGGTAGATCTCGCCTTCCTAGTAGCCGGATCGGGCATATTGGCCGTCAGGTACGAGGGCCACGCTCTGGACGGAGTGCGCGCACCCAGTCTGGCAGCGCCGAGGGTTTCCTTATTCCTCAGACTTCCTAGGAAGGTCTCTTAGGATAATTGCTCTATTTCTGGTTGCAAAGATCATACCCAGGAGGTCAGTTGAGGATACGAAGGTCGTTGCTGCAACGGTGTAACCAGTCTTTGTGCTGCACAGGGCCTGTATTTCCACCATGGCTCCTCGGTCCACTTGGTAGTCACCATATATTTTATTATATTCCGTTATTCATTATTTTATTTTATATTTTAATTTGAAAAATATATAACATTTAATTGTTGAGTATTAAAATTTTATTTACATAACGAACTTCTATTAATAAAAACATGTTATTGTTGTATTCAAGTTAAAAGTAAGTTACCAAATGTATTTTTCTTATTTATTTTCAACGTCTAACTGTTGGATTTAGTTGTTATTATATTAAATTTAAAAATTATAATATATTTGAATCAGTTTACATAATAATATTGTATTGATGTTTTTTTTTAATTTTTCATGAGTTTATATATCTATATCTATATATATATATATATTATATATATATTTATATATATATATATATTTATATATATTTATATATATATATATATATATATATATATGTTGTTTTTTCATTTGTATATTTATATATATATATATATATATATATATATATATATATATATATATATATATATATATATTGGATTTTTTAATGAAGTGTGCATTTAATTATGTTACAACTTGTTAGGAAGGGTTTTTATACTAACAACATCATTTCAATGTTGTATGTTGCAGAAAATTGATCGATACCAAAGTTGCCTGTGGATGGAAGACCTTATCTAATTTTCTATTTTGTAATGTTCTAACTAGGGAAAAATATTTATTTTTCTTTAGATGTGCCCACCAAAGAATGTACATGAACACAAACTACCATTAATAAAAGGAGTAGGTTTTTTTTTGTTGGAGGGGAGTTCAACCCCACCAAAAGGCTCTTAAGAAGGTTGAATGGTAACCCTCCTTTGAGTTGTGTTCCTTGTGCTCATGGTTTTGATGATCTTTAGTTTATAGTAACTCCAATATGCACAAACACAAATATATCCTTTTATTATCATAATAATTTATAAACATGTTTTAAACATCTTCCCAACATACACACAAATGGAAAAATCACTTTTATTCACTTAAATCATTTAACATTTTTTCAATGTTTTAAACATCTTCTCTGCATACACACAATAGCAAAGCCACTCTTATTCAAATAATTTACTTAATATTTTTTCAATTTATTAAACAACTTCCCACATACACACAATTGACAAAACCACTTTTATTCACCTAAATTCTATATGTAAGATTTCAAAGACTGATTGGTGTTTGGATATGAATAACTACATGTGAATCTCAATGGCCTTGAATGGCATGGAAATTACAAACAATTCTTGAATTAATGTTGTTAGGAATTTTTCCATGTGTTTCAAGTTGATGATCTATGGAAAGCCTACTATGATTCCTTGGAAAGTGTAGAAATCCCCTCCTTGTTGGAAACTCAGGTATAAATCCTAAAAATCCATGGTGATTGGGTCTAATATCCTTAACCATTCAACACCCAAGATAATGTTAGAAACATGGTAGCACCCATATCCATAGAAAACATGTGGGTTTTTAATAATAATCACCCATTTGAAGCTACAAATTTTTTGACTGATCCACACATTTAGTGGAATCTCCACTATCAATCATGATCCATTTTTTTTTCTACATCGTGGATATAACAATGTGTTTTTCATGATACCCATTGGTGAATAAAATTATATATGCTATGACTATCAATTATGATAAAAAATTAATGTTTGATGTAGCCAATCAATTTGAGAGTTTGGGAAGGTGAAATACTAGTCAAGAAATTCAAAGAGAGTTATGGTTCTATATTTGACTAACCAAAAGGATTAATGTCATCAAATGACAAGGTAGAGGTTTTGAGGTACACATTTAACATCTTCATCCAAAATTTCCTCTGAAATGGCCTTAAATAGTTTTTCTCCTTACATTTATACCTAGAAAAATATTTCTCATCATAATTGTAGCAAAGAACATTAAGTTGGTTCATTGAAATTACAAAATAGGTTCATTTAATGAGGAGAAGGAGGAGAGACATTGGTGGTTAGATATGGGGAATAAAGGATTTTTTTTATTTGGACATTCATGACCCTTTGGACTTGCTAGGCTCTTTGAGATGCTTCTAGCCAAATAATAGGGAAATTAATGAATATTGAAGCACATATTTGTTCCCTCCAGCCATTGGTAAATAAATCCCTAAAAAAGGTATATGATGTGTCTTAAATTTGGAAAGCAAGTTTCTAAAAATAGAGATAAATACCTCAACTATAATAATATTATTTAAGATTGGTTAAGTGGCACAAATAACGGGTGTCTAGTTTAAAAATGCATAGATGTTCACTAGAAATTGTGTCCAAACAATATAACCATCTTCGGATTTCTTATGCCATTTTAGTCATTGGAAATTTTTAGGACCTAATTATAATAAACCCACACAAAGTAATTAATCCATTTGTGATGTCATGTAGGGAAAAATAATGTTCCATATAAGTGACCCATAATGTAGGGCTGTAGCCATTCAATTTATTTAGGTCCAATTTAGGTAATCAATTCCATCTGTGAGTCATAGGATCATGAAAAATTTGTTGAGACTCAAGCCCCATCATATTGGATGATTAAACTCCCCATAGTTGGAATAATTTTTCCTTGAGTTCGTCGTATATTCCCATGAGTTGGATTACTTATTTTATTATTAAGTCTATTTTTTTGAGCTTGACATTGATGGAAGAAAAATTGTACTTGGAAAAGGAGTAGGTATGGCCTAATATGTGTTACAAATCATCACACAAAGTTTCTAAGGTTGAGACTTCATTTGTGAGATCATGGTTTTCGGTCACCATAAGGATGGGGTCCATAGAAAAAGTTTACTACAAAGTGGTACTAGTGTGATTAATGTTTCTTTTTAGGGTTATTCATATAGTATTCAAGTAGTGTGGTGAGTGAGTCCACGAAAATATCTTACTAGAAAGTAGTACCATGATGATTAAGGAAACATAAGGAATTCATTTAGATAGTTCCAAAATAAGTGTGTGAGAGGACACGGTTCTTTTTTCTTTTTGTTTTGTTGTTTTGCTTTTTTTTTAACACAAATGGAGTTATACTTACACATGAATAATACTATCATGTAGGAATGTTCAAAAGCTAAATACTATGTATTATGAAGGAATTTTTTTCATAATGCACAAATTTTCAAGATAGCTCTTTTGTCTGAGTTTCCAAAACTAGTAGTAAGGAGTAGGGTTTTGATTGTGTTAAGGAAAAGCGAGTGTCAGGTTTTATACCTCTATGATATATTCACATTCCTACAATAATATTTAAACCAAATCCTTAATAATCTAATGAAGGAGGCTTGATTTCACCCCTAATAATACCATCCAATTACCCAAGTAGTAGAGAGTAATCTTCATAGGTGCTATTATTGGTGTCACTAAGTAGCCAAATGGTCAATCAAGTTATTTAACACTGGTTTTAGGAATCCTAGAGGACTTCCAATGTAGATGTTGTCTGATGCAATACTACTTCAAGGGGTGCTAACAAATATTGAAAATATTTTCAAGAATGTGAAACCTCTTGTATCTCGTACATGTATGCTTCCCCTACCATAGTTTTACCTATTGAACAACATATCATTGTGATATTTATAGACATTGAAACACATATTCAACAATACCATCTTCATCCAAAATTTATAAAAGTTAAACTGATAACCAACATATCATTTGAAAAAATTATATGTTTATGAACTATTTCTTTGATACTAAAAATAATAGGCATACACAACAACATAAGTAAAGCTATTACACAAACTTTATAAGAACAAATTTAACACAAATCAATAATAATAAAAAACAATTAAAAATGAAAGCAAACTAACTAATTATACTAATAAATTAATTGTAATTCTTAAATCTAAAATGGAATTTTGTGTAATGCAAAAGTTAGAGAAATCTAGACCTTTTCATGAATATAGATCAATATATATTACATAGAAATTCAATAATAATAAAAAACAATTAAAAATGAAAACAAACTAACTAATTATACTAATAAATTAATTGTAATTCTTAAATCTAAAATGGAATTTTGTGTAACGCAAAAGTTAGAGAAATCTAGACCCTTTTCATGAATATAAATCAATATATATTACATAGAAATTGTGGATTATAATTTTCAATAGAATAATTATGAATAATATTTTAAAAAAATAAAAATAAAAATCCTTTTTTTTTCTGACATAAATAACAATGATGCTCCCGTTAAATTTAAGTTTTATTATTTTTAATAGAAGTACTATTTCTACTTAATTTTTATTAATTAAATTCATACTTTTATAATTATATTTATATTTTGAGCGACAAATAAGATTTCTAATTATGTCACATTTATCTGAAAATTTCAAAGAAAAGTTTTAAAGAAAACAACAAAGTTAGTTTCTGATTCTAATTAGCATATTCTATTGAGATTAACATGCACTAAGACCAATGCGGTCTATCAGGAAAATAAAAAAATGTAATTGTGATTCTTCAAAATCTTATTTTTGTGATGAAAATGAAAAGAAACATGCACTCGAAGATCGCTATAGTTGGGCTCACTTAATAATTCAAGAAGATGGAAAGTGTGGCAGATGATAGTGAATTGAGAGTCATGTGAGTAAGAGTTAGGCAATCTAAAAGGAAGTGATTTTCATCTTACACCTCAGTATGACATATTCTATCATCAGAGGGAGTCTTAGGAGTAGACCACTACCATGTTTCACTTCCAAGCTCATGAAAATTAGTTCTTATCTTAGTGATGTTCACTTTTTTATTACTACTAGTCAACACCGAGAGATAATTCTAGTTACCAAGGGTGTGGTTGATTACCTCCTTATAGTATCTTTGCTTCCTTTTACCATCCGACTCCTTATCATCTCGTAGCTTGTCCTCAAAATTCGGGATAATAATATCTTTGAAACTATCTTTGCTTTCCATGATGATCTCCTCCTTAATCCCCCAATGATAGAGCCAAGACTGAGCATCCTTATGCCACCCACACTTGAGGAGAAGGTTGAGGTTTTGACTATAAATTATAAATTATTAAATTTATTTATATTTAATTATATATATTTGTGTGTATTATTTACAAAATATTATATTACGTTACAACATCTCTACCACACTACACTAAAAAGTGTCTTTCTACACAAATATACATTTATTTTAATTTTATTTTAAAATAATATCTAATAATTTAATCTTCAATATTTTTAATTAAATTTTATATATTTTAAATTTTAATAAAACCCATAATAATAAATATTGAAGCTTATTTTATTTTATTATGACTTTATTATTATGTTTTAATAATTAAATGTGGATGGTAAATATAATAACAATGATATTTATATCCTTTTTAAATATTTTTTTTAATTAAAAATGATAATACCATTATTGAAATTATTTTAGTTTATTTTTATAATTAATATAATTGTCAATTAATATAATATAGATATATCACTTGTTTATTTTAAATTTAAATAATATTTAGTAATTTAGTGAAAATATTTTTGAAATTCTGTTAGTTTATTTTTAAAATTACTATAACTAGTTGTTTTTAGTGATATTTTTTGGAAGACTTTCCGGTGAGTTTTTCCTTTCTAATTTCTCTAAAATCTCGTAGGAATTTAATGAAATCACAAGCTTGATGGATAACCCACGCACAATCCTAGTGCACTAGGGGTTTTTCGGGTATTGAATCCGTATATACACTAAAAAACTAGTTTAAAGAACACAATTCAAGATTTAACCTCAAGTTAGCCCAAGGGGCTTTGGATTGACGGTGAATCAGTGTATTGTTGAGGCACTCCTTGCGGTAGGTTTAAGGCACTCCTTGCAGTAGGTCACCCGTTCAAATCTCCACTGGGTGCTTAACTAGTATTAATTACAAAAAAAAAAAGATTTCACCTCAAGTTTTCCCTCGAATTAGGAAATTCCAAAAACACACACTAAAGATAAATCCATAATATAATAGTCAATTATTGTAAATATATAGCTATTTTATTTTAAATTTACAATAATATTTAATAATTATATATATATATATATATATATATATATATATATATATATATATGTCAAATAATGATGAATATTTCAATTTATTTTATTCTTATCTTACCATATTTTCAAAATGATAAAAGTACTATTTAAATATTATTAAAAACACTATTTGAATGTTTGTGAGTCAATGTTATGTTTTAAATAACTTAAAAAGAACTATATGAAAAGTTCTTTTTGGTTTGGAGATGTAAAATCTCAATTAACAGGGCCAATCACATGAACATGAGGCACACAACAAACAAAGAGTGCACACAAACATACATATATCCACAAACAATACATATATTGACTCACATTGTGACATGTTCACACACATCACACTTATTATGAATTTTACAATTAACATTTTTCCACATATTATTAAATTATAGTATTATGGAAAAGAAAATTATAAATTATTAAACTAATGAAAATGTTAAATAAAATTAATTAAATTTATTGTATTGTATTGATTTTAATATTAAATAATTAATTGATATGTGTTATTACAGATTGATGCTATTATATAAATATCATGTTATTATTTTTTACATTATAAGGGATTTGAACATTGAGTCTCATGCTTTGCATAATAAAATAATAAAAATAATATTAGAAAACCCATTTCAATATTTTGAAGTTAACGTTATGTTTTAAATAATTTAAAAATTACTATATAGAAAGTTCTTCTCTGTTTGGAGATGTAAAAGCTCTACTACCAGGGCTAATCACATGAAGATGAGAGCTTATATGACCCCAAAAACAGTCCATCATTGGCATGGGACTAACCACTGACCCGCACCCACACAATCCATTGTTGATGACGCACAATCACTGACATGTATACATGAACACAACAAACAAATGGTGCACACAAACATACACATACCCACAAACATTACACATATTGACTCACAAGGTGACATGTTCACACACATCCTTACTATGAATTTTAGAATTAACATTATTTTATGCATGTGATTGAGATTGAGTATAGATATTATGGTGTTGACAATTACATTTATTTTGTAAATTAATTAATATGCTATTAAAATTAATAAAAAAAGTCTTTCTTATTTTTAGACAATGATTACTATTAGCAATATTTTAGAATTAATATTTTTTCCATATATTATTAAATTATATATATATATATATATATATATATATATATATATATAATTTGCAAGATATTATATTATGTTACAACATCTCTATCATATTAAGTTAAAAAGTAATTTTCTATGCAAATATACATTTACATTAATTTTAATTTAAAATGATATTTAATAATTTAATTTTCAAAATTTTTAATTAAATTTTACATAATTTAAAATTTAATAATATTTATATTTTTTTTAAATATTTTTTACAATTAAAAATGATAATATCTTTATAGAAACTATGTTACTTTATTTTTATAGTGAATATAATTGTCAATTAATATAATATATATTTTACTATTTTATTTTAAATTTAAAATAATATTTAATAATTAAACTTAAATATGATTGAAATTATGTTAATCTATATTTAAGATTAATATAATTGTCTATTAATATAGATATATAACTATTTAATTTTGAATTTAAAATAATATTTAATAATTATGTTTATATATATATTAAATTTCAAATAATGATGAATATTTCAATTTATTTTATTGTTATGTTACCATATTTATATATATATATATGTTTTCAAAATAATAAAAGTACTATTTAAATATTATTAAAAAACTATTTTAATGTTTTGAAGTTAATGTTATGTTTCAAATAAATTGAAAAACACTATATAGAAAACGCCTCTTGGTTTGGAGATGTAAAATTTCTGCTAACAGGGCCAACCACGTGAACTTGAGAGCTTATATGACCCAAAAAACGGTCCATCATTGGCATGGGACTAACCACAGACGACCACCCACACAATCCATCGCCAATGAGGCATAATCCCTCACATAAATACATGCACACAACTAACAAGGGTGCACACAAACATACACATACCCACAAACACTACACATATTGACTCACAAAGTGACATGTTCACACACATCACACTTACTATGAATTTTAGAATTAACATTATTTTATGCACATGATGAAGATTGAATATAGATATTATGATGTTGACAAATAAATTTATTTTATAAGTTAATTAGTATGTTATGAAAATTGAGAAGTATTTATCTTCTTTATTATTTTTAAAACAATGATTATGATTAACAACGTTTTAGAATTAACATTTTTTCCACATTATTAAATTATTAAAATTAATGAAAATTTGAAATAAAAATAATAAAATTTATTATATTGTATTGATTTTAATATTAAATAATTAATTGATATGTGTTATTACAAATTGATGCTATTATATAAATATCATGTTATCTTTTTTTTCTTTATAAGGGATTTGAATATTGAGTCTCACTTTTTGCATAATACTTTATAACTTGACAATCATCCAAAACCCAGAAAAGAAAAATATAAATTATAAAATATAAATAAATTTAGGTTATAAATGTTATATAGTTTAGTTGAATAAGAGTGGTTTTGTCATTTGTGTGTATGTGGGGAACTTGTTTAAAAAATTGAAAAAAATTTAAGTAATTTATGTGAATAAGAGTGGCTTTGTTATTTGTGAGTATGTGGGGAAGATGTTTAAAACGTTGGAAAAATGTTAAATGATTTAAGTGAATAAAAGTGATTTTTCCATTTGTGTGCATGTTGGGAAGATGTTTAAAACATGTTTATAAATTATTACAATAATAAAATGATATATTTGTGTTTGTGCATATCGGAGTTACTATAAAGTAAAGATCATGAAAACCATCAGCACAAGGAACACAACTCAAAGGAGGGTTACCATTCAACCTTCCTAAGAGCCTTTTGGAGGGGTTGAACTCCCCTCCAACAACAAAAAAAGCCTACTCCTTTTATTAATGGTAGTTTGTGTTCATGTACATTCTTTGATGCCAAGATCTAAAGAAAAAAATATATATTCTCCCTAATTACAACATTACAAAACACAAAAATAGATAAGGTCTTCCATCCACCGGCAACTTTGGTATTGATCAATTTTCTGCAACATACAACATTGAAATGATATTGTTAGTATAAAATACTATATTACTATGTAAAGTGATTCAAATATGATATAATTTAAAAATTTAATATCATAACAATTAAATCTAACAGTTACATATTGAAAATAAATAAGAAAAATACATTTGATAACTTACTTTTAACTTGAATACAATGATAACATGTTTTTATTAATAGAAGTTTATTGTGTATATAAAATTTTAATACTCAACAATTAAATGTTATATATATTTTCAAATTAAAATATAAAATAAAATAATGAATAACCAAATATAATAAAATATATGATGACAAAATACATGTTTATTTTAGAAATTCTAAATGGACAATACAGATTCTTGGTAAATATTTTTCTCTTCGTGAAAACAAATGTTACAATGGAAATTTCAATAAAATAAATAAATAAATAAATTGATAAAACTACTTAGTCATTTAATAACAAACTCGAAGAAAAAATCTTTACCACCTGAAACCGTTAAAACTCAGATCATTGTCAAATGGTATGATTGTTTTATCTCTTCATCATCATCACATTCCTATTTCCCACTCTTACATATGATCTATCATAATTTCATTTTTCCCATATATTTTTCCTAATAAAGGCTTCCCACATATTTTTCCCACATTTGATTTTTGTGCTACAGGAACAATGGGAATAACATGAAATAAAAAAGCCTTTAACAAATATTAAAAAAATAAAAGTTGTAGGAATTCCCAGGCACAAATCCTTGCCAAATACAAACAATCAACTCCTGCGAATTTAAAGCCCTTCCGAACCTAGAGACATAAACATAGCACTCTAAAGACAGACAACTTTACATTACATCACAGTATTTGAGAGAGAAAGAAAGACCTAACAGAGTCCAGTCCATGCTTAACCTGTTGAATCATTCGACAGAAAAACAAAATTCGTCAGGTTACTCAAAATTCCCTGTGGAATGAATTAAAGGGACAAACCGATTAAAGCAAGGGAACAGAAAATTACCCCAATCGCCTGCGGCCTTTCCTTCCCTCTGGTTTTCGGACTGTGTAAAAATTCCTCCTCCTGAGCACAACCTCGTCTCCATTGCCAACTAATATCACTCTTCATTCATCAACTGCCAGTCGCTACTATATAATCACTCAAGCATTCCTGAAAAGGCAGCTAGGATTTCGTTTTAAGCTTTTTTTTGTTTTTTTACCTTTGTGTTGAAGTTGTTAAACCAATCTTTTAATCACCATTGCTTAAACCAATCTTTTAAACTGAGCGCAGTTGTCATGTGCTTTCCTGCTTTTAAATAATATTTTTGAAAACTGGGCTTTCATGTGGTTTCAATTTTTTTTTTTTTATTGCTTATAAATGAAGAGCATTCGTTCGAGTTTTCTGATGTGGCTGAGAATGTGAGCCGACATTGGCATTGAGCACATAACAATGTTCCTTTTTAACTATGGGTCAGCTTGTTTATGGCATGGAAGAATCATTTATCACTAAATGTAATAATGATATTAATATTAATATTAAATCAATCTTAAAATATATCAACAATATATAGATTTTTGATCTTACATTAAAAATGATTAAGAATGGAATTATACCACACTAAAGAAGTAAATTATAAAATCAATAAAATTAATTTATAAGAATTTTGTTGGTAGTTTCATATGAAATTAGGGTTTTGCTGGTAGTTATAATTTTATGTGAGGTTTGGGTTTTATTGGATGGCAGATGATTTTTAATAATTGTTGCCATTACTTTGGGTTAGTAAGGGTCTATATCGCACTAATCAAATATCAGTTAGAAAGATGATATATTTAATTACAAATATACGAATTTATACTTCCACTTTTGGGATGCACTGTAGAAGTCGCCGCCAGGAAGGCTACCTGGTTATTAACCATCTCATTTCGTTACAAAAGGTGGTAGGCCTTGGCATGAATATTTGTGCTTGTAGGTGACTTGTCAATCTTGCGCTAGAAGCGTGTTGACATACAAGCGCATGGACGTGAATAGTTGTAAACTTCAATAGAATATTAGAAAATCAAAATTGTTAATACATATTATTCTTATTTAATGCAATGTTTTGTATTAATCTTTTTATAATAAAAATAAATTTATAAACTATTGAATTAGATTTCTAAGAAAAATATAAATTTATAACTATTTAATTAGGTATTTAATAAAGATAAATTTATAACCTATTTAATTGGATATTTGATAAATATGAATTTATAATCTACTCAATTAAATATTTAGTAAGTATAAATTTATAACTAATCAATTTGGTTAATAAATTGAAAGGATGTGTGTCCATGTCTCTCAATGCTAGGGGTAGTGCAAGAGGCTTAGATGTTTGGTGGAAACCACATGAAGTGGTCTCCCAATACTGGATGGCTTATGATAGAAATCTTATAGGTAGATTTAGGTATCTCGGAACAAAAGATTTTGTTTTTCTATCGGTGGTTTACAACCCTCAAGGTACGTGGGACAAGAAGGTTTCTTGGAAGCAACTACAGAAGATGAAACAAATGATAGGAAATGCCCTATGGTTGGTTGGAGGATATTTTAATATCATAAGATCGTTAGAGGAGAAAAAAGGAGGCATTCATAAGTTAGACCAATCATCATCAAATTTTGACGGGATCATAGATACTGCACCTTGTAGACATTCCAACCAATAATAGGATGTTTACCTGGAATATCATCGTAGAGGCACCAATCATATAGCGTGTTGTTTGAATCATTTTTTGTTATGAGAGGAAGTTTTACAAAAGGATATATTTATTGAAGCCTTAACTTTGTCTTGCATGGGATTGGATCACTAACCCATTTGATTGGAAATTGATCTGGAAGAAGCCCCACTAAATTTCCCTTTCCGTTTTGAAAGCTTTTGGCTTCAATCCATTGGTTTTACGGATTTATTAGCCAAATGGTGAAAGGATTTGGATATTAGAGGTACCAACAAAATGCACACATTCTAACTCAAGCTAAAATCTTTGAAGACAAGAGAGAGTGGGAAAGTAAAATGTTCATCCAACAAAGAATCATTCTGGAAGGTAGAACCTCAGAGTTGATAGCAGAAGAGGCAAATACCCTTCAAAATATAGATCACAGAAGGCAACAAGAAGAGACTCTTTGGAAGTAAAATTCTAGGATACAATGGCTTAAGGAGGGAGATCGTAGCTCAAAGTTCTTCCACAATGCTATGATTGAGTGTACAATTTTTTTTCCTTTAGAGGCAAGGATGGAGATAGGAAACTACAACAGTGAGATATAGAAAGTGAATCAATGCATTATTTTAATGATCTCTTGATGGAGGATAGTTCAGGAAGACAATTAGCTATAAATACAGTGATTCAACACATACCAAGAGCGATTAATAGTGAGAAAAATATTGCATTAATGAGACCAATATCCATGTCTGAGGTTGAAATGGTGGTTATGGACATGCCTATGAACAAGGCACTTGGACCATATGGCCTTACGATATACTAATTGCAAGCATGTTGGGCATTTTTAGGCAAGGAAATTCAAGAAGTAGTTGAGGAATCAAGATGGTTAGGATCATTTCATGCAACACTCAACGCTATGTTCCTAGCATTAGCCCCAAAAGAAAGTCGCTTTGAAATTCTAGAGGCTTTCAGACCAATTTCTCTATGCAACATGCTTTTTAAAATTATTTCTACGGTAATAGTTGATTGATTGAAATTTCTCCTTCCATTATTATTCTCCCCATCTCAAACTAGTTTTGTAGAAGGGTGTCAAATTGTGAATGGAGTTACTATGGTGCAAGAAATTATTTATTCTTTGAGGTTGCAAAAATTCTTAGGTATATTATTAAACTAGACTTATCGAAGCCCATGAAAAAATTAGATGGAAATTCTTATTTCAGGTTCTCCAAGCTTAATAATGGTTTCTCTAAACAATGAATAGAGTGTGTGGTGTCCCTTATGTCATTTTTCTTCTCTATTTTTATTAATGGTTCACCCTCTCATACCATTCATCCTTCCAGAGGGCTCAGGAAGGGTGATCCTCTATCCCCATTTCTATTTATTCTAGATATGAAAGGATTTGGTCGAATGTTTCAAAAATTTAGTGTATAAGGATACATCTATGACCTTTTCCCATAAGTGGTAGATCTTCCTATTTCTCATCAACATTTGTTGACAACATTATATTATTTAGTTTACCAACCTAGAGAGAGGTGAAAAGAATGGGTAGGATTTCACAATTTTTTTTGGAAGCCCCAGGAACTATAGTGAACAATGACAAATAAAATTTGTTTTCCTTCAATTGTTCAGAGATGGTTCAAATCATGTTAAGTCAGACCTCGGGTTTTAATAGAGGTAAAATTACTTCAAAGTATTTAGGAATACCTCTTGTATTGTTATACAACAGGGTCTCTACCTGGGAAGAACTTATAGAAAGTACTCGTCGTAAAGTGAATAACATGAGTATCTATATTATCATTATGAGGTGTTGGTGTTGCACCTCTAGGAAACCCTATATATCAAACATGCCATCAGATTTAGATGGTATTTCACGATCAAAATAATCCTCAAAGCCCTTGAAAACACAATCATATATATTCCTTGAAAACTAAAACATCTTCTGAAAATCCAAGCAATAATGGGAACTACAACACACAAGATTATGGACATAACCGTCCACAGAATCCATTTTTTGTGATATTCAAGACAGAGTAAAATTTCTTGATACACCTGAACGACACCCACACTCTTTGAAAAGAATTCTATATATATCGTTCATGATACCCACACTCTTTGACAGGAATTCTATTGAAAATACCAACGCGAGTGTGGAGAAAATGTCATCAAAACTAATTTCATCGTTCTTTCTTAACAAATCAAAACATTCATTAAATTGTTGTATTACACGGAAAGTTGCATCTAAAATGTAATTGGATATTGAAGTAGCTATGTAGGCTATGTAGCTATGCGTCTAGAATTGGATCTGTAACTAGCTAGCTATGCATCTAGAATTGGATCTAGGGTATGTAGGCTTCTTTTGTAGAAAATGCTAGGTAGGTAGGTAGCAATGCATTTAGAATTGGATTTGTAGCTATCTATGTAGCTAGCTTCTTTCCTGCTAAGCTCTATGGGGGGAATCTCTACATCTAAATGAATATTCTAGGGTTTCTTTGAGTTGTTGCTTCTAAACTACAAAACCAACAGAAAGGGTTGGGTCTTTCTCACAAATTCTAGATATAGATGTATATGGTTTTGTTATGTAAGGCTTTTGTCTGTGCCTATCTATATGTAGATTTTTGGTGGTTCCTCTCAACTGATTGAACCACCTTTTCAATCTCATGCTTAATCTACCCACACATAATATGTTACTTAAGTGGAAGCTTTGGTCATGCTACGTAAATTAGTGGTTCTACGACTGGTGCTAGTGATCTTTAAGCAACTTCAGCTTCATCGGGTTATCCACCCAACCAACTAATTATACCAAACTCTTATGGATATGGGACAATTTGTTGCACAACCATGCAATGGGAAAAGGAGGAACTCAAATGGGGATTTGGAGAGACCAATGCTATAGCAAATGGTGCAACCATGAAATGAGAAAATGAGGATATAAATTGGGCATTTAGAGAGACCAATGTTGTAACAAACAACACATCCATGAAATGATAAATGGAGGAGCTTAATTGGGCATTTGGAGAGATCAATGCTCTAACAAATAATACAACCATGAAATGAGAAAAGGAGGAGCTCAATTGGGATTTTGGAGAGACCAATTCTATCAATAGCCAAAGATATTGATGGGAAACAAGAGTTGTTACATGGAAAACCACCTAATTCCTCACATTAGGGCCATAATCAACCCTTATGTGAACACAGATGGATACAAAGGACTAAAACTGACTCTGTTGGCATAACTATTCTACAATGGACATGTTCTATAAACATATCAAATAGATATTCATAATTTGCAACAAGAAATACAGGAGAACAAGGCCATCAAAAATGAATACTAACCTTGCTTCCTAGGAATCTTTCATTTTTTGTCGAAACTCTGGAAACTGGTGGTTGCAAAAGAACTGGAAAATCGTCATTCTCTACTGCAAAATAACTAAAAACACTACTCTAGCTCCTGTATATAAAATTCCAACTCATCAAAAAAGGAAACAGAAAAAAGGGTTGGGAATGAATTTTAAAATAATTCAAGAAAGTATTTCCATGAGTTCCAACTCACTCCAACTCACTCTGAAAGCATTATTTGTTGATGAAGTGAAACCTTCAACCACCAATGCATATTCTCCTCATCCAAGACTTTCTCTCTCAATTAACAAAAATCCATAGACACAAAAAACAAACATTTACACACTTAACACATACAACTACACAACCCAAATTACAAGCATAACACAACACTACAGATGACATTGATGCATCTAACACTACACTAAAAATTTATGGAGCGCTCCATAAGACAGACAATTTTACACCAAAGTGCTTGAGAGAAAAGAATACCCATGCTTAATGTGTAGATTGAACAGAGAAAACAATTTTTCAAGTTACACAAATGTCCATGTAAAATGAATTAAACACACACAAATTAAGGGAAAATAAAATTAATCAATCTCACCTCTCCCTGGTTAACTAGTTGAATAAATAGAGAAACCAATTTTTTTGTGGACTAAATTAAAGAGATAGACAAACAAATTAAAGGGAAGAAAAAACTACCCTGTCCATGAATAATCCACTCGATCGCCTGCTGTTGTTTTCAGACTGCAAAAATTTTGATCACCTCCTCTTCGTTCGTAATTTTGATCCTCCTCAATATTGGGTGAGAGTTATTGATTGGAATACATTTAATATTTAATATTAATGTTGTGAAGGCTCATCCTATTATTGAGTGGAATCTCTCTCTCTCTCTCTCTCTCTCTCTCTCTCTCTCTCTCTCTCTATCTATATATATATATATATATATATATATATATATATATATATATATATATATATATATATATATATATATATATATATATATATAACTTGAAACATTGAAAATTTAAATTTATTTGAAATTTATGTAATATTTTTAAATTAATTTATATATATAAAAAATTAATTTTGAAAATAGTTGGTCCTCTCTATATATGAAATAATGAGAACCAATTATTATTATTGGTAGCAAAAAGACATTTTTAATATTACTAGTAGAGGAAGGCTTTCTCTTTAGGAATGACTAGAGAATCAAAATTGTTCTTCCTCCCTATGTATTTTCAAATGGACAACAATTTTTTATACATACGCTTGGCAACTTAGTGAATTTCAACATAAAATAGATATTTGTAAGAGTTAATATCAAACTAACAAATATTTTCATTGATAGACTTTTAGATCCTTTTCTTTGTAATCTATTATTGTTGTAATTTTTATATTAAAAGTTTTGTTTGTAATTAATTTGTGAATAATTTTAGTCTGAAGGTAAAGATTGATGCTTATTTTTTTCCCTCGAAGCTTACATTGTGTAAGGATTGAATATATCTCAAAGAAAACATAGAGGATGTCTTGAAAGATGATACTTTTGGGAGAGCACATTGAGAACATTGTGAATACATTCCTAAAGTAAGAATCTAAGATGACTGTATTTGAAACAATGTAAGCTTCCAAAGAATGTCTTGCACAAATAACATGAGCATGGAATCTAAATTGTAATGAGATAATGTTGAGTATCTTGACTCATAGACGTCAAATATATATTTTAATTTATTTATTTATTTCAACATACATATTTATAAAACTATAATAATAACTTTTCCAATGGATTTAGAAGAGTGTGTATGCTTGTGATGTCTAGTTCCTTATAGGACAATAATAGCAATCTTGTTCTTTATGTAATTCTCCTTCATCTTAAAATTGTAGATGCAGGAATGCATTCACAACCTAATCGATAATAGATATTCTCCAACCCATTCTTGCCTACAGGTAAGCTTGAGATAATATTCATTTCATTAAGTAATTACAACCCACCCTTCCATCTATATCTTTCTAGCTTGCTTGATTACATTTTAAACCATTCCCCCTATGCAGAGTTTACGTCTTGATGTGACTTGTCATAAGCAAGATAGCTAATTTGTATTAGATGACATCCACTTAATACTTGGTCACCCATCCATTATTGGTAGTTATAATATTGCTTCATGCATTGGCTTGTGACGATTTATAACTACTT
This sequence comes from Pinus tabuliformis, assembly GCA_031772625.1. Taxonomy (NCBI): domain Eukaryota; kingdom Viridiplantae; phylum Streptophyta; class Pinopsida; order Pinales; family Pinaceae; genus Pinus; species Pinus tabuliformis. Next base: position 856,424,368 of record CM062806.1, read on the forward strand.
ATCCATTTTTACTAGTTTTCATCTTGGCCCATGCATTAGCTTACGATTGTTTTGTAGCTATTGATACTTGTAAATGGCACCCTAAAACTAGATTTCTTAAAAACACATTTTGTTTCCAATCAACCAAGTTCATTTTCACTTAACAAAAATTCTAGGGAACATCAATTACCCTTATATCACTAGCAACATGGAAATCCTTTTTCGATTGAGACTTCACAATCATTCTAATAGTTATCATAGAGTCACAAATAATATAAAGATTTCTTATGGCTTTGTTCTTGGTGATATCTAGTCCTTTCCACAACATTAGGAAATCACCTTTGGTGTTTGTATTTGTGCTTAAATTCCAAGCGTATATGGTTACTCCATGTTTGTCAAGGAAATGTATCACCCCTCTTGCTCCTACCACCCCCTACAAAAATTTGATTTTACCCAATAATAAAAATAAAGTATTTTCACCAAAAATTTCAATCATTAGCATTAACAAATGCAATGAGGGTAATGAAACAATAAAACATGGATGTGATTATGTATTAAAGGCTCTTAAATTCTTTTGATGTTCATGCAAAATAAATTCAAATCGTCTAAAAACTACATTTTTAAACAAGTTACTAGCAATCAAGTTTGAATATGATGAGCTTATTCATAAACCTCATAAACAAACATTCTATAATTAATCGTTTATTCTCAGGTTGGATGCTTCCTTTGTCTAATCATTTATTTCTGATCAAATTGTGAATGCAAGGCTATCATCCATATGTTAACATGTTTTCCATTTCGTTCCACAATATTTATGACTATTGTTTTGTTAAAATATTATTTAAACTGAAACCATTTGTGAGGTTATTTCAAACTTTGTTCACATCTATCCCTTCTAAATGTATGTTTTCCTTGTGTCTCTCCTACCATAGGTGTTTTAGGTCATAGTGGTAGGCTTGACACTGATGTAAATGAACTACCTTGACTCATATATGTTTCTAAAAAAAAAGACCTGGTTCCGAACACCACAAAAATGTTGGTGCCATTGATGAGTAATAGTTTTATCCACATAAAAGTTTCATGGCTTTTAATATTCATTGAGTAAAAACTGCAGAATACAATGGTCACATTAGATTTCACAGAGAATAATGTATTACTTTTCACATCCTTTTTCTTTCTACAAACCCTTAGAGTAAAACAATCTTGTAGGGGATTCTATTAAAAACGTATCAAGTTACATCGTTTAAATTCGGGCATAATTTGTGAAAGGATTTTTGAAAACATCAACCCCATTGGGCCAAAAGACGGAAGAGTAACACGACATACCTACCCAGATGGACTAAATCCAATTGTTCAGTCAACGAATTGAAAAAAATTAAATATCAGACATATTTCCTCAATGTGGCCTCTTAAGCCTTAAAATTTGGAGACATATTTAAGGGAATGAAATTTACCTCCTTATCTTTACGGTTTAACCAATGAAGAAAATGAAACACTATGCAACAAAACACTCCAAGCCAAGGACAACTTTGGATTAACCCCCTCTTATGGACCAACATCAGTCAAAAACTGTGGACCAACATTGGTCAAAGTTTAAAACATTACTCGAAGAATAAAACACTCCACCGTGAAATCAATCAATGCCCACAACGAACTGTTGCTACAAAGTGGTAATTTCACGTAAATATGGGAGAAAAACTAGATCCAAGAAAGGAGATACATTGTCCTCAAAGAAATATGGAAACACACTACATCCAAATTTTGGATTTGGTGTTTGTGAGATTCGAAAACATTGGTTATTGCCTGACATTTTTCTCAATGCTCTGCTTCTTTTATTTCAAGCTTAACTTTGAAGAGTTACCACAATCAAAACTCTAAACCCATTATACATGTGACAGTGTCCACATTTCAAATATCATAACAGTTAGCTGAATTATAACTTTATTATTATTATAAAAATAATTGATATAAGAGTTATATAAAATATAACAATATTTTTAGCCATGTATATCCACTCCCACTCCCCGTGGATACTCTTAAATTGTAAATAACTCTTCTTCCAATACTATGTGCTAGTACCATGGCTTATCAATACCACATTTCCAATGTGACATGTATTGATATGACATTTTCTTAAATTAATTAATTTGAGATAAATTAATTAAATGGGCATACCTAAATTACACAAAAATATTATTATCATATATCATTACTACTATGGATATTCCAACATATTCCATGAAAGTTAAATGTCTACCACCAACATAATAATTAAGTTATCACTATGCAATATCTACTTTGTCTATTAGTAGAACAACAGTCATATCTATTTTGGAATTTATTTTCAATTTAATTAAAAAATATTAAAATTAAATTAAGATAAACTATGGAAGCCATATAAATAAAATTAATGAAAAGTGCAAACTCACATTAATCAATGTTAGGCATCAAAACAGTAACCCGTGATACCTCTCTCATTTCCCTAGATAAAAAAAAAAAAAAAAAAAAAAAAAAAAAACATAAAAATGAAATAAATTATAACTTTTTTATATATTATGTTTGCATTATTTATAATAATTTCTTTCATGCGCAATTGAATAGCCAATAATCATGATGAAAAAATTTGGGGTGAAATTTGGCCGATGGACAAAATTAAGGGGTTTAAACGTTTTTTTAGGAAATTATTTTTTATCATGGTTCATTAGTAATAACTACAGTGAATTTATTTTATAAAAAAATTAGGTGTTGATGTTAGCATAAGCTTATTTCAAGGGAGACTAGAAAAAAAAAATAGCCCCTGAAGACGTACAACTTTCCATTCACCCCAATTTACAAAAGTGGATATTTTGGTAGCTATTTTTCCATCCTCATTTAGATTAAAATGATATTCTTTCTTTTTTTGGCCACGATATCATGTTATTGGGATTAGTTTTGAGAGATGAAATGTTATTTAATGATTCAATAGTATATTTTCCATTTTCTTAGTTTTCATATTCTTAATGCGAATAATAATAGTCATATGTAATATAGGATATTTGTTTGCAAGCTCTCATATTATTTGAAGTTAAAATTCAAGCATCAACATACAGTCTTATAGGTAACTATTCTCATTATGTTTTATAATTTATTTTATATTCCATTTTCTCGAGAACCCTTTCCCACTTGATTTTTTTGCTTATTTTTTGGTAAGTGTAATAATTTTTCATTCAAAAGTGATCGATTTTGGTTTTGGAATTTGAAGTTATATTTGACTATTAAAAGTCCAAATATTGGTCAAAAAATTTGAAACTATATTTTCTCCATTATATATATATATATATATATATATATATATATATATATATATATATATATATATATATATATATTAACAGTAACGATTATGGGTTGATTATATTCATCTTGGCGTGAATGTCGATATAACTATTACAATGGAAAGCTCATTGCTTTGTTGCTGCTTTCTGCAGAGACTGAGAGTACAATTGAAGCTTGCAGAATTCCTAATTGCTAAAGAGTCCATGAATTCCAAATCAGTAATTTTCCCCCACTTGAAGATGTAGACAAAATTGTTTAATAACCAACAATAAAACATGGCGAAGATCAGATTATGGGATTGGTTCCCAAGTTTCTTTTCCATCCTTCAACTTAGTTCCGACAGGGAGGAGGACAGCTTTATTGGCTTCGCTATCCGCCTTTTTGTTATGAATTCACAGCACATGATAATATCTCAAGTTCTGAAAGTGCCTTTCGAATCCTTTAATTCTGGTTATCATTCTTGCTAACTTGAGATCCAAGACTGGGGAATTGGAAACCATCGAGTTGATGATGATCTGGGAGTCTCCTATAATATTGGCATCTTTTATGTTTAATTATTTGAGGCTTTGGAGACCTTGGAGGAGGGCTAAAGCCTCCGCTTGGATGCTGGAGGCATAGCCAAGGCCCCAGGTGAAGGATTGGGCTTTTTCTCTTGATGCATTTAGTACGATTCCTCCTGCTCCTGCTTTGCCCGGGTTACTCTTTGCTGCCCCATCAAGAAAGAGGAAATGATTCTCTTGCATTTTGATCCAGCTTTGCATATCATTTTCAGATTTCCTTAGCTGCCAATGTTTAATAGTAGGAATGTTTTTGTCTGCTGGCCGGATTTGGAGGCCGAGAGTCAATGCCCAAGCAATGTCCTGCTGACTCAAATTAGTGTCATCTTTAATATCCACCAGGCATTCCTTAATTTGACATTTAATTTTAATTTCTAGAATCCTATGATTGTGCTTTATATCCCTGAAATTCCTTTTGTTACGCTCAAGCCAAATCTGCGAGCTTGTTATCTTGGGGAGAATTTCCCACGCAGTTCTGATAACCTAGTTTTTAGGGGCAGGACCTGGATAATTGAGTGGCCAGGTAGAGAAGAGGCTTGCCATGGTGTCGAGCAGCTTGAGACTTGGATGAGGGCTGAGGGAGGACCAGACTTGCTTGGAGTAAGAACACTCAAGGAACAAATGAGCCGTTGTCTCAGCGCTTTCTCTGCAAAGCTAGCAGATGGAGGGTCCATTAATTCCTTTTTTTTGCAGGATGTCGTATGTGAGTATTTTGGTGTGGTATAGCTACCATGCGAAGAAGTCTATCTTCGGCAGAGATGGAGTACCCCAAACGCCACGCCATGGAGCTGGGTCAGGTGGTGCGTAAGCAATCTCATTTAGCTTGTTATATCCCTCATCAACTATATAACCTTTAAGCCTCGTGCCCCATCCCTTCTGGTCTCTAGTTCTCCTGTTGATGGGCGTGATTCCATGGAGACAGTCGAGGAGCATGTCCCATTCCTTTTCCAACTGCGTCGGTCCGTTGAAATGAATCCAGCCTGCCCAGGAACCATTGTGCGACTTGGAGATATCGCACACCATGCGTAGAGAATTGCTTTCCATCCAACTATGCAACGTGTTCAGGGTGGCTCTGGTTTCGATCGGCTATTGATTCATTATACGATCGCTCCAGATCTTAATCTTTTTGCCACTACCAGGTATCCAGAATGAGTGATCTATTATTAGATGAGCAACTTTTGTGTGGAGCTTCAGAAAGGTCGAATTGGGCATTTGGATGGCGTTTTCTAGACACCTGGTGCGGGGTCCCCTGAAGTATTTCTTCCAGATTAAAATTTGAGCCCATCTTGGGTTGGGTGCAATGATTTTCCAGAGGATCTTTGCTGCCAATGCCAGGTTCTGTTAGCAGAGTTTTTTGAAATTTAAACCCCCTTCACAAAGCGGCTTGGTAATGATCTCCCAACTGATTAAAGGATTTTTTTTCCCATTATTTTTTCCTCCCTGCCAGAAGAATCTCCTGATGAATTCTTCCATTTTTTTGATGATAGTTACCGGAGCAAGGAGGGCAGTGAACTGGAATAGAGGGAGTCTGTGTAGCACTGATTTGATTAATACTGATTTCCCAGCAGTGTTTAACCACGTGTAGCCCCAAGCTTGGATTTTTTATTTGAATTTTTCCAACTGCGGGAGCCAATCCTTACATGATAGTTTTTTGAGATGCACAGGTAGACCCAAGTAATTGAATGATGCCCAAGAAGAAGAGGCTGCAAAGCCCAAGCATCTAGAGATATCAGACAGTGCCCTTGGTGTAATGTTCCAACTGTAAATATGACATTTGCTCTTATTTACAACACAGCATGTAGCTTCGCTGAGTTCATCTAATACTCCTTTGAATTTTGATGCAGAGGAGAGTGTGGCAAGGCCTAGGAGAAGTGTGTCGTCCACGAACAGTGCATGGTTTATATTTTTCCCCTCTTGAAATGCACATTCCATTGATATCTTGATCTTGCATGCTTTTGTTTAGCAGGAAACTGAGGACGGAAGCTTGGATGAAAAAAAGCAGAGGGGATAGAGGGCACCCCTACCTTAGTCCTCTCGAAGCTTTGAAGAAATCTGTGGCTCTTCCATTCACTAATGGGGCGATCCATGGCTCCGAGATGCATGCCCGGATCCATTTGATGAACTTTTCTCCGAACCCAAATTTATTCATAACATTTAACAAAAAACTATGATTTACTCTATCAAATGCATTGGCTAAGTCGAGTTTGATTGCCATACCTTTCTCTTTTCATCGAAGACTTGAGTGAATTGCCTCTTGGACGAGAAGGTAATTATCCATGATCTGCCTTCCTTGGATGAAGCCTCCTTGGTTCTCAGGGATTATTTTGGGAAGAATGGGTTTCAATCAATTTGTTATTATTCTGGTAATTATTTTGTACCCAATGTTACAAAGTGAGATAGGGCGAAATCTGCTGAAGGTGTTGGCACCTTTTTCCTTGGGAATAAGGGCTAAGAAACCAGAATTGGTGCTGCCTCCTATCTTCTGAGTGTTTTGAGATTTTTGCACCATTCTGAGCAAGTCCTTTTCTATAATCGGCCAGCAGACTTGAAGACATATAGCTGTGAAGCCATCTGGCCCCGGGGCTTTGTCTGGATCCATATCAAAAAGCGCTTTTTCCACTTCTTCTTTGGTGATTTTGCCCTCAAGAGATTCCTTTGTTTGCTGATTTATTAAAGAGGGTACAACATCTAGCAGATCTGAGTTTTGATTCGGATCCTTGTCCTCACTATACAAGCTTTGGAAGTGTAAATACGTTGTTTTCTTTATATATTCAAAATCTTTATGAATAACATTATCTGCTTTGATCTCAGACATAGAGTTATGGTTTTTCCTTACCAGGGTTTGTTTGTGAAAAAAGGCAGTATTCCTATCCCTAGCTTTGAGCCAGAGATTGCGGGATTTCAGCCTCCAGAATTCTTCTTCAGCTAGGCAGGACCTGTGATAGCTTTGCTGCAAATGAGATTCCTGTTCAATCACCTCCTTAGTAATAGTGCCATTCTCCATGCTCTTTTGGTGGGAATCCAGCAAGATTTTCAAGGATTTTCTTTCTGTGGTCGGATTAGACAGTGTTTTTGCCCATATTTTGAGATCCCCTTTTAATCTTCTGAGCTTTTCTTCCCATATATAGAAAGGCGAGCCTCTGACCGCCTGGTTCTAACTGTCCTTGACAATTTGCATAAAGGTTGGCTCCTTAATCGAAAGCGGGCTGAAGAAGAAAGGGATAGGGCCCAAGTCCAAATGGGCTAGAAGCTCAAGTTTAATGCACTTGTGGTTCGAAATTCTATTAGGAAGAATGAGCATTCGAGGTTCTAGTCCTAGCAGCAAAAATGAACTTTGAATAAAGAATTTATCTAGCTTGGCAACTATATGGCCTGGGCCTAACCTTTTATTAGACCAAGAATACTTACCAGAAGAGGGTTTGATATCCAGCATGTCCCAATCCTGCAAGATGTCCTCCGCCCATTCCCTTGCTGGATCTCGTACTATGCTGCCTCCCCTTTTTTCAGAAGAATGAAGAGTGAGATTGAGATCTCCAGCTATTATGATATTCTCCATGTTTACCAAATCAGCTTGTTGTCTTATGGAATCCCAAAACATTTTTTTTCCCCAGCGATTGTTGGAGAGTAAACATTAAAAAGACAAAAAGTTTCCTTGGTGACTAAATTCTGCATTTTCAGCAGTAACCAATGGGTATTTCTAACCTCGAATATGATTACAAATTTACTCATATTCCATACAGTGGCAATTCCTCTCGAGGCACCTCAGCAGAGATTGCTCTTGCTTCACTTTTATACCAGATTTTCTTACTTGCTTGGATGAAGACAGTGTCTCCAACTTTGTCTCCTGGACCAAAAGGATGTCTGGGGTTTCTGTTCTAATTAAATTTCTGATTGCTTCTTCCTTAGTTTTTCTCCCCATACCTCTACAGTTCCAGGAGATAATCCTCAGTATTTGTGTTTCTGGTGAGCTCCCTTGGAGCCTTCGTTCTGACTTTTCAACATCTTTGACTTTCGTGCCAACAGTTTTTCCAATGTTGGTTGACTGCCCTATAGTTTTTCTCTGTAGGTTTCCTGTTCCATTTTTTCTTTGTCTATTTTCCTTCCTCTGGTAGATCTTCTTATTGAGGTTAAAGACTCACCTATTTCCCCTTCCTCTTTCGATTCTTCTATTTCAGGTTCTTCTTCCTCCCCTACTAGATTATTTCCGTTGGGATCTTTGGAGGAGGGAGCAGGGTTACCTTTTTCTGGAGGAGCTGAGTTTTGACCTTCAGCCTCATGGACCATTTCTATTTCTTTTGGGATCTCGATCTCCTGGGTGCCCTCTGTTTGCGAGCTCAGAGGATCGAATTTGTTTTCTGACGCAGTCTTGGTTGGAATATGGTGAGTAGAATTCTGATGGTTCCCTTTTCCAGAAGGGCCTCCCTGTTTCTGAGTTTTTGGGTGAGCTTTGGATCTCTTGACTTGATTCCATCCGTCCTCCTTCCCTTGCGCTATCTCATTGTTGGAAGGGAAATCTCTGGCGAAATGCCCATAGACATGGCATTTCCGACATTTGAAGGGCAACTGTTCATAATCCAATTTCTGAAGGTGCGTCCAACTTCCGACCTTTAGGTTAATGGCCTCCGGTAAACCTTCCTCCAGATCCACCTCTACGCAAATCCTGGCGCAGTCATATTGATCTTTTTTGTTCGCTCGGTATATGAATTTCCCCAGGGCGTTGCCAATATGTCTCAATGAATCCCAGTTCCAACAATGAACCGGGAGATTTGGGAGCCTGACCCATACCGGGGCTGCTTTGGGCACGTCGACTATCAGATCAAAGTCCGGGGTCTAGTTGTTTAGGTACAACCCCTAAGGACCCATGAAATAGGCGCCGTTTTGGAAGATCAGCTCCTTGTCTTCTTTAGATGTGAATTCAAACAAGAAAAATCCCCTTCCCAGAAAGTATGAGGTGACATTTTCTTTGATTAGCGGCACCCAATTTTTGTTAACCCAGTTCTCGGTGGACTTTAGAGATGGCCATATCCCCACGCGATTTTTAAATTTGAAATATCCCCATTTTTCTAATTTGTTAATAAAGCGGCATATTCCACTCGAACAATCGCTGCTTCATTTGTTTTAGTCAAGTTGGTTATATTCTCTGACAAAAGAAACGTTTGTCAGCGTATAACACTCCGGTATGTACGGGCGCGTCTTAGAACATAAGCATGAATGTCCAACAATAATGTCGATGAAACGTTCAAAAGGTCGTGAGAACTACATATACCCGGTAGCCCGGGGAATATAGTCGTTGAAGGAAGTGGGGAAATTCTTATCATTTTGCAGTATTTTTCCTCTCATCTATCTATATTCATATTGGTAAGTTTGTGTGGTTGATTTGAGTGTGAGTAAGTCTGTTGTTTGAGTATGTCGATCTGTGCGCGACACTCCTGCCATGTTTATGTCAATGGCATTGAATTTTATTTATATGGTATGATTTTAAGTTTTGTTATGACATAAAATTTTATTGAAAATATTGCAAGTTTAACAACCTGTTTGTTGCAGATTTAACTACGTTCATTTCTTGGTATGGTGTTCATGTCATCCTACATTGCAGGGAATGGTAATGTTGATTTCTTGGATGAGCTAAATAGACTTCAATATAATGCAAGCCCTTCAACATCCTTTACCACACGAATTCGAGATACAACTATGTAATACCTTCCATTCTCATTCAATAGAATAGATTCCCAGCAATGGCTTCACGAATTTACCATGTCAACTAAATTCAATATTTTATGAATAATAGTTTTCAGAAACATTATCACGTTTTCCATAAACATGTTCAGTATATTTAATCAGTTTTTAAGTTCTTATGGTATTTTTATCTAATTAACTCTTTTATTATTCTCTATTGGTGTTCAATTAAATTTTTATTGGTTTCATGCATGTTTAACTACTTTATTTTTTGCTTGTGAAATAAAAAATTGTTTTTGTTTCCATCAAGCAGAGTATTTCATTAGTTGATTGACTGGTTACGCAATTTTTTCCATCAATTTAACTCGCTTGCATCTGGCAAAAGAAAATGCTTAACTTAATTACAATTTAACTCTCATCTACCATCCAACTTAATTACAATTTTCACCTGATTACAAGATATCTAATATTATTAAGCTACATTTCAAATTATTATTCTAATATATTAAATCTCCATAATTAATATATTAACTCTCATATATTAATATATTAACTCTGGTAACTAATATATATTAATATATTAACTCTCATAACTAATTACAAGATATATAATATTATTGAGCTATATTTCAAATTATTGTTTTAATATATTAAAACTCAATATCAAATCTGGTCTGTTACAAAAGAATATTTTCCTTTGCCTTTGCTGTAGACCGTGAGTTTATAAATATTTTTTCACAAATAAACTTCAACGAAATATGTCCGTAATATTCGAACTTAAATCTTGTTGTACAGCGTGAGCCTATAAATATACATAAATCTCGTTGTACGTGATTCGATACTCATCCCCGAGAAGATAAAGCACCTGTAACAGCGGTTATCTAACTTTGAAGGGCATCTTCTCCCCATAATTCCTGGTTGTGATGGATAGGATTTATGGATAATTCCTTCTAAAATGCTGAGCCCTTGTTTCGAAGTATTGTTTCTAATTATTTTTCTTCAACTATTGATAGCATTTATTTATATTGATAGCATTTATTTATATTTTTAGTGCCCTATTATACTTTTGTTCACATATTTGAAATTTTTAGCAATTTATTATGGATTTTAATCTAGCCTCACCCCAATCACAGTTATTACTCATCCATCGCTATCCATTAACAAAAGCTGAATGGTTACAATTTCGAAACACCATTCTTTTATGGTATCATGGTGATCGATTAGTTGAAACAAAGCGCTCAGAGGTGCATATAGTGGTGATCAATTAGTTGAAACAGAGCCTTATACGTATATTAGTGGTGATCAATTAGTTGAAACAGAGCCTTTAGATTAGAGATACATCTTAATAGCTACGGTATTGAAGACAATGAGAATAGAGAAAGCTATTTGCAATTACCTTTGAGACCACATCAAAGTTTCAAACCATAGGATAAACGTCTTCTGAAGTTTTACCGTGTTTGAACGTTATTTACATGCGGGGCTCTCCAGAATTTATGTCCGGTAATTGTGTTTTTGTTTTATTCTAGTTTTCAAAGATTTTATATAATTAATATATTAATTTTAGATAGTTTTAGATATTGACTAATAAACATTGAGTTATGTTTGTTAGAGCTCAACAACGTTTGATATTAGTTATATAAATTTTGTTATTTAAATTCTTATTTGCTTATTTAATTATTTAAATCGTATTTTTTTTAATATAGATTGTTGGCTGGATTAATATTTATGTATTGATAAATAATTATAATTTTCGATTTTTATCATTTTAATTTTAGCAAAAAATTGTCCATTGATTATAGTTGTTAATGAAGTTATATAACTCAACAAAAAAATAAATCATGTAAATATTAAGAAGACTACAAAATTAATGGTTATGCTTTTATATACTAAAGGTTATGTCATAATCAGTGAACTTCTTGTTTGTCTAATTTGTAGAGAATTTTATTATTATTAATGGTGGGTTATGCATTCCCTGAAGTTATGTGAAACACTATGCATTCGTAGAATGTAGGTAAATAAATAAATAAATAATAAAGAGAACCCACCCTCTTTAGTTGTAGAGGTTGTCTCCATAGCATCGGCAGATGATGGTGGATGGTGGAAAACATATTTTGATCACACCGGCCAGAACAGTTGAAGGCTTTGTCAAAATACTATGGTTCAATAATAGCTTATTGAGCCCTAAGGGACGTTAGGGGATGCAACCATTGAAATTTTCCATTCAACTATAAGAATTTATAACTTTTGCAAAATTTGTCCTTTTATGGTAATTATTGGCCTACCCCTCATCAATACGCTATTGAAACATATTTTTTCGATGTTCCAAATCAAATAGCCATTCAAGTGCTACTTTACTAAACGTTCAACCAATTGAACTTTAATTCCATGTGGTTTTTACTCCAACGTCCTGTCAAAATTTTCTATCCTAACACTGAAAAATTCCCACGTTTCCTATATAATTTCTCTAAACACATCGCATTCAACCTTGTGGGTCATGTTCATGATGTTGTTACCATCCTAACTTGCCACTATGTTTATCCACCACTTTTGGATATTGAGCTTCTAGAGATAAAGTTTTCAATGTCGACATTGAGTTTTGAGGTATAAAAATTCTTAGGTTAAGATTCCCCATGTCCTTAGGATGCCATCCTCCAAACAGAGCCTTTCTTCTAGAATCCTCAGTGATCGGAATATGCAGGAGATATGTTAAGTGTGACAAGCCTAATCTAACCTTCCCTAGCCTAGCCTCGCCTAACCTAATCTACCCTAATCTAAATTAATGCATCCTAGCCTAATCTAGCCTAGCCTAGACTAATCTATCCTAACCTAACCTAGCCTAGCCTAATCTATCCTAACCTAGCCTAATCTAGCTTATCCTAGCCTAGCCTAATCTAGCCCAGTGTAATCTAGAATAATCTAGGCTAATCTAGTCTGGCCTAGTCTAGTCTAGCCTAGCCTAGCCCAATCTAGCATTATGTAGTGCAATCTGGCCTGGCCTAGCCTAGTCTAGCCTAGTCTAATATGATCGAGCCTAGTCTAGCCTAGCCTAGCCTAGTCTAATTTTCCCTAGCCTAGTCTAACCTAGCCTAGTCTAACCTAGCCTAGCCTAATCTAGCCTAGCCTTATCTAGCCTATCCTAACGTTATCTAGCCTAGCCTAAACTAGCCTAGCCTAATCTATCCTAATCTAGTCTAACCTAGCCTAGCATAATCTAGCCTAATCGAATCTAATATAGCCTAGCCTAATCTATCCTAGCCTAGCCTAACCTAGCCTTATATAGCCTAGCCTAGCCTAATCTAGCCTAGCCTAATCTAATCTAGCCTAGCCTAATCTATCCTAATCTAGTCTTATCTAGCCTAATCTATCTTAGTCTAACCTAGCCTAATCTAGCCTAACCTAACATGGTCTTATCTAGCCTAATCTGACCTAGTCTAATCTAGTCTAATCTATCCTAGCTTAATCTATCCTAGCCTAGTCTAATCTAACCTAGTCTAGCCTAGCCTAATCTAGCCTAACTTAATATAGCATAGCCTAATCTATCATAATCTAGTATAACCTAATCTAGCCTTGCCTAATCTAGTTTAGCCTAGCCTAGCCTAATATAGCATACACTATTCTAGCTTAGGCTAGAATAGCCTAGACTAGCCTAGCCTAGCCTAGCCTAGCTTAGCCTAATCTACCCTAATCTAACCTAGGCTAGCCTAGCCTAGCTTAATCTACCCTAATCTAGCCTAGCCTAACTTAAATTAACCTAGGCTAGCATAGCCTAATCTAATCTAATCTAGCCTAATCTAGCCTAGCCTAACCTAACTTAGCCTAGACTAGCATAGCCTAATCTAATCTAATCTAGGCTAATCTAGCCTACCCTAGCCTAATCTACCCTAGCATAGCCTAGCCTAGCCTACTCTAATCTAGCATAGGCTAGCCTAATCTAGCCTAATCTCGTCTATCATAATATAGCCTAGGCTAGCCTAATCTAGCCTAGCCTAGCCTAGCCTAGCCTAGCCTAGCCTAATCTAGCCTAATCTAGCCTAGCATAATCTAGCCTGGCCTAATCTAGCCTAGCCTAATCTAGCCTAATCTAGCTAGCCTAATCTAGTCTAGCCTTGCCTAGCCTAGCCTAATCCAGCCTAGCCTAATCTAGCTTAATCTAGCCTAGCCTAGCCCAACCTAATCTAGTCTAGCCTTCTCTAGCCTAGCCTAATCTAACGTAATCTAGCCTAGCCTAGCCTATCATACACTAAAATAACTTTGCCTAGCCTAGCTTAACCTTAACTAGCTTATGCTAAACTAGCCTAGCCTAACCTATCCTAATTCATGTTATCCAACATAGCCTAACACATGTCTAATCTAGCCTAAGTTGGTCAAGTGTAACCTAACATAGCCTAGCTTAGCCTAGCCTAACTTACAATAGCCTAGCCTAATGTGGCCTAAACTAGATTAGCCTAGCATGTCCTAAGCTTAGCCTAGGCTAGGCTAGCAAACTAGCTTGGCCTTCTCTACCTTATCCTAACCTAGCCTAGCCTAGCCTAAGCTAGCTCACCGTAGCCTAGCCTAACCTAGCTCAGCGTAGCCTAGCCTAACCTAGCCTAGCCTAAAAGACAAATTGTTAAGAAAATTCAAGTTTAAATGTTTCAGATTACCTAGCCTATCCTTCCCTACCTAAGCCTAGCCTAACCAACGCTACCCTAACGTGACCTAACATAGCCTAGCCTTCCCTGTCCCAGCCTAGCCTAACCAATCCTACCCTAACGTGCCCTACTGTAGCCTATCCTATCTACCATAGCCTAGCCTAGCCTAGCCTACCCAACCCTACAATAGCCTAGCCTATCCTACCTTACCAATGCCTAGCATACACTACACTACCTTACCATAGGCTAACATACCCTACCCTACCCTACCCTACCCTAGCCAAGCATAGCCTACATAAAATACAAATTCTTAAAAGTATTTAAGTTTAAACATTTCACATCACCTAGCCTAGACTTACCTACCCTACAATATCCTAGCCTAGCCCACCCTACAATAGGCTAGCCTACATTACCCTACCATAACGTAGCATACCCTAGCTTACCTACCATAGCCTAGCATACCCTATGTTAGCCTAGCCTACCCTACCCTACCCTACGTCAGCCTAGGCTAGCCTAGCCTAGTCTACCGTAGTCAAACGTAGCCTACCCTAGCCTAGCCTACCCGATCCTAACCTATCTTACCCTAGCCTACCCTAGCCCACCCTACCCTAGCCTAACCTACCCTAGCCTAGCCTATCGTACCTACCCTATCCAAGCCTACCCTACCCTAGCCTACCATATCCTACCCTAACTTAACCTACGCTAGCCTACCCTACCCTGGCCTGCCATACAAGAAACTATCCTTGCCTAACCTAGCTTACTCTATCCTACCCTACCCTAGCTTAGCTTAGCCTACCCTAGCCTAACCTAGCCTACCCTAGCCTATCGTACGCTGCCCTGTCCTAAGCCAAGCCTATCCCATCCTAGCCTACCTTAGCCTAGCCTACCCTAGCCTAGCCTATCCTAGCCTACACTACCCTAGCCTAGTCTACACTGAACTAGCCTACCATACCCTAGACTATCCTAGCCTACCCTACCATAGCTTAGTTTAGCCTAGCCTACCTACCCTAGCTTGGCCAAGACTTTCCTACAGTACCCTGCCCTATCCTACCCTAGGTTATCCTAGCCAAGCGTACACTACCCTGCCCTATCCTAGCCTTGCTTAGCTTACTCTACCCTACCCTACCCTACCCTTGTCTAACCTATCCTACCCTACCCTAGCTTAGCTTAGCCCAGCCCAGCCCAGCCTAACCTATCCTAGCATATCATAGCCTACCTAAGCCTAGCCTAGCCTCGCCTATCATACCCTACCTAAGCTTAGCCTAGCTAGCCTACCCTACCGTACGCTACCTTACATTAACATATCCTAGCCTGGCCTACCCTAGCCTAGCCTGGCCTAGCCTGGCCTACCCTAGCCTGGCCAGGCCTCAATTGATGTTTGTCATTTCTATCATTCTGACCAATCCGGCATTGTTCTCCTTGTTTTAATGTGCTCGCCTCTGTGCAGCATATTTTATTTCTTTTAAATTTGCTTCCATGAATATTCTGTTATTTTCATCCTTTGGTTTTGATTTGCTTCCATGAATATGAATATGAAGATGCGATCTATTGGTTTTGATTTGTATAACTGTTGTTGCATTTTCGCTATTTTTGGTTCTTTCGGTGTACCGAAATAGTTGAATTTCAAATACAAGATCATCTGATGACCAGAAAAAATCAATGGGAGTGCACGAAATCGTTCACTTGCTATGTGTAGCTTGAGAAAATTTATTTTAGTAATTTTGATGTTCGTGGGAGAACGAGCTGATTAATCCATGTTGGTGAAAAATGAATTGTATATTTTGCACTCATGGAAATCATCATTGGATTGGAAATCATCATTGGATTTCAAAGTCATTGGAATTCTAGATTTTGTTTTACAATTAACTGAGGTGTGTGGTACAATTAATCATCAATATTTTTCTAGTCCATATGCCAACATTGATGCTTACCTGGATCTGCGAAGTCGTCGTCACGGTTTTATTTAATGGAGGTGAGTTTCTTGAATTACTGCTAATTTCATCTTAATTACTTAAAATAACAAATGAAAATTCATATTAGAACAAGAACATAATTCATGGAAGTTTTATTTCTTTTCCATTTCTGTATAATAAAGGAATCCTAATTTTTTTCATCTCTTTTGAAATTTGTTTCTATGAAAGCTGCATGTTAGATGTAAAGGTCGGCGGATTCTTGTCTATAGACCAATCTTTTCCATTTTTTAGTTTTTTTTTCTAGATTTGTGATAAAAATTGATACGGAATTTCACTCTAAAGAATTTGTTGATCTGCTATATTGAATTGATAAGATTATTTATATTCAGTAGGTAAATTGATTTTGAAATTTTACTTTCACAGAATCTGTCACCTTAAATTGGAAATTTTTTTATATTCAATAGGATATCGTTTTAAGTAAATGAGAAAATATATAACAATTGAGTTGTTAAATCAATAAGATGAGTTTAGATAAGTCTAGTTAATCAGATTGGCTTTTATTCTTTTAAGAGAATTTGGTTAATATATATTTTGAATCATTTGTTTTACAATAATATTTTTCTCGTCTGTTTTAATTAAATTAGATATAAAAATTAAATTTTGGACAAATTAAATTAATAAATTTAAATTATCAAAAAAAATAAACTACATAAATGAAATCCCATTTTAACCCTTCACAAATATTTACAAAACTGCTTATAGTCTGCCCAAAATCATGAATATTTGTTATTATATTATATGACTTAAACTTGTGAATAATTACAGTTCTATTATGTTTTAATTTAATTATTAGGGAACATTCACAATTAACCTCGGTGGGTTCATCATTCTTTAACTGATGTGTTGTTGAACTTTACTATATTTTAAAGACCTACTTAAAAATATGGAGGAAACAAAAAAACTAACACAGAGTCATAGCGACACAAACATTGACATGCATTAGAGGAAACACTTCCAAAATGAAAATACAAAAAATTCCTTGGCCTGCTTCTACTACGGCGGTCGCAGGCCTGGCTTAAGAATACAGTGCATAGGCATGATTTGTCATACCTAATGTAGCCAAGCCAACGTTAGGCTTAAGTTTGTTAATTATGATTATCCCACTAAAATTTAAATTTCTTTACTCTATTTCTTATTATAAAAAAAAAATAAAAAAAATAAAAAAATAAAAAAAAATTAGTTGACTTAGTATTTGGATTTTATCTTTCAAACACAAAACACAACTTACTCTCTATAGCTCTATTTTGTTTTTGTTGTTTTTTATAAAATATAATAGGAAAGCTATTCCAGGTCATTTAATTTGTTTTATTTTTAAGATTTAAAATTAAAATTATTTGATCTTTGATTTCACATTGGTCATTATTGTAAAAGTCAATATAGGTTATTTATAGTGATGTAAAATTAAAATTCTTGTAATTGGGTATGAATTTTATTTGTGACCAGGGAAATTAATGGTGACTATATAATTGATTCATGTGATTTTAGTTAAATCATTAATATTAAATATTCTTCTTCTTTCCTCTTTTTATGATTCATTTTATAGTGCTTTCTTTTAGGAGATAAAATTAATCAAATTAATTTATGAAGGAAATTAATCTTATTAAAATAAAACTAATAACATCAATAGTTAATCTCAAGGTTCTATAGGTTCTAAATGTTTGAATCTAGCTCCAATAGGATATGTAATGATCTGAAATCAAAACATATAAAATATTTACATATAAATCTGTAAGTACTGTAAATAAAGAGGATGAAATTATATGTAATTAATTTTTCATTTTATGTTTTTCTTAGGAGGAGGAGGAGGTTGGGGAGGGGCAGGAGGAGGGGGAGAAAGGGGTTTGAGTAGGTAGGGGAACAGTCGGAGGGGGAGGAGTAGGAGGAAAAGGACATGGGGGAGGAGGTGTAATAGGTAGACAAAGAGGCAAAGGAGTGGGGAGGAGGAGGAAGGGGAGGAGGGGGAGTCGGTGGGAGAGGAGCTGTAAGAGGTTGAGAAGGACAAGGACGAGGAGTAGGCAGTGGAGAAGAGGGTGAATGGGAATGAGGAGCGAGGGAGGGAGGGGTAAAAGTAGGTAGAGGAGGCGGGGAAAGATGAGAAAGTGGAGGTAGGGTAGTGGGGAAGAGGAAGAAGGTTGGGAGGTAGAGGTGGAGGTGGCGGAGAGTGAAGGAGGCAACAAAGGTGGAGACGGGGGAGGAGGGAGGTGGATGCAAGGGAGGAGTGGGCGAGGAAGGTGGAGGAGGAGGAGGAGGAGGCTGGAACAGGAAGGGGTGTGAGGACCAGGAGGAGGAGTGGGGGGGAGGGGAGGATGGAGAGGAGGAGGGGGAGGTAGTGGGAGATGAGGGGGAAGAAGTTGAGGTGAAGGAGGGGGGGACCGAGGTGGTGGCAAGGGAGGAGGCAGAGGGGGAAGAGAGGGAGCGAGAGGGAGAGGAGAGGGAGGAAGAGGGGGGTCAAGGGGGATGAGTAGGGAGAGGAGGCGAGGGGAGACATGAAAGTAGAGGTGGGGTAGGGGGAGAGGAGAAAAAGGTAGAGTGTGGGGAGGAGGAGGCGGAGGCAATGGAGGGGTTTAGGGGAGGAGGTGGAAGAGTGTGAATATTGGGAGTGAGAGGAGGTAGGGGAGGAGGACAGAGAGAATGGGGAAGTGGGAAAGGAGGATGAGGCAAAGGGGATGATGGAGGAGTGATTATTCATGTCTATTGTCCTTTTTGGTGTTCTTTTCGTTACATACAAAGCTTTACATAATTTCTTCTCTTTATTTCTATATATAAGTCGATTATGAGTGGATCCCTAGTTTGAATAAGCTGGTACTGTAGGTGATGAAATTAATCTAGTTAGGCTTGAAGGGGATCATAATGACTACAAAAAAGAGGAATATTTTGGACACACAATATAAGCAAGTTAAAAACTTATTCAAATTTGTTTGGTAGAGTGTAAGGAGAAAATAGGAAAAACTTATATAGTAATTAGATGGAAACTATGGTAAGTTGAAAACCATATTTGGGCTTATGTGATTATCTAAGAATCATCTAACATTGGAATTAATTCATAAATGGTATGGTGTGGTTGGAATGAATATGTGTAGGGGGTAAATAAAGATTTGGTAAAAAGGATTTAATAAGGTGTTGATTCAAAATTTAGACGTCATGGAATGTAGTGCTAACCCATGAATGACCACATGGAATTATCTAAGGGAGAAATAACTCCAACAAAATGAATTTATATGTTTAGAAATTTCTCAAAAATAATATAGTTCCAATATGGCACTACAAGGGCTTGCAGTGAGGAATGAATTTGCAAAACAAGGACTTACAAATCTGTGAAAAATATTTCCTGGTGAGCACTCATGTGCTATCAAGATAAAGAGAATAATCTAGTGGAGAAAGAAGTGGACGTTGTATAAATAATGATGGTGTGTACAGAGAATTGTAAGGTCCTCCTTCACATCTATCTTCGTTAGAGAATCTCTAACTTGGAATAAAGATGAAGATTTACCTTATGATAGGTTGGATAACTAGGAAGAAAGGTATCATTAAGGGACTTAAATATGCTAAAATATTTATCTTTAGAGCTAGTTATCCTATCAATAATAGGAGGAAAAGGATGACAATGAAATAATTTGAAACAATTATCTATCAATTTAGACACGTACAAAGAAACAAATGGCGAGTCACACATATGTTTGGTAGGGTACTAAATTATCTTATTTAATGCTTGAAGTACTAATGTGTAAGACAAGAAAGGTTGGGAGTTCTCATTCATTAGGAATTTAATAACCCTTGAAGGGGAAGGGGAATGACTATGTGGACAGAAACTAGAGAGAATAGTGAAGGATAATATAAGAGCTCTTATTAGGACAACCATTGTTCCGAAGTCAAGAAGATTATAAATTTGAAGGTAACAAATATACATCTTTTGGAAAAATGTGAAGAAACTAGTGAACATGAGCATTAAACTATAACGTGGATGATATATAAAATAATTGAGTAGAAATCAAGAAGAATGTGAGATATTTTTTAATAACACCAACACATGGAGAACAAAAATAAAGAATAATGCAGAAGCTCATTGAAATTTCACATGTTGTGAGACTCTATGAGATTGTATTGATGGTAATCGTCAAAGCTTAGGGTGTGTACTTTTCATGATATTTTGTATTTGTAATGATGAGAGGAAATTTACGCGGCATGGGTGTAATCATCTTACAATTTAGTAAATGAAAAATTGGATTCTTATTTTATTTCATTATATCTGTTTATGCATGTTTGATTTTATCTCAATTTCATGGAATTTTTTTTATCACAATAAGAACTAAGGAATTTGTCTTTGTAACTATATACCACAAATATGACCATTTTTAGTATAAAAGTTTCAGTAGGTGGTAATATGGGAGTTACCTATATTATACTATATGTATTCTTAAACATCTATCTCCCTATTAGTGAAAATTCAAAAATGTTTACCTTTCCCATTAAATTTATGTGTACTTTCTTAGATTTAAATATATTTTAATGTGTTTCCTAAAATATTTTTATTAAATTATCATTAACCAACTAAAAAATTATTTTTATATTGCAATATCATTCTCTTCCAAATCACATGGATGGTGTCCCCCATATATCACATTCACTAAATGTTTCTTTTATTACATAATGAAGTTAGAGAAACATTAATATATGCATTGTGATTTTATTATACTTTCGACTGTACCTTTATATTCCATTCATAAAGGGAGAAATGAGAATGTATTCATGTTTTACATAATTTTAATAGAAAAATATTTCATAGACTAAAAATATCAGTGAAAGTTCTTCAAACTTAACGCAACATCACATTAGAGTTCAAAAAAAGGCCTCCAAATATAACTTAGCATCTGTTAGACAAAACATAAAGAAAATGAAAGCATTAAATATTAAAAATATATATTTATGCACATTAATATAAATATTAGTGATTAAAAATCAAATATGGAAAAACATAATTTACAAACTTAAAATACATGTAATTGAATTTGTGAAAACATATTTATGCTTTATTAATTTTAGGATATTGATAGGTGTGTATACGTTGTAATAGGAATTATTGAATTTTAATTTAATCATCAATGGCTAATAAATTGATGCTAGGATTATTTTTAATATTAGTCTGAGTTGAGATTTATTTAAAATGTAGTTTTGACACTTTTTCATTTTCAATTTAATTAAAAAGTTTGTTGCAAAATTAAATTAAAATATACTATATCTAAACTAATTTTTATTATAAAATGATTTATTGTTTTTATTATAACCAGTGTAGTCATATCTAGTCGAAGGTTTGATAAATACCTTTAGCAATAAAAGTGTCATAACGATCAAACTGTAAACCCATTATATAAGTGACATTGTCCATATTAAAAAAATCATAACAATTATCTGGATTATAACTTTATTATTATTATAAAACAATTAATATAAGAGTATATAACAATATAACAATATTTTTAGCAATGTATATCCACTCCCACTTCCCATGGATACTCTTAAATTGTAAATAGCTCTTCCTACAATATCATGTGGTAGTACCATGGCTTATCAATACCACATTTCCAATCTGACATGTATTGATATGACATTTCCTTAAGTTAATTAATTTGAGATAAATTAAATAAACAAACATACCTAAATTTCACACAAATCTTATCATCATAAAACATTACTACTATGGACATTCTGACATATTCTATGAAAGTTAAATGTCTACCATCAACATAATAATTAAGTTATTACTATGGAATATCTACTTTTTCTATTAGCAGAATAATACTCATATTTATTTTGGAATTTATTTTCAATTTAATTAAAAAATATTAAAATTCAATTAAGATAAACTATGGAAGCCATATAAATAAAATGAATGGTAAGTGCATACTGACATCAATTGATGATGATAGGCATCAAAATAGGAACCCCATGATACCTCTCATTTCCCTAGCTAAAAAAAAATAAAAAATAAATAAATTATAGCTTTGTTATATATTACTTTTGCATACCTCTCTTATTTATGTGGCTAAAAAAACATAAGAATAAAATAAATTATAAAATTATCATATATTATGTTTGCATTATTTATAATATATTTTTGTCATGCACAACTGAATAGCAAATAATCATGACGAAAAAATTTTGGGTGAAATTTTTCCCATGGACAAAATTAAGGGGTTTAATCTTTTGTTTGCGAAATTCTTTTTATCATAGTTCATTACTAATAACCACTCAAAATTTATTTTATAAAAATATTAGATATGGAGGTTAGCATGAGCTTATTTGGAGGGATTCTAGAAAAAAAAAAAATAAGTCTACAACTTTCCATTCACCTCAATTTCAAAAAATGGATATTTTGGTAGCTATTTTTCCCTCCTCATTTGGATTAAAATGAGATTTTTTTTTGTTGGCCACTATATCTTATTATTTGAATTAATTTTGAGATATGACATCTCATTTAATGACTGAATAGTATACTTTCTATTTTCTTAGTTTTTATATTCTTAATGGTAATAATAATAGTCATATGTAATATAAGAGATTTGTTTGCAAACTATCATATTATTTGAAGTTAAAATTTAAGGCTCACCATACAGTCTTATAGGTAACTCTTCTCATTATGTTTGATAAATTTTTTACATTCCATTTTCTGGAGAATCCTTTCCCTCTTGATTTTTTTCTTAATTTTTGGGAAGTGTAATAAATTCTGGTTCAAAAGTGCTCAATTTCTATTTTCTAATTTGAAGTTATATTTCACTATTGAAGGTCCAAATTTTGGTCACAAGATTTGAAACTATAGTTTCATCATTATATATATTACCATATTCCATTATTATAATTTTTGTACCTAACTCTTAGAGTAGAATAAACTTTAATTTTTAATTTGCGGCAGACATATTGGTGGTGTTGTATTTATGTTCACTACAGCAACTCCAAATG
Source organism: Pinus tabuliformis (assembly GCA_031772625.1). NCBI lineage: Eukaryota > Viridiplantae > Streptophyta > Pinopsida > Pinales > Pinaceae > Pinus > Pinus tabuliformis. The sequence continues at coordinate 856,447,453 of CM062806.1, forward strand.
TTTTTCTCTATTTATTTAAGTCTAAATTTTTCTACAACAACTTTCTCATCCCTATTATTAGTAGGAATTCATTTATATTCTAGGTTAACAGATTGAAATTTCTAGGGGAAATTTATTTCCCATGACTAAAATTTGAGGGTTCAAATTTTTTGAGTTGGTGAATTTTTATATCGTAATAGTGATTAATAATGTTTATCCCAAATATTAAATTAACATTTTTATATGTTATATCATTACTCACTATGAATTAAAAGGGAAATCCATAAAAACAAGGCTTTCCCATTCTATATAATGACCAAACATCCAATCGGCCTTCATTTTTAGAGTCCATTTTTAGAGTCAAGGTTTTATGGCAATGATTTCTTACATAATTTTAATTCACAGGAACATTTTTTACTCTCCGATAGCATTTCAGTTTTTCTCATGTATTTCCTTAGGTGTTTTATCTGTTTTTATGAGAAAATTTTCAATTAATAATTGAAGGCTTTATGGGATTTTATGTACTGAAGGTAACTTATATACATTATATACCCATGCCTCTTATATTAATTCTATCATTTATACATGCCTATACCATTGGTGTATCAATTCTCATGCTAGTGCACCTAATTGAGGAGGAGATAAATAGGAGGAGAAGACTGTGTTGCTAGTCGAATTCTAGAGTATCCTTTAATGTCTATAGGCATATTCTTTTTTTTCATTTATAGATAATAATTTTTTTATCTAATATAAATAAGTCAAAGGATGGTTTTTAAATGATATGTTAGTCCTCTTTTTCATGGCCTTCTAGGATATATTTTTTTTAATTTTTAATTTTTAACTTTTTTATTTTTTTTCTCTACATTATCTACTATTGCCCATGTGTTTCAATGATCAAAATTTCAATGATAAACAACAAATTTCTTAGACTAATTCCCATGATTCTTTTTGCGATATTTAAATAACATTGATCAAATGATCATTCCGTTATTGTTTTCTGTGTTCCATTATGTGTTATAAATATTCACAAGGGTTCTGTAAAAGGTCATGAAGATGCTCTCATTTGTCATGAAGAATAAAATTTAAGATGCAATTTTGACAAGCTTAAATTGGCCCCAGTTTTCCAAAAAAGAAGGGGACTTTTTATAAGAGCTCAAATTAGATTTTTCTTTTTCAAGGTTAAGGATAATGCTAAGAGGTTCCTTAATATGAAGATGTGTAGAGTAATCCTGAATATGGACATGTGTCATGTAAATTGAAGATATTGTAACTTAAAATAAAAGATATTATCCATGTGAATTTATGTCATGATTGGAAACATTTTTTTATACCTGAAAATAAATTTTAGGAAGAATTACTTTGTTCATAGACCTTTAATTTATCCATTATGAAGAATTCTAAAGCTTTTATTATATGGAATTGTTATATTTTTCCAAAACATATCGTGATGGAGAAAACTAACCATTATATGTTTAACCCACACATTTTCCTAAATGTGATAATGCTCAAATTCAACATTTCCTTAATTTTGTTAAACTTGCCTATGTCAAGAAATGTAATCTTAGATATAATTAATATGTTTTGTGTTTATATACAACTGTGCTACTAAAGTTCCAAAGGATTATGATTTGTTACAAACAAAAAATACAGGGAAGTGAAAAAGGACCATTGTTATATTTCATTTCTTTCTTTAAGTATTCTTTCTTCAAGAAGAATCTAGATTTAGTTCTATATTGAACCATTTCTAAATTTCCATTGCTCTAGATTTCTTCAATACAATTATTCTTCATTAGTTACATATTTTCATACTGGGATATTGCATGATATGTTTTAAAAGCATGGCTCAAGCTTATATGATCCTATCAAAACTTATCTTTTATTAGGCCATGAATAATACATGAATCTATTGCACTTATTCTACATTATTTATGAGTTAAAAATATTGGACATAGATATTTCATTTAGCTCATTTAACACATACACACTTCATTCAAGTTAAGAGTTGAAATATCTTTGTGACTTGCAAACTTTCCTTCTTTGCTCAAATTTTTTCACACTTAAGGTCAAGAGTTTATGGTAATTATTCATTTATGTTGGTTATTATATATCTCTCATTAATAATGGTATGATATCCATTATAGTCAAGATTTAAAATAAGTCCAATCGCATAAAACAACTTTCAGTATCAATCTTAAAATATGTTTCATTAGGTTTGCATAAAATGCATACTTGTATATATCATTTTTCCGTTTCTTTTAAATATTTGAGCATCTTAACATAGTTTCTCAACATATTTTCTCTTGATAATGTGATGATGGAGAAGGCCTCAAGAACCTCTAACTCTTTTTTATAAATATTTTTGACTTCATAGCATTTTATATAAGGATTTTCAGATTCATATATTCAACTATTTCATTTGCAACCATGGTGTACTTACACAATTCATTTGTCATCTTTTGAATTCCATCAATATATATGGTCTACAAAAGTGAAAATCCAATATTTTCTAAACATGCATCGGTCTAGGTTGCTTGAATTGATTGTCTCTTCGTTACTTACATCTTTTATTATTTGGATATCATACCATAAATTTTAATAATGTGGTTTCAAATTCCATGTTACTATAAAAGCTTATCTTTGATCGAGCCATGAGTTATAATTTAAGCTCATGCGCTCTATTTTATTTACTCATTCTATTCACATTTTTTATGAGGTGTTAATGTTTAGACATACATATTTGATATATATCTTTTAATAGATATACAATGACTTTATTCTAAGAAATACAACATTTTTTGAATCTGAAACAATGCTTAATCAAGGTAAATATGCCACATAATAAATTTTATGACTTGTTTCATTCACTATTCAATATCCCATAATATTCTTTCTAGCTTATGTTTAAAAAAATACTAATTTAATTAGGAAACTTCTAGTAATCTCATGGCTATTTTCGGTAGTAGGATTCACCATTTACTCATAAAAGGTTTTTATACAGATCTATAACTTTTTCATCTTTCAATTGTTTTGACATCTAGTTAAAACCTGATATAAAGGACCCACCTTTATCTCTTGTGCTAAATATTTCTTGGTTCGAAGAATTTTAGTTTAGGGTTTTTAGCTTCATTCATTAGTATATTTTATTAGCTCATTAACAAAGTTGATGTATCTACATACTCCCTTAATCATTTTTTAATTATATCAATACACATCATAATCAAGTGACAAGAAATCACTCTCCATTCGTTACTGTTATGATGTTTTATGGATGATTTACGTTTTTTATTCCATTAGTTCTCTCTTTCTAATGCCAATGATAAAAATGGTGAACTATGAGCATTTGTTAAAATATGTACAAAAATAACCCTTAAGTCGCACAATATGGTGTTCATTTTAATATGGGGACCCAAAATGATATACATCACGAAACAAATCTAATATAAATAATACTAATAAGAAAATGTGTCTAGAAATCATTCTAATATTTTGGCCTTGTATTTTTTGATACCAATTTATGTTATGATAAGGGAAAAACCTTGGTGATGACATCAATCTAAAAGCATAATAATTTTCATGTATTTTCTCATTCTTACCTAAATGGTTTTTTCCAATACAGCTTCCAACACATTTGGTGATGGTATAGGTTGATATATGATAATAACCTATTTACTTTTTACATACTATTATTTTGCTAAATATATAATTGCTCCAATAATTTATGTTTTGGCACATAATGTATTTTAACAATGAGGTATGCTCAATTATATCTAGATTTTATTTGTAATAAAATCATTACTTGGACTATCTACTCAATAAGGAAATACCCTCACATCTGAAGAATATTTATGAGAGATGTCTTTGTCATACGTCAATGGAACATAGTTTTAGGATTAATCATGGAATCTCATATTTTGTAATCTTTATGATCTACATATGCTTGGTGATACTTTGAATATATTCTCAATTAAATTTGTATCCCTATATTTCATTTTGTTCTTATTCAATGTAGTAAATATATGGTTTTAATTGGAATAATATATTAGTTACAAGCCTATCAAGAAACTTAAAACATACTATCAACACTCTCAAACAATGATATTATCTAAATAATAATTACTTACAATTGAAATTTATTACATAAATATTATTGACACTATAAAAAAATCACTAAAATGTATTAAAACATCAACTAAACAATACATGTATATTCACTAAATTAACTACTCCTATTAATGTATTATAATAAATGTAAAATTATCATTAATATAGTTTTAAGTGTTAAATTAATATTTAAAAACCACGGATATAAAATACTTATTATTCTGAAAATAACTTCTCCCTGGCTATGATCTCATCTTCCAAGGGCGTAAGGAAATAGAAACTAGGTTAATGACCCAAGACACCTTGTAGACCACTAAGGCACATATTTAAATATTATATTAATTATGTGTTTAACATAATTATTATTTTTACGTGTACTCTAGCTTATAGATGAAATAGCTTTTATTGTTATCATATTTTTAATTAATTTCAATTTAAACCAAATTCTAGGAGCTATTTTTAAAAACTTGATTTGAAGTATTTGTAGAATTTGAGTGCCCCAAGTTTTTTTATGGGGCTGAATTCATTTATGCATTCAAAAATGTATCTACAACAAAAAATACAGTCCTTCTTGATATTTTATCCCGAAATGAAAAAGACTATTTTGTCTATAAATTGGACTACTCCTTGTTTATATAATTAAATATTTTTTAACTCATAGATTTTATTATATTGCTTTGGAACTTTTCTATTCAATATTCTTGCATTGCTCAGTCATTTTTATTACTAGCTTTATATGGATAACTAATTCAAATGTTAATGATATTTTATGTTAGCACTTTAAATACTTACCTTTAACACTTGAAGCTTTCTACTCAATGTTGTCAACAAAATATTTGGTATTATATTTTGATGAAACAATCATGAAGGATAACTATGCACAAAATGACTTGAATTTGGCTTATAGCTAATAAAATTATTCACTAATATAAGGTTGAACCTCTTTATCTAGCAGTCTTAATTGTGCACACATACGGTACATAATTGTTAATCGAAATTTCGAAACATTATTTGAAATCAAATTTAAATTGGATAAATATTTAGTAAGATATTTTATATTAGTATATATTAGTTTTATACTAATATTTTATGTATAAATATTATAAATGTGTTCCAAATTAATGCATTGAATACTTATCTTCGACAAGTGAATATTTTGACTCAACTAAACTCTTACATGTTAGCATGAATGTTTTATCGTGGCAATCACAATGTTGCTGAAAAAATTGTTAATGGAAATGTGAAAATAATAATTTGGTGGCCATTTAATGAAAAATTGGGAACACATTGTTCATCCCAACAAATAATAGAGTGTCATCATGGCTTGCCTCACTCCAATTAAAAATTAACGCATTAACCTCAAGTATTTGGGTTTATCACACAATATTATCCTCGTATGACTCCTAATTAGACATTGTCTCTCAGCTTTCAGGACATAAACATCTAGATCTCTCCACAAATAACTTAAGAGTTTGGTCCCTGCCACTTTCACCGAACTACCATATTTGCAACTATTAAACATTTTTTCCAATTTTCTCATGCTACAATTCCATCCTTTTTAGGGAATCTTCTAAACTTTTTACAATTTAACTTAACCTACAATTTTTTCAACGAAGTGATGCCTTTTGAGCTAGGAAATATAAAGAACCTATAACATCTATTACTAGTGGGTTGCAACATGATCGGACAGATTCCTTTGGTGTTGTTGTGTCAAGTAATAATTCTTCTTCCTACAATCACTTCTATCATTTAATAGATTCTAATGAAATATGTAGCAAAATATGTTTAGTCCAAATTTAGAGAGCGGAACTATAAAATAAATGCTTACCATTTTTATGATACTTGGGATATCAATATATGTCTCCATCACCTCCTCATCATGATAAGAATAACATTTCTTCTATTATCTCCTTCTTGATTTATTCTCTTTTGAATGAGGTAATTTCTCTTTTGGGTTATTGTTCTTAGTTGATTTCTTCCACTACTCTAATTCTCTTTTCAAGTAAGACAAAAATACTTTCCGCAATTGAAATTTGAGACATACATTTAAAAACTGAATGATAAACAAATAATATAAGAAAAATCCTCAACATGGGTACTTCAGTGAATCTAGGAGAACTTTCTATATACATTGAAAGTGTAATTGGAACTTAGCCATCCTACTTTCAAAGATAATTGTGATTTCTACTCAGAAACAACAAAAAACTAATGATAGTCACAAGACATACCTTGTGGAAGGCATTGATTTTGGTATTTTCATAGAATCCAATGAACATTGGAATACATATAATCAAATTTAGAAAAACATATCTATACTTTGCTAATTTTAGTGCATCTAGGGATAAATTGGAAAAAAATCATATTGTTTTATAAAATCTGAGAAATATACAGTTAATTTTGTGAAAGAATAAGTATAATAGCTTAAATGGGCTTGACACGCCAACATTAAGGCCCCAAGTGATCTACAAAATATATTCCATTATCATATTATCTAATGGGAGAATTATGAGTACTAATCCATATCATTACCATAGATTGACTCCCATAAAATGCTCTTTTGGTCAATGTCAATAGTCAAAATATCATTTACATAATACTCAACATTTTTTATATTCCCTTCTAATGGAATTTAATTTGAAGGAGCTACACTTGAGTCACCTCTATCTTGACTATGCTAAGCCACTTTAAGTATATATAGGTTATAGTTAATGTGCTAAGTATTAAAGCTGATGTGTGTTGTGACTTCTCAGGAGTTACAATGTCTTTATCGTGAGACTAGGTTTACCTAATTTTAGGGTTTGTATGTTAAGGATTATAGAGTAATCAATGCCATTTTTTGTTAATGGTAATAGTTGTTAGAGGCAGCATTGTGGAAGAGTTGGTTTACCTAATTTTAGAGTTTGTATGTTAAGGATTATAAAGTAATCAATTTCAATTTCTTTTAATGGTAATCGTGGTTAGAGGTGGAATTGTGGAAGAGTTTTGTAATTCTCTAAGAGTACTAGTGGTCACCAAAAATTAGAGGTTATATGGGTTATAGGACATGACAGTTTTTTGGCATTCATAATGCCTTTTGGTGAAGGGATACATATTGTATTAAACAGTTAGTGGAAGTTAATATATAGAACAATAGATATGAATATCTAATAACAAATTTATTATAATTAGAGAATTCAAAGATAAATATATTAATATATTTATTTTAAAATCAAAATATTATTGGGAAACTAAGTGGATGCTTCTATATGATTTCCCTCATTGTTATAATCATACAACTAATGGACCATAGAAAAACAAGCCCTCAAAGATTTAGTAACTAGGGCTTTTCAAAGTGTCGGGGCTTTGCAACAATCTTAAAAATATTGAAAAAATTAAGTTATCCATAAATTTGAGATAAATAATTTATTTATAAAATGTAGTATTCGAAATTTTATAATCTAAGGTTATTTAGAAAAAAATATAATTTAATTGTCTTTTTATTATTAATTAAATATACTATCAATCCATATGACTTACAACTTTTTTATTTGTTAGAGAATAGTATTATTAATCGATATGAATTCTTATATGGAATTTTTTTGTTAAGGAAAGTATTATTTTAAAAATTTTACTATATAGAAAAATAAACAATAATTATAATTACCCTCATTGCTCATTCATACCTATGTGAATTCCTTATCATTATTCAAGACGACATTGAGATGTTGTGTAGTTAAAGTTTAAGAGGATGTCCACATTTAGGCCACTTATATAGAGATTCACCCTTTGAATTGAAGCGTTAACTTTGTGCATTTTCATGCAAGCAATCCACTTTTTTTTTTTCACCAATAACTTTCTAAGATTTCTTTAATTTTTTTGTATATATATATATATATATATATATATATATATTAAATTTAACTGTTTTTTTTCTGCAACATCGGAGAATGCAGTTAGGAATCTGCTCTCCAAATTTAGCTTTTGACTTTTTGCATTTCAAAATTTTAATAAATTTAAATAATATTACTTAAATTCAACAATTGGATTTTGCTTAAAACTGAGAGAAATATTCAATAATGCAAATTATTTTCTTAATTTTAAATATAGTTGTTATTGTTTTGGTTTTCTAAACTTTCAAGACTATAATTAATATTTTCTAAATTTAACTCTTGGATGTGTTTAAGAAATAATGGCTGTTATATTTTTACTTTTAATAATGTGATACAATTGTATAGCAAGAAAAAAAATTTCAAATTAAAATATGCACAACTATCCTTAGAAAGCTTGTACGGTTAGTATCTCATACCAAAGTTTAAAAAATAGTGTGAAGCAAACTCTTTAAAAAATAGTTTGAAGCAAACTCATGTGAACATCACATGAGAAAGTCATGGCTGCTTCGTTTGTTTCAGTCAAGTTGGTTATATTCTCTGACAAAAGCAACATTTGTCACCGTATAACACTCCGGTATGTACGGGCGCGTGTAACACTCTCGGAGTCAATGAAACGTTCAAAAGTCATGAGAACTACATATCCCCGGTAGCCCGGGGAATATAGTCGTCGAAGGAAGTGGGGAAATTCTTATCATTTTGCAGTATTTTTCCCCTCATCTATCTATATTCAGATTGGTAAGTTTGTGTGGTTGGTTTGAGTCTGAGTAAGTCTGTTGTTTGAGTATGTCGATCTGTGCGCGACACTCCTGCCATGTTTAGGTGGATGGCATTGAATTCCATTTATATGGTATTATTTTAAGTTCTGTTATGACATCAAATTTTATTGAAAATATTGCAAGTTTAACAACGTGTTTGTTGCAGATTTAACTACGTATTCATTTCTTGGTATCGTGTTCATGTCGTCCTATGTTGCAGGAGGATGATAATGTTGATTTCTTCGATGAGCTAAATAGACTTCAATATAATGAAATCCCTTCAACATCCTTTACCAGACAAATTTGAGATACAAGTATGTAATACCTTCCATTCTCATTCAGTAGAATAGATTCCCGGCAATGGCTTCACAAATTTGCCATGTCAACTAAATTCAATATTTTATTAATAATAGTTTTCAGAAACATTATCACATTTTCCATAAACATGTTCAGTATATTTAATCAGTTTTTACCTTCTTATGGTATTTTTATCTAATTAACTCTTTTATTATTCTCCATTGGTGTTCAATTAAATTTTTATTGGTTTCATGCACGTTTAACTACCTTATTTTTTGATTGTGAAATAAAAAATTGTTTTTGTTTCAGGGTAAATGGTGCATGCCTAAATCCCTTCCACAAGTCATCAAACATAAATTCAAGATAAAGGGGGGTCTCAGAAATGAACCCGCAAGAAGGTAGTAGGTAATAAGAGTTAGTCAGTTATGTTAAGCAGTTAGTTGCAGTCATGCCTTTTATATCCTTTTCATAGAAATAAGCAAAAGCATAAATAAAGTTGTGGCAATAGTATCACCATGCCGCAACCAATTTGTGGTTGGGGGGTGGAGTAGAGTTAACAGTCACATATGCTTTCATAGCCCGCGAGTTACATGTAGGTAGATGCTTTTTTAGTCATTATAGTCACACGTCGTATCCTTCCTTTCCGCCGTACCAGTAGTCATTTCCATAATAAGTAACCAATAATGCAACTGTCAAGTAGGAGCTGTAAAATATTTTCCCGTTAGGAACAAGTTTAGTTAATAAATAACCCCATCATGGAAAAATTAATACGCCATGTGGCCCACTCTGTCCTTCCCCAATCCACATCATGAATGTCAGGTCCATATCATTCAACAGCAGGAAAACATGGCTAGAACACATGGGAAAGTTTCCGGAGTAATTAGTTGCTAAAGTCCAGTCAGGAAATTTCGTGTCAAGCCCGACTACTTAACTTGCAGGATAATGAAGGAAACTATAGAGTTTCAATTGCAGATAGCAGAATAAATCTAGGCCCGCTCTGAAGAACAACTACAGAAATTCAAGAGTGTGAAGCCTCAGGTGACAATTGTTTACCAGAGATGCAGGGAGATGATGAAGGGAATTATCTCAATTCCACAGGATAAGTTAGATGAACGAATTGAGATGGTGGAGAATCTGTATGAGAAATATGATAACTCAATTTTAATCGACAACAACCTTACGAATTTCTTTCAGTTCCAAACTCTGAAGAGAGAGGTCTACATAGAAGACGTCCAAAAGGAAGATGACACCAAGACCTCTAGAGTTAGAGAGGAATTTAGAGGATTGCAGAGGTCGACATTAACCAATTTAGGAAGTTTACCAGTTTTCGGCACTCAGTTCGCTGCAATGAAATGTACTAAACTACTAGCCAACAGAATGCATGGGGGATCCTTGTGGCTTGAGAAAGAGTATAGCATTCATGTAGACAATATTCATCATCTAATAGGGCTATCAGCTAGCGGGAACGTGATAACTACAACATTCCAAGCAGGCCTAAAAGAGCTAAGAAGCAGGACGAAGAAAACTACTATGTGAAATATGGAACAAAAAGAGGTGGAAGAGGGGCCAAGATTGACATGATAAATGAAGTCGACATCATATTTTCCTACTACACCATAGTTGGCAAAACCATGAGACACTTCTCGAGAAATGAATGCACACTAGACGCAATTTTGGTTGCAAATCATTGCTACAATGGGTAGGTACTCAACTGGTCTACTTTTGTTCTCATTGAACTCTTTGAAGCATTCAAAGATGTTTATAAGCAGAGAACCAATTTTTTGTTTGGGTAAATTCTAATGTCTCTGGTGATGTGGAAATGGAGGCCACCAAGAGGGAGAGAAATGATGCCTATCGTAGAAGGAAAACTGTTGGTGCTTCGGTATGAACCTTGGAGAGCATGGGGGGATCCGAGCATGAAGGAGTTAAATGAAGCGGCTTTTAGATACTGGTATGAAATGACACTACTTGCAGTAAGGTCAACCTAGAGGATACCCAAAAATCTGCTGAATGAGTTTTCTGGAGAAGTCTAGTTCAGAGCCTCACATGGGCACACCTACCTTAGACCACAGTGCGTCCATCCAGAAACATTCAATATGAGGCCACAGAAATTTGTTCTGACTGAAGTGGAACTACATAGTGAGTTGGGATCATGGCTAGGGGTGGCCTGCGAGAGTACTGATGGGAAGTACAAATATCAGTTGGGGCATTAAAGCCATAGGGGAAAGAGGGAGATGTAGTGGAAAGCAACAGAAAGAGACAAACCGAATATGACCTCCACTCAATGGTGTTGCAGATGGGGGGGGAAATTTTCACGCTGAGGCAAACAATTGCAAGTTTCAAAGGCCAATCAGGTGAGAGCAACCAGCCCTTGCAATTTCAAGGCTCCACTATGTTTCACCCATCATTACAACTCCAGTGGTTATGAAACTTCCCACTGGAGTTGCTCGCACTCCATCCTAGCCAACAGTCCCCAAGCCAAAGAACAAAAGGTTCATTCGCAACCCTCTTGTTAAAAAGTTGATAATTTCTCCACCAATTCCAATTGTCAACCTTACTGATGACGTTAGACACTTAGTTTTTACATCCCCAGTAGTCAAAGAAATTCCCCCCACCACCTGCGCTACCCTACATCAATCGCAAGAATCTTCCCAGCACACAACCTCACTTCCGTGACCCTATCAAAAACCCTCATGTCCGGCCGATGAGAAACAATTGTATAAAGTGAAGTTGAGTTAGCATAGTGGTATAAAGGCACCACATCTGCCAGCGGCACCTAGTAAATATCACTAGTATTGCTACTTTTTGGGTCGGACCCACCACAAGGTAAAATCCAATGCACAACTATTCCACAAGAGGAAAGGGATGAACCGTACCAACCACCTTTTCCTATAAATTTCCTGATGGTCCCGAACCCTAACATTGTCCCCCCTACTCCCCAGTTCACTCCAAAGTCACAGACCATTCATTCACCTTCCTCCCACTCCAAAAAATCCATAGCCAACGGCCTACCCATACAGCAGCATTTTCTATAACCCAACATAATGCAATCCGACACACTATAGAACTGGTCATCGGCACAAATATTTGCATTCATACAACAAGCAGCATACAGGGAAAAAAAGATCCATGATGATCTAGCCAAAGATCACAAGCATCAGAGACATCAAATACAGGAGGTGACAAAAGAGCAAGATCACCTGAGACGGGCAAACACAAATTTACAAGCCTAGATTGACTAGGTCATGTAGAGATTCTGATCTTTATGGTCAACGATCATTGATGCAAACATAGAAAACCCAGCGAAAATCATAGCCTAGACACTGGTGAGCTATTGCGACCATATTCAAGCTGATAAAAATGCAATTAATTCAAACAAATATATAAATCACACATATAAAAACCAGAGACAAAATATTGGCGGAAAAAGTCTGAAGCCTCATGTATTATCTCTCATTCATACATCACCATTACTGAAATAATTGAATATAATGTTACAAATAAATAGATGAGAGATAATGTTCTCAAGATAGTGCGTGCTATCTTAGACACCTTTGGTTGAGATAATTTCTCACCAGACACACCAATATAGGAGTTACCTAAACTAACTCCTATCTTAGAGGAACAACCCAAGAGTTAGGCACAAATTCCTAACTTGGAATATTTAATTAATTAATTTATTTTTTGGATTTATTATTGTTTTATGAGAGAGGCTAACATTCCCCCCTTCAAGGATTAATCCAAAATAAGAACGAGGAACCATCTTCCAAGTTCTCATGTTGATCCTCAAAAACATTGCCAGAAAAAACCGCCAAAAACTGGATGCTGGAAAAAACTCAAATCTGAAGAGAACATGAATCAGCTGCATGCTTGATTCATCTCTGAAGGACGCTTGACAACTCCATCATGTGCCAAGCCGCAAAAGGATCCAACTTTCCTTTGCTTGAAAACAGCATCCGGTGTCCACTGACACAATTTGATGATGATTTCCCACTGGCTGAAGATGTCTAAAAACAACTCAATGTTGCTTTTGCTATGATGAAAGCTGCTCACTGCTGCTTTGGCTGTCGATCGCCCACTGGAAAATTTGCCGATGCTCACTGCTGATGAAAAATGCCCACTAGCTGATGAAGATGCCCACTGGCTGATGAAGATGCCCACTGGCTGCTTCGCTGATGTTGTCAAGACTTTCAGTCTGACAACCACTTGTCAATTTCATTGACATGTTCCCCCCTTTGTCAGCTGAAAGGAGAGACAATATTCTCCAAAATATATTTGAACTCCCCCCCTTCAGGTGTAGGAGAGTTTCACTGTTGTACTCCCTCGTTCAACTGCAGGAGAGTACCATCATCGATTCACTGCGGGCTGCACTATGTGTGAATGTAGTCATTGTAGAACTGAGACAACCGTTTGACTGTGGATGACCATTCCCAAGGATTAATCCATTCATAATGTATCTTCAATCTGGCTGATTTTTGTTGGTTGCGACATCTTTCTGAGGAATGATTCTGCTTGCCACAATGGCGACAAGGATGGAGATCAAAACACTGATCTACCATATGACCGGCTCTTTGACAATGAGAGCATTTCGGTTGAACATGAACTTCAGGTTGCATGCAATTTCGTTTGTCTACAACTTTCTCAGAACCTGCTGAGGTGAGTAGTTCAAGAAATCCTGCACTCACGAACTTAATTGGCTTGGAATAATCTGGGATTTGTAAGTTGGTGTCATCAGGGACATATCCTAAGCCTCGTCTATTCTTGTTATTTTTAATTTCTTCCCAGGGCTTGATGATGGGTTTGGAAGAAATTTGACTTTGATCATGAACAACTTCGACACTTGAAGTTGTTGGTATGAATGACTTATCAGCTGGATGGTTCAAAGACTTGAAAGTATCACTCTTTTCTTGCAATTCATTCCTTTGAAGTTGGGACTCAAGCTGAAGAAACTCAATGGTTTCATGCATTTGTTGTAGATGCCGTGAAATATCAGCAAGAGTTTCTTTGCTGATGTGCACCATGTCTTCATCACTCGAGATGATCAAACTGTGAAGAATGTTTAACAATTGAATATGGTGTGCCATCAGAACCTGCTCACTCTAAATCAGGCTCTCTTGTCGTAGATGTCGTGCACTTGATTTTGTTTCACTTTACTTAAATGACAGGCTCGCTTGCTATGGGACTTGACTGGCATGCTTGCTTGATGACGATTGCGTTTGTGTGAACACACACTTGAATGAATAACCACGCTCACTTGATGACGATTGTGAACTTGTTTCTTATTTGCTTTAGAATTAAAATTCGTACATTCAATAGAGTCTGCTTAAAGAAAGGGTGTCGAACACTGTCGAAAATGCACCCAAAAAGCTTACAATGGTTTTAATGACTCACATAAAACAAGGAATTCACTTGTCTTAATTTGACTAAGTTGAAGAGATTTGACGTGCTTGACTTCTGATCAAATCAAAACGTGGGTGTCGGTTTCAACCGAGAATGCACCCGTACAATTCAATTGGAATTTGATTCACAAGTTCTTAAATTTGTTTGCAAGAATGTTGATGTAGACTTTGCTTTGAAACAATGAAGTTTACAAATTCATTAACTTGATTGAATTTGCTTGTTGAAGTAGAATGTCGATGTTGAAAACTTTGATTATTTGTTGCAGTGACGCAAATGCATGTGTTGAGCTTAATTATCCTTCCTTGGTGCTATTCCGTTACAAGTATTGTGCTTGCTTGCATTGAACTTTATGTGTGTTAAATGAGATCATTTATGTGTCAAAAACTAGACTCAAATCATAAGCAAAAAAGCATGAAGCATGCACCATCATCAACTCACTCTTTGTGTACCTAAGATCCCCTTATTCAATTTCGGGCGGATCTAGGACACAACCACTACGAAAACGATATCTTTATTAATCCCTGGAGTACATCACTCTTCAACTTCTCAAGTAATGAAAATGTTAAGCTCACAAATGCTTGAAGCAACTTGTCTTCTAAAATTGCCTGCACTAACTCAATCTCTCAAAATCTCTCTCAAAATAAAATATTACTTTGAAGTACATGATTGACTTTTCTCTAAAAAAGAATTTACTTTATCATTCCAAAATATTACTTCAAGCCTCTGAAAATTCAACTTATCACTGTGCATTTAGCAAACTAGAAGTCTACCGAGTACAAATCCGCATTCGATGGAAGCGCAAACGGATTTTCGCCAACAGTTTTAATTCACTGACCCAGTCTTCGGTGCTTTGGGCTTATTTTTTTGCTTATCAAAGAGCATACCTTTGTCTGCTTTTCAATTCACCCTAAAATTTCTTTGTGAATGTAAGGAATCAAACTTTGAACTTGTTGCTATAGTCGCTTTTGTTTGGCAGACACAAAACAAGAATGTAAATACATACAAGACACTTCAGTCCCACATCACTGTACATAAGGCACAGCCTTTCACCGTTGATTGTTTGTACTAGTGAAAACACGTTGTAGGAGTGAGACATTTTCAATGATCACGGATCCAAGCTGTAATATAATTGGGACTACTTTATAATAGGCCGAGAATCAATTCATTGTACAAGAATTGTCACACAAGATCCAACCAACGAGTGATTTATGAGGGACCAATGCCAACCAGTAAAGACCGCAAGGCTCAAATGCTATAACAAAATCTATACTTAAACCGAGCCCCAAACAATACTTCAAATTACAAAGGTTGTCCACAAAGTTCGTCAAGGAGTGCAAGTTAGATCTCTGCTCTTTTATGGCGCTCAAACAGATCACACCTATGCTATGGATCATGCAGAGTCTTTCACCTCCTTCGCTGGCCTACAAGGCACTGAGAAAAATGAATCAATGAACCGCACATGTTTCAGATGTTTGTCACCACAGAAATTACTCTTAATGATTAGACCAAGGCCGCAAGGATAATCCGTAAATATCTTAGAATCACAGGACAGAGAGTTATTGTTTTAAAGCGCTGCACTTTTCACCATGTGTCCTTTATGTTCAGAATTTGAATTGTGAATGGAGCCGAGACCCCTCTGCAAGATGATCTAGGACACAAAAGAGTCTTAGATAACCAGGTCCAATCAATGGTTGCAAGCTGAATTCTTTTCAAATCGCATCACTTTGGCACACAATCGTTATTGATTAATTGGTTCATGGATTTTGGCGGTCCTCGGAGATATTTCTGAGCTCCTCAATTTTGCTTCCGAGCTCCTTCCTTGCAGATTCCCTTCCGAACATGAACCCATACCAGAATGAAACAGCAAGTAATATGGACTTAAATTTTAAACTCATCCAAAGGCAGCACAGTGATTAGGATATAAGGTTCAATGAATATACAAAATAGGCAAACCGTGTTCAATCAATCAGAGCTGTGTTCATATTCCTTAATTTCAGCTGCAGAAAGCTGTGCCATGGTAACAGATAGCCTCGAAACCCTTTGCTTAACAGCCCCAAAAAAATTCTAAATGCTCACATGAGACTTCCAGACTTCCAGACTCCAGATCAGTGGAATAAATGGGTATTCACAAACGCTATATGGGTGCTCAAAAAGAATACAAGGGAATTCAGAAACGATATATGGGTTCTCAAATCAACGCATGAGCATTCGGAAAACACTATATGAGCGCTCAAAAACAATATATGAGCATTCAGAATGACAGAAAACTACCTGATAGATAACAACAACATCGCATTTTTACTATAATAGGCAAGGATTATGGAAAAGGGATGCTAAGACCTACTCTATTCTTGTCTAAGTCGGTCTGCTCCTCTTATCCTCTGCAACAGCATACAACTACCCTTTACCATAACCTCAAATTACCCTACACACGATTCCCAAAAGGCCTAAACCCCATCGAGAATGATCCCTTAGAATAAATGCAAAGGAGGGAAAATGATAATCGATTACAACACTGTTACCTGCAGCAGTTCATAAGCTTATACATTCATATCTGTACCTTCACGTGCTCCTCCTGCTCTGCGCTGCTATATGATGTTATGGCATTGCACCTGTTGCTTTGATTTCGGGCACTTCACCTTCGCCTCCTCATTTCCATTTGAGCTCCTCGAAACCATTTCTTTAACTCGAGTGTTAAACTCCCATTCAATTTGTAACAGCGCATTTGTCGCTTCAAAGCCGTAAGCACATTTGACGCTGTGAGATTTCCGGTTGGTGACGCTTCCCAACGTTGCACGCAAAATCTAAAAATATATAATTTATACACAGTCTCTCAATCCCAAAGTGAAAAAAACCGTAAGCTCCGATACCACATGATAAAAATGCAATTAATTCAAACAAATATATAAATCACACATATAAAAACCAGAGACAAAATATTGGCGGAAAAAGGCTGAAGCCTCATGTATTATCTCTCATTCATACATCACCATTACTGAAATAATTGAATATAATGTTACAAATAAATAGATGAGAGATAATGTTCTCAAGATAGTGCGTGCTATCTTAGACACCTTTGGTTGAGATAATTTCTCACCAGACACACCAATATAGGAGTTACCTAAACTAACTCCTATCTTAGAGGAACAACCCAAGAGTTAGGCACAAATTCCTAACTTGGAATATTTAATTAATTTATTTATTTTTTGGATTTATTATTGTTTTATGAGAGAGGCTAACACAAGCAGCATGCTCCAATCTAGTAGCCACCAATGATGATATAAAAAAAGAAACTAGACATGGGAAGATTAGCGTTTCCAGACCCAATCGATATATGTGTGAGGATAGTCGAAGGCAAAATTAGTGAAGTAGAAGAAAAGAGACAAACACTTGTCGATGCTCTCACGAATGGATACACCCTAATGAATAGAGTCCATGACTGGCCAGGAAGCCTTGCATTGAAAAATCATCTGGTATACCCCATAAGAGAGCAGATACAGGCATTGTTTTCCAGCACGAAGGACTGCACAGATTCTATCCACCTACAACAAATCAATGAACAGATCGAAACAATCTAGGGAAAGGTCGATCAGTTCGAGGAAGAGTAAACAAAAACTAAGAAGGTGATTAGAGACCTACACCCACCATTTTGTCTACAGATTCTGACTCTAAAGGAGGTTTGCGACACAAGAGGAGAACAATGGGACAATATCCAAAGTCAATGGCCAACTAAGTTAACATCTAATATGGCCAAGGACTTCACTCAACAAGCTGACATAGTCCTCACTGGATGGGAAGCCGCCCTTCAAAAGTACAGAGAATTCAAGCAGAAAACCACAATAGTTGTTCCATAGTTGGAGCCTTTGTTTGAAATGGGGAAGCCTCAGAAGGAGGAAAGTGCAATGGGAGTAGACGCCACCCTACAAGTGTTGGATGAAACAAAGGAAGCACCAGCCCATCAGTCAACAGAGTCAACACAACTAACAGTGCAGCCACCAAACAGAGCATCCATGGAGACACTAGTAGGACTAGCTGAGATCGAAATGAATTGACTCAGAAACAAGTTAAAGAATTGTTGTCTAGGCCTATTGGAGCCTTCATTTTGATTTTGAAAAGATTTTAACTATTTTGGCTTGCCAAAGAATGAGGAGGAAATGGGTGGTGAGAACAACGGTTAGGTTGATAGGAGGACAGTTGGACAGTAAAGCAGGAACAGGAAGTTGCAGAGTGGTTGCGGCAAAGTGTCAGTAGAAGACAAAGCCAGCTAAGCAGACAGGAAGGAGGAGTGGCAGCCGAGGGAAAGAACAACCAAGTGGGAACTGGCAGTCTAGGTGGTAGGGGAAATACAAAAGGAGAAGGCCCATAATGAAGAGAGGTTGGTTGTTGTGGCGTTGTAGATGGTATAGTCGGTTGCGGCAGGACAAAACTAGAATGCAAGGACATGGTTGAGCAGGACCCCTAAGTTAAAGAATGAGCCTGTGAGTCTGTAAACAGGTATTCCTTGTAATCATCTGTGGCAAATGTCGATATTTCATGTAATAGTCTACTGTTGAATTAATATGAAGTAAAGTCTAGACTAGTTTCTTAGCATGGTGTGTATGACTACTTATGATGTGTCGACCCACTTAAAATTTTAAATATCCTATAAGATTCATGCATGTAGTATTTTCTTAGTATTGGATGGCATGTTGTTATCTCGATTATGTATGTGATGGTGTTTATATATTATTGGTCGATGCATCCTTGATTCCATGATAAACCCTTCTTAGTTTTGGTCACAGCACGCCTCAGGTGAGACTCCTTACCCCTTGGGTAAGGTGAAAATGTTGACGTTGTCCTAGACTACAATGATCCATTATTGGCTCTCTGTGCTTGAACCGAGGGTCTTCTCCCCTGATGACTCTTTTGTGCCAACACATGCAACGTGTGACCTTTCGCCTTCTTTTTCTCCTAATTTCCATTATTTTCATAAATAATTGTGCCAAAAATGCGATTTTTCCTTTCCAAAGCCTTAGCCATTTCCTTTGCCAATTTCCTTAGCCATAAACAACCAAATGAACACCTCCTATGATTTCTATCCCAACATTCAGCTTAGAATAAGTGTCCCATTCATCCATGGTTATTGTTTTAACTTTTATTACATGAAATTTTTTCACTAGGGTTGTTACAGAACCCTCCCCCTTAGGGGATACCGTCCTCAATGTTCAATCACACATATACCTCAGCAACTTGCTGAAAAAATACATACTACTTATGGATCTTTATAACATAGCTCGATGTAGTATTTACAATAAAATATCTTCTCAAGAGAAAAACATCATGACAACATGACAACATAGCACATAGTGGAGATTTATAACACAACTCATTACGGTTTTTACGATGATCATCCTGTTGAGTGCCAATCCACATGACATCATAACATCGTGATAACATAACCACATGATAGCATGATAACATGATAACATAACCATAATGAAATGACACCCATACCACATAGTGGATCTTTATAAAACAGCTCGTTATAGTATTTACATCCATACAAATGGGTGCATATAGAAACATCACCATAAATATAGATACCAAAACATATGCCAAATTATATATACCAAAACATATATCAAACATATACTAGTCATATATAAGCACATCTCAAAACATCATATAGCATATGTCAAACCATCATAAAGCATATATCGAACCACCATAAATCATATATCAAACCACCATAAGCAAATACAAAACCACCATAAGAAAATACCAAACCACCATGTCAAGCTGCTTTGCCTCAACCGACAAACAAGGAAGGATACATGGCCCACATCTGATCTACCATATCCCATGTAGCTTCATCGGGCCCAAAGTGCTTCCATTGCACTTTAACTTGCTCGATTGCTCAGTTTTGGAACATGAGCACCTTTTTCTGCAATATACATTGATGCTCTAGCTGGAATTCTCCATATGGTTCCACCTGTAATACAAACCATTCAATCACATGGTCAGCATCCTTAACATACTTCTTAAGCAAAGATACATGGAAAACATCGTGGAATTTCACTGTCAAAGGAAGTGCAAGCCGATAAGCTACTCGCCCAATCCTCTAAATGTTACTGAAGGGTCCACAAACTGTGGTGCCATCTTGGCACATGATCCAATCCACAAGGAACTCTTCTTCGGTTTGATTTGCAAGTACACTTGTTCCCCAACTTGGAACTCCTTGAACAACCTATTCCTATATGCATAACTCTTCTTCCTATCCTGTAATGCCTTGAGATTCTTCTTAATCACCTGCATCTCTTGTTTCATGTCTGCCAACATATTTGGTTCAATCAATACCCTGCTAATTGGATCACTCTAGTTGATGGGAGTGTTACAACTCCGCCCCAACAATGCCTCAAAAGGACTCATCCTCAATGACTCTTGATAGCCAGTGTTGTATGAAAAATCGACCAAAGGGAGATACTCTTCCCACTTCCTTTGTTGATGCATCACATACATCCTCAACATATCCTCTAATATCATGTTGACCCTCTTTGTCTGTCCATCTGTCCGCGGATGATAAGTTGTGTTGAAGGCCAACTCTGTGCCCAAACCTACAAATAACTCCTTCCAAAACTTGGAAGTGAACTTTGAATCCATGTATGACACAATCTTTTTCAGAATACCATGTATTCTAACAACATCTCGCATGAATACATGTGCCACATCGCTAGTTGAGTATGTAGACTTCATCAAAATGAAGTGTGCAACCTTTGTTAACCTATCCACAATGACCATGATAGAATCATGCTGCTTCACTGTCTTTGACAACCCTGTAATGAAATCCATGGAAATGACATCCCATTTCCATTCTGGAATCACAATCGGTTGTAGTAGACCTCTTGGATGTTTACACTCTGCCTTCACTCACTGACAATCAAAGCATCTTGCCACAAATTCTGCTACATCCCTCTTTAGATTCGGCCAATAGTAATATCTCTTCATCGCAGTCAATGTCTTCTGATAACTTGGGTGACTTGAATATGTTTCACATGAAACTCCCTCAATATCACCTTGTTGAGCTCACTTCTATCTAGTACATATATCCTATCTTGGAACCTGACTAATCCATCTATTGTAAGACGATAGTCCATGCCCTGTGCACCTACACCTATACATGTACCTGCACTACCACTTGTTCCTTTGTATGTACCATGACATGTACCTATACATGTACCTCTACTATCACCCTCCTGCAACATGTGCACAATCTCCATATACCTAAAATCTTGTTGTCCCGCTCGCAAGATCCTATCCTATAAGTCCGTCCCATAGGAGCTCATAGCTTCCAAGTGATGTACTTGTACCCATCTACTGAGAGCATCTCCCACCCTGTTCTCTTTACCTTTGATGTACCTAATCTCGAAATCAAACTCACTAATCCTGACCAACCATCTAACCTGCCTATTGTTCATATTCAACTGGTCAAACAAAAACCTCAACCCAATGTGATCACTCATAAGCACAAACCGCCTGCCAAGAAGATAGTGCCTCCACATATTCAGTGCATGTATAATCATTGCTAACTCAAGATCATGTTTCGAATATTTCTTCTCGTGCTCGTGACTCATAACACACCACTTATCCATCTTGCATAAGGACTCCACCAAGCCCTCTCTTGCAAGAATTTGTGCATACCATAAACTCTTTGTCTAGATCTGCAATCTATAGTACTTGTGCATGTGTCAACAACTGCTTAAGATGCTCAAAGCTAGCTTCACATTCCTTTCTCCATTCGAACTTATTACCTTCCTTTGCAATGATGTAATGGGATAAGAAATATGTGAGAATTTCCTGATGACCCTCCTTTAATAGCCTACCAGACCCATGAAATATCTCACCTCATCCACTCTCTTAGGGGCTACCGACTACATGATGGCTCTTCTATGGATCTATTGCAATGCCTTCCTTGGAGACAACATGTCCCAATTAGTGCACCTCAGTCCGAAAGAAACTACAGTTGTTGAGGCATACAATTATTGCTCTCTCAACAACCTCAATATCGTTGCTAAGTAATTGGGGTGCTCTTCCTCATTTTTAGAATATTCCATTATATCATCATTGAATACAATAAAAAACTTATACAAATATGGATGCAACACACTATTCATCAAACACATGAATGTAGCTGGAATGTTATTTAAGCCAAATGGAACAACAACAAACTCATAATGCCCATACCTGGTCCTGAACGCAGTCTTGTAAATGTCCTCCTCTTTGATGTGTACCTGATGGTATCTAGATCTCAAGTCAATCTTTGAGAACACTGTTTCTCCCTTCAGCTGATCGAACAAGTCATCAATCCTCAGCAAAGGATACATGTTCTTGATATTCACTTTGGTCAATTGTCTATAGTCAATGCATAATCTGAGGGTACCATATTTCTTCCTCACAAAAAAGACCGGTGCACCCCAAGGTTATACACTTGGCCTAATGTATCCCTTGTCCAACATTTCCTTCAGCTGCAACTTTAACTCAACGAACTCAGGCGTACTCATCCTGTAAGGAGTTTTTGATGCTAGAGCTGTCCCTGGCACTAACTCAACAGAAAATTCTACCTCCCTGTGAGATGGCAACTTTGTAATGTCCTTAGGAAATACATCCCGAAATTGTTGCAACACTAGGTATGTACTCAACACATCTGCGTCCTCAACTTCCTTACCCTTATCACTAGAAATGTGTACTACAGATTTCTTGCATCCTTTCCTATGGCTACACTTTTCTTGCATAGTTGTCACCAACCTAACTGATCTGGCTTTCTCTTAACTTGCAAGAATCTTGGTTCTCCATTGTCATTAACACACTCAATAGCTTTGTTGATTCGAACGGAAAATGGAATCAACTCATGGTATTCATCCACCCATGGTATTGTAAGTGGCATCCACCCATGGTATTGTAAGTGACATCCACCCATGGTATTCATTCACCCATGGTAGTTTCCCATGGTATTGTGACATCTACCCATGTTATTCATTCACCCATGGAATTGACCCATGGTATTGTGACATCCACCCATGGTATTCATTCATCCATGGAATTGAACTGTGGTATTGTGACATCCACCCATGGTATTCATTCACCCATGGAATTGACCCGTGGTATTGTAACTGAAAAATACTATAAGTAACAAGTCACATTTTGTAAAAGGACAGTTTGTCCACCACAATGTAGTCCTTACAGCTATTATCTGTTTTAATAAAAAAAATCTTTGTGGTGGACAAACTGTCCTTTACCACAAAGATATTTTTTTATTAAAACAGATAATAACTGTAAGGACTACATTATGGTGGACAAACTGTCCTTTTACAAAACTTGACTTGTTACCTATAGTATTTTTCAGTTACAATACCACGAGTCAATTCCATGGGTGAATGAATACCATGGGTGGATGTCATAATACCACGGGTCAATTCCATGGGTGGATGTCACAGTACCATGGGTCAATTCGATGCGAGAATGAATACCATGGGTGGATGTCACAATACCATGGATGAATGAATGCCATTGGTGGATGTCACTTACAATACCATGGGTGGATGCCACTTACAATACCATGGGTAAATTCCATGGGTGGAGGAATACCATGGGTTGATGCCATTTTCCATTCAGATCATTTGTAATAGTAGCCAAACTTGGTTCTATGTAGATACAACCAATCCATGCCCAACAACATATTGTATGCTCCCAACGATAATACATTCAAATGTGTTGTTGCAGGCACACCATTTAAATCATATGTGCAAGATCTTATGCAATGTTGAACTCGCTTCTTTGTACCTATAGCCAATTTCACTAACCAAGACTTTGCATGCAATTCCTTACTCAAACCACACTTATCCAACAAGTCAGGACTAGCATAGTTATAATTAGATCCAGGGTCAATCAAAATAGAAATAACTTGATCACAAAGCTTATCATCCATCTCAATGATAGATGTCTGGTGTTCTACTTGCCCATTGTCCACTGTTGCATAGATACGTGGAATAATTTGGCCAACATCCCCAACATTTTGCACCTCCTGTGCACTGTATATATTAGGCCTTCCACCCCGATGCTACGGGAAATCTCTCCTAGGGTGTTCCCCACCACATGTCTAATGCTCCAACCAACTAGTGCCCTCACCTCTATGATGTTGTTGTGACCCATGTCCCTATCTAGCTGCATTAAAAATCTCTTTTGTGGACCCACATTTTCTTTCCCATCTGCATGTTAAGGCCTTGTCCTCTTAGGCTACCATTTGCTTCTACCTTTATCTTTTCCCTTCCATCCATGATGAGATTCATTCTTGCACTTTGATTTATCATAGAAATGCTTTAGCTTCCCAATAACTTCCTCAAGTGACTGAGGCTCATCATACTCAATCCAATCTCTAAATACTAATGGAAAACCATTGACAAATCTCAGGAGTTTAGCCTTCTCATAAGAAAGATATGGTACATGCCTCAATAGCTATAGAAACTTGGTCGTGTATTATTCATCTATCTTTGATCCCATATTTAGTTCATAGAATTCCTTAGCCTTACTATCGTAATACCTTTTTGACAAGTACTTCTTCCTGAAAAGCCTCTTGAATTCTGACCAACTCAGGTCATCTATCCTAATGTCTCTAACCTGCATAACATCTTCCCACTAGATAGTTGCTTTACCTTTCAAGCTGAAGATAACTATACTAGCCTTCATGTTATCTATGTACTCGTGCAACTCAAAGAATTTATTCATCCCAAGTATCCAAGCCTCTACATCTTCTAGCTTCTTCACATCTCCATCAAAAGTAGGTGGTTTTTCTTTCTTGAATTCATCTAGTAAGTATCACCTATCATTCCTCCTATAGGTATGATAGAGATTACGATCATGATGTCTATCAGAAACAGAACTAGAATAATACCTATATTCATCACCCCTCCTTTCTAAAGTGTCCAACAACCTACCATCTCTCACTGTGTCAGATATATCTGACCTATGTCTACCAAAATATCTACTACCATATGCTCCATTAGTCCCATCCTCATGTGCATGGATGATCTGAAGCAGTCCTTGTCACTGCAGTTCTAACAAACTCTGAAGAAGTATAACATTGACCTCTACTTGCTTCTCTTATGCTTGTATGATTCGATCATTATCCATCTTACAACTCCTTATCTCTTCCTTCAATCTTCTCAATGTATCGGCCAAATCAAAAGTATGCCCCACACCACGCTGCTCATCTGATGCATAGGGACATTCTACGTAATCTACCACCTTGATAACCATTTTATCTTTCTCTTCCTGTAATTCATAATATTTAAGATAACCAAATCACAATAAACCAACGTACCTTAGTAAAGTTTGGGGAGGATACCTTGTCTACAAGATCACCAATTCAGTGTGATACATGTATAACATAATCATAACAACGTATAGACACTAGCAAGTAAATGTATCAAATCATAAACATCACTCTAACTAGGGTACAGTCATCAATGCAAGGCCATATACACGTTGCATGCTATGACCTCATGCATGAAAACAACCATATCTCCATTATACACATTGCTACATGCAACCAACAATATGCATAAGAAATGCCTAGCCAACTACAAATACACATAAACGCATATGGTCAAACATAATTGATCAGTTCTTGCAATCAACCTACAGGACTAATGGATGCAATCAAAATATTCAAAATGTAGCCTAACATACAAGGATGTAAGTAGGTGACATAAAATCAACATGTAAGAAAAAAATAACCATATATAATTAGTCACATACTCATGTCAAATACTCTTCATGACATCAACATCAAATTCTCCATGATAACCATACTACAACCCTAATCCAACATCAAGCAATTGCAACAAGTATATAAGTGTAAGCGACATGCATACATGACTAACACATTCAACCCATTCATTCCAAGAGCTGAACCATGCTCTGATACCACTCTGTAACACCCTCCTCCCACATTGTTGGCTTATTAGGGCTTGACCCAAGTTTAGAGGTGATTTAGCCAAGAAAATCCCAGTACTATTGGCCCTTTTGGCAACAGTGTGCTGAGTGTGGACTGAGGTCTCACTAGAAGTAGTATGGGAGGGTGCTAGAACCAAGTTTCCACACCGTAGAGATGTCTGATGGTTTCAAGTGGTCCATGGTCTAACCCAGTGCACACGTCGCTACGCGCACTTACCCATACCTCACAGCTCGAGATGCTGCTTTCGCGTAGCCCTACTTAAGGGAAAAATAGTGTTATTGCCCAAGTCCTTATTAGTAAGCCAATATTAGTTTATTAACTTAGCTTATTTGCATGTGTAGAGTACACTTAGCAATATAAATCATTCACACAAGTGCACGTAGTAAATAAACAGTACATTAACATTTGATATCAAACATGGAATAACTCAAGAACGGATACAAGGAATTTAGATCAAACTTCTCTTTATTCTTTTCTTCCTTTGGTTATAGACTCTATTTTTCCCTGTGCACTCAGCTGCAGGGGTCTATGCACTCAGCTACAAACTCTACTAGGCCTCTGCGCATTTAGCTGCAGAGCCTCTTCCTACTACTACAACTCAAGACACACTTAGACTCTTCTCCTATGCTTCGCTATCTCATTCTATCCATTAGATTCTATGATCCCTTTAAAACTTAGAGCCTTGCTCTATTTATATAGTCCCATGGTCTGCGGACCATGGGTAGGCCGACATTTCATTCAAACTTAGGGTAGACAACCCTATGACTCTAACATTTATTTCGCGCCCGCAATTCGCGGAGCTTACAACAATATCAACTCAAAACTTGGGCTTTGATCCCAAAAACATGTTGTGGGGGTATTCCATGCCCAATAGGCCCCCAACACAAACATCGTGACTCATCCTCGAGTCACTCTGTCGATGCGAAAATCTTGGCACAAAGTCCCTCCAACTGGTCTCAAATGGTCTCGATGTTTGCAGTGCACTAAGCTACTGCTTATTGAACCTACTACATACGCTCTTTTGAGACCTCTATGTCTAGTGTGCTACCCCACATCTACGCATGAATCCCATGAATGTGCATGAGCTACCCTTTAATATTCACCGTCATTGTGAAGGCCTCATTAATCCATGGCTGAATGTGCGCTTTGAGAACTACTTTTTTATGGCATGCTGCATCCACCTGCTCCTTTAATTCCTTGGCTTGCTACATCCTCAAAAGCCGTTGAGTGAGGACTATCATCTATGCATTTCCTTTGACGTTGTCGTATTGCTACTGGAGTTCGCGCGCCTCTCTCTCCAGGCACTAGATGTTGGAGTCCTCCTGCAAAGTTGTGAGGACCTCAAGTACCTATTCCAACATGTTGGTACAATCATGCACTACACCTCCAATTTCTTCCAACCCTACTGTGATAGTGCTAGCGCGCTGTTCTCGAACTTTTGGGGGAGTGGAAAGCTACACCTTCAACCGCAGCTTAGCGATCTAAATATTTAGCTTTAGCTGAAACTTTGTTGTCTCTTCTCTGGCCTCGCGGACTCCAGTTGCCAAACTGTGGATCTGCACTTCTATGGGTAGATCTGCTGCGATGGCTAACTCTGGGACACGTCAGCAAGCATCATCTACCATCTGCACCAACTGTTGATTCTGCAACACCAATTTTTTGTGCTGCAAGCTGAGTTGTTCTATGTTTATTCTCTTCTCGTTAAGAGCTTGGATCGCATGGCTCTCCCTAGCCCGCAACTCTGTCATTATCCCATCCTGTAACTAATACAATGTTTCCCAGGGAAGGGAAGCTAGATTAAGGCCAAGGCCTTTCATCATGCTAATCGACAACCGATCCATCGCATTGGATGATGCTAGAGCTCCCTCTAGAAACACTATTGTATTTTCCATCCTTGCACACAACATCTGCTCTATTGCTGAAGTTCCTGCTGCGACGTGTGTTGATAGGGTACCTTCTTGAAGGGGCCACACCTGTAACTCCTGTAGCTGCACCCTGAGGGTCCACAACATAGTCTGATGCTCTTGTATGAACTCGTGAAGTGCTTCACTTATGACGTTGCTGATCGTCTCACCGATGTCATGGAGATCACCTTCTGTTAATGTGATCGGGTCAATGGCCAACTTCGAGGCCTTGACCTTCTTCCTTGGGCCTGATCTCTCTGCGATGTGCGGGTGCTTTAACTGTGTGGACACGGCCCCTGGGTCTGTGCTCCCTTCTGTTGTTTCTGTTTCCTCTGCCTCCTGCCCTTGCGAGGATGTTGCTTGGCCCTCGTCTTCCTGTGTCCTTGCTGCCTCTGTTGCCTATGTTGTTGTTGCTGCTTCTACGGCCTTCTTCTGCTCCACGACTTTCTGTGCCACTTCTCGCACTGCCCCTACCTCAGATGTTGCTTTTTCCTTTCACCTTTTCTCTGCAAATTGGGTGACGTGCAGCTTGGCATCATCCTTTTTCTTTTGTGTTGCCGCCTTCTCTAGTTCTACTAGATCTAGGGTGCACCATGCAGGAGGCCATGTCTCCAAGATCGGAAAAATCACATCGTCAATGTCTACAAACGGTAGCTTCATCCACGCTTTGCCAGATGCACCCTGATATAAATGTTGTGCATATTAGCTTTGAAGTCTACAAAACTCTGCAGACTATTGTGCACTGTAGGTGACAGGTGTGGCCTCCGATTGATCGACATCCGGATGCTCGCCTCCATGAGTACCCAGAAAATTTTGGTGTCGTGAATGAGTCCCTGCTCCTGGGCTTCACGAAATTTTGTTAAAAATTCCCCGCAGAGGAATTCAGACCAATTGAACTGGACACCCTCCGTGCACTACTCGGCTAGTACGACCACCAGTGCCAGTACCTCATCGGCGCAGTACTTCCTCATCACTTTGCTGGCCAGGAGTTGGGTTGCTATGTGTACGCCTTTATCCTTGATGTTGGAGATGGCGTAGCCCCTCTTCTTCTTCTCCAGCTTATATTTTGCCTTCATGGCTTTTGCAAGAGCCAAATCGCTACCTTTTCCGACTATAGTCACGAGGTCCTTTCCTTTACAGGGGAGCCAAGAAATATGGTGAATGAGGTCTGTCATGATGGGAATAGGCTCCTCCAGCCATAGATACCCATCATGCACCAGGTAGAGCAGTTGCCTAATGACGAAAATGGTGATGGGCGCGCGGTGGAAATGTGGTATCCATAATAAGTGCAACAACCCAGCCTTTTCCACACCGCGCAGCCGTTTTCACAGCTCTAATGTTATCACCGCCCCCTTAGTATTCTACTTCATCAGATTCATGGCCTTTAGGTGTGAAAACGTCTTGCAATTAGGAAGGTCCTAGTCTTCAAATTTCATGGTTGGCACGTAGCCTAGGTGCATGCCTTCAAATACAATGCCATCAGGGAGGAGCGGGGTCTGGAGTGAACTCTTCATTTCATCTAGATCCTTCAGTACTTTGGTTTTCCCTTTCCTTGGAGGGAAATACATGGGCAGTTTTTTTGCAAAGTGCAACGGTTGGATATCGTCCTCCATGTCTTATTCTTCTTCTATTGTAGCGATCACGGCCTATAAGTCTTCTTCTTCCTCATCTATTTCTATCGTGACTGATTTCCCCTTCTCTGCCATGGATAGTTTTCTGTGCCGTATATTCCTTGGGGACATGCATACTGGACCTACTGCCTTTTTATCCTTCTTGGGCCGTGGTGTTCGCGGTGATTTGGGGATTTCTGTCACCACCCCGATGCCTTCCGAATCATCCTCCACCATTTGGGTCTGTGTAGCCTCGCCAGCAGGTACCTCTTCAATTCCCAACCCATCCTTAGTGGTCGTCATCATCTCTAGGCTGTATTCTGTCTCTCATGAACTTAGGGGCTCAATTATCGCTCGGTTCTCAATGCTCTATGCTCTGCTCAAGCACTCAATTCTCAAATGACCAAGTGTTGTTTGCTAGCCAGCCCTTTGAGTTTTATAGTGCATTTCAAATTAGAATTCAACCGTTCCCCCCAATTTCAGGCCATTTATGCTTTCTTTGCAGTAGATTTTCCCAAATCTTGTCCATAACTCACGTCTTAAATGCCCTCTGCCCACTCCATTTGGCCTCAAATCAAACATCCCATCATGAATAATGACACCAATGGTCACTTCCCAACCAACCCGCAAGACAGCGTAGCCCTCCGTGCGTGGTTGCGAACCTTGTGATGTTCTGATTCTGCATGCATCTACCATATCACGCAGCTCCCAGGAAAATTATTTTATAGTCCCGCGCTCCCTTTCAGCTGCCTGGAGCGTTAAGACTATTCTCCCTATAGCTAGTCAGATGGTCGCACCACCCATGTGGGACTCCATCCTGTCCTCCACCAGGGTCACGGAGAATCCTCATCTTTCATTGTGGTGATAGGCACCATGCACTTTACTACTTGAAACGTGCTACCCTGGTCACTTCATTTGGTGACATGTTGTCCAAGCCACAGTAGCAAACTAACTAGTTCACGACGATAGTCCTCCAACTTGTTAGTATGATCGTATGCACCTTGCCTTACTATTCCTGGTTTTTCAAGAAATGCTTCCTTTATTTCATTTTCCAGCTTCTTGACCTCTGCATCAATTAAAGCGCTTTTCTCCCTTAGCCGTACCTGGTCTTTTTCAAGTTCGCGAAGTCTAAATTTTCCCTGTCGGATTTCTTCCTCAAGTCTTATATGTTTTGTTTCTCGTAGCTATGTGATTTCTTTGTTCTGGTCTACGCGAACCTTCGTATCTATGAGTGTTGTTACGCATGGACTCAGCTTCGCATGCTCCACAGGGATTACAACTATTGCTTCATACTTCTGCTTTGGAAGTTCTTGTGTAGTCAAAGTTTTTCACATGGTCCTTTAAGCCCATACAACCACTAGTACGCGCAAGTCCCAGTCGGTGCATCTCACGTGGTGGACCTTGTTCATCACTTCGCACACCTTGTCAAAGGCTTCCCTGCATATTATCTTCAGCACACTTGGTCTTATCATACTTCATCATTCGCGCCCTCATCTTGTCCGTTCCTACTTGTTGTTCTTGTTTCCTATCGTGAGGATGGTGTGCATTCGTGCAGGTTGCGTACCATACGCCTGTACCCATCTGGAGAGGTGGGTGCATAGGCTTTTTCGTCCATCATACCTCGCTTCCATCTGCATCTAAGGCTTTCCAAATCATAAACGCATCATCCTTCTACATCCACGCTAGTCCTCAAAACTTCTTTGATGCGTACCCCACCACCTTGCAGGTGTAGTGCGCAGTGCCCATTGCAGAGCATCAAAACATTGTTGTTCTGGCACTTCTCTTTCAAATTTGTTCAGGAATTCATCCACCGCTATCAACCCATCATACATAGGTAGATTCTTTACTTTTTTTGTCACGCAGTGCAGTGATCTTACCATCATGTTGCAATTGAGCGTGGTTACCTCGTGTAACCAGTTCTGCCATCATTTTGTTTCCTCATCCAAATCTGATGTGCAAGAGCTTTCACGCTCCCACAAAATCTTGCCATCGGCTGTAGGATTTACCCAATCCTGTTCCCAAGTAGTTATCTTGTAGATATAGTCTAGCTCATCATTGCTCTCATCATCGCACATTGGCTCTGTGTAGCGCGATCCTTCCGTAGGATCTAGAGGTACCACTATGTGCAGTGACTTTTCCCAAAGATCATTTTGCACTTCTTTAGATTTATCACTCCGTTCATATTAATGGCCCAATCTATTCCCAGTAGCACTGGATAGGGATTGTTGTCATCGAAAATCTCTATCACTTTGAAATCTGCAAGCAAGCTCGCACCTTTGATGTCTACCATTATTCCCTACAATCTTCCCATAGGTAGGATCTCCTGCTAGTTCACCATTTGCAATTGAATAGGGGACCATTGCAATGTGGGCCTACCCATGCGCTCCCATGTCTACTTTGGCAACACATTCGCGTCCGATCCTAGAACCAAAATTACTTGATCCATTTCATAGTCCCCGATTTGCACAGTCAATCTCATTTCCCTTCCTATTTGCGATGTATGTTTCCCGAGCTTCTAGACTACATGTGGTTCTCCAGACCTAACACACCTAGTGATAAGTTCCTGCAGTCGTTTTAGAGACTTGTTGTCACACATCAACTTCATACATGTCTCCAGAAAGGTAGTGAGCATTGAAGGATCCATCTCCCGTCCTAGTGGATCCTTACTACCTGAAGTGGAGGCCTCTGTGAATTTCTTCTTAGCTTCCATGAATTTCTCCTTTGTGCGCTCCAAATAAAATTCAGGTTCCTTTGTAGGAGCCTTATGAACCCACGCACTTTCTTTAGGCTACTTGCCTTTGTCATCTCCTGTCATGATGCCGCTTCAGAGCAGGATTTTTACATTCAGGTCCTCTTCGTGTGGCTCAGACCTCATCATTTGCAAATTCTGAGTCGAGGGAGATTATAGTATCCCTTTATCGCACAACCTTGCTATCCGTGTAGGGTAGTCCTTCGTCTCATGATCAAAATGAGTACAATATAAACATGATGCTCTCATCGGATTTGTACAATCACGGGCATAATGCCCTGGCCCTCCGCAATTGTAACAAATCAATTGTCCACAACCCCTTCCTGGTCCCATTCCACCTCGACCTCGTCTGCGCCCCTGAAATCCAGTGTGCGCCATCCCTGCATTTGGATCGAGGGCTCGCATTTCAGTCTGCACTCTGTAAGCAAGAGTCTGATCCATCATAAGTTCATAACTTCTATAGGTGTGTTCATCATGGCCTACTGACCTGCAGAAATTACAGAACAACTATTGGGATGTCTGCATATACTTCTGTAATAGATGATAATTATCCGTAGCATGTTTTCCTCCCATCTAACAAATAGTGCACCATAATGCAAGTGTCGTGCTCAATCATGCTTATTCCTCCATATTAATGGCATCAGCCCTCCTCCCACCTAGTTCGCGAAGACTAGACAATGGTCCTTGTCATGCCCCTAGCCTTTGCATTTTATGCACCATACCTCCTCGCACACCTTTGGCTGAGTTGTCCTGTCCTATTTCAAACTCTGCCTTTCCAGACACAAATTTTGCAGTTGCACGTGGATTTATTAGACTCCCAGGCCAGGATCTTGTATTGGGTCTCGTGCAGTCTCATTGCAATCTCCAAAGCTTCGGTCTGGGTGGATAACTTTTGTTGTGACACTGTCATCCTTAAATGCGACGTTAGTGACGCTACAAGCCATGCGCGGTGCTACCCATCTGTCAAGGTCATGTTGGATTCGCGAATCATATTCTTCAATCTCTGATCCAAATCCCATGGGGTTTCACCTGGAAGCATCGTGATTTCCTTAAACCCGATAATCGATTGTGTCTCCAATTTTGGCCTGCTAAATTCCCTATTCAGTGCGGCCTAGATATCTGCGATCCCCGCATTTGGATGGTAATTATAATTCTTAATGTACCATGTCAATGCACAATCTTGCAACACAATTACCAGCATTTCCTTCTTTATATTTTCATCCACGACTCCTTGCACTTCCCATATAGCTTTTACCACGAACCAAAATTGGTCCGGATCTTCGTTCCCTACTCCTCTACATACATGTAATTTTATCGTGCTTGCCATATTGAACTGTGGTGGTGGTGGAAGTGGTGTGGGTGGAGATGGAGGTGAAGATGGTGAGACTGGTGGTGGTGTAGGTGGAGGTGGTATGTGCGGAATTCACTTCCTTATCAGACTGATCGTGCTTCTTGAAGAGACTTTTGCGAGCTCTTCCTCAGTTTCCCGTCGAGGTGAAATCAAGAGGCTATTTTCTATCTCTACACTACCTTTGTTTCTATATGTTATCCCACTTTTCATAACGCCAAACATCAATTTATTCGCATAACCTGCTTTTCACACAATAGGTGTTCAAAAATTTAATGTACTTACCTCGCTGTCCTTTGAGGAAGCGTCGTTCCGCCTCACTATAGCTGACTTTTGTGTCTACCGCGAAATTAGTGATAAATCCTCCTATAATTTGATTGAGCCTATGGTCCACAGCACGTGCGATCTTATCTTCCAATGCTTCTAGTCTGCACACTAATTCTAGAGTCCACACAATTGGTTTATTGAGCCTACACCTTCCCTGACTGTCTGCTAGCTTCGTGATCCACTCATACAACTCAAAGGGGAAGGACACAAAGAAACTTTCATGGATTTCCATATATAAGTAGCACTCTAACTATTATTCCTTTGATACTCACGGATTCCTGTTTTCCTGTGCTGCGAACTCGTGAATCTTTCTATCCAACCACCCTTCAATTTCTTTCTTCGTTGGATTCCAGTGACACAACATCAAACATCCCTTATGTAGATCTCGGTCTTGACAACAGAACCATTTTTTGGCTTATTGGGGCCTGACCCAAGCTTAGAGGTGATTTAGCCAAACAAATCCCAATACTATTGGCCCTTTCAGCAATAACCCATGGAGCGCAGACTGAGGTCTCACTCGAAGTAGTATGGGAGGGTGCTAGAACCAAGTCTCTACACCCTAGAGATGTTTGATGGTTTCAAGTGGTCCGCGGTCCAACCCTGCACACACGTCACTACACGCACTTACCCGTACCTCGCAACCCAAGATGTTTCTTTCGTGGAGCCCTACTCGGGGGCTGAACAATGTTATTGCCCAAGTCCTTATCAGTAACCCAATATTAGTTGATTAACTTAGCTTATTTGCATGTGTAGAGTATAATTAGCAATATAAATCATTCACACAAGTGTGCACATAAAATAAATAGTACATTAACAATTGATATCAAACATGGAATAACTCGAGAACAGATACACAGAATTCAGATCAAACTTCTCTTTATTATTTTCTTCCTTTGGTTACAGACTCTATTTCGCCCTACGGACTCTACTAAGCCTCTGCACACTCAGCTGCAGAGCCTTTTCCTACTACTATGACCCAAGACACACTTAGACTCTTCTTCTATGCTTTGTTATCTCATTCTATCCATTAGATTCTATGATCCCTTTACAACTTAGAGCCTCGCTCATGGGTAGGCTGACATTCATTCAAACTTAGGGCAGAAAACCCTATGACTCTAACATATATTTCGTAGTCGCAATTCGCGGAGCTTACAATAATATCAACTCAAAACTTGGGCTTTAAGCCCCAAAACATGTTATGGGGGGTTCCATGCCCAACACACATCCACCCAAGTAACCATGCCAACTAAGGTAAACATGAGATGAGAGGCTTCTATGATCAGATTCAACATCTTAGGTAACCTTAAGGAAGTGGAATTGATAGAACACCACACACAGTCATCCAACATCATCAACAGAACCCTTAGGAGACAAGTCAACCGCTCAAACAACCTGTCCATGGTTCCCACTATTGTTCTAGAACTCTAAGGCCATAGTCTCTCTCATGCTATGGGCAAGGGATCAACTAAAGACCTAAAATCGTTCTCATAGGCCTACTTTCTAGCGATTGTGGACTAAATTTTTTAGTTCTGTGCCAACGACCCCGAGATTTAAGCCACTTTTTCAAGCCCAGAATGGAATGAAAGATCATATTCAAGTGCAGAGAAACAATAATGAAAAAGTAAATAATTGATCAAGACCTTAACCAGACCCCTACTAGCCATGACAAGAATTTCATCAAACATATTATCAACATGTAACCTACAGGTGTAAGCAACAGAATTAAGTGTAAGGATCTCATACTCATCAAATAATTGCCATGAACCATTGGTTCCTCATGTCATTTGTTGCCTTATCACTTACTAGGTCATAGATACCATATCCATTAAAATACAAGTAAAAACATGCTGAGAGCCATACATAGATGTTTTCATAAAATATGCATCTAACCAGCATAATAGGAACAAAATTAAAATTAACATCTCAGCCATATATATATATATATATATATATATATATATATATATATATATATATATATATATATATACATATATATATATATATATATATATATATATATATATATATATATATATATATATATATATCAGTACATTTACACATGAAAATCAATGGAATGAATTTCTTAATAATTAATGTAATGAACCAACTGTTGATGGGACTACCACATTCCACCCAACCATAGATTGGCTAATCCAAGTTTCTCTTCAGCCAATCACCCCCGTTCCATATTCCAAGCATGAATATGGGACTCATAGAATGCATAAAAAGCACCAATGAATGTGGATTCCACTAGAGTTCTCCATCTACACCATGAGGAATTTCAGTATCTCCTGGTCTCTCAAGCTTTACCTTGCATCCACAGTCTGATACATGGATCACTAGGCCCTACGCCGAGACATACTCTCCAGGATTTATCGTGCATTCCATCCCATAATCACTAGGCCCAACGAAGAGAAAATTCACCTCTTGTCTTTACCATATATCCCTCCATTCACCAACAAGGATTCCTAGGCCCACCGAGGCACACAATATGGCTTTACCACAACCCATGGTCTAATTCATGGGTTACTAGACTAGTAGCCTCATGAATATTCAATCCAGTTTAGGGACCACCACACCATGTGTTGTAAATTTGGAGATCCACCCCACTCAGCTTCGAATCCAATCCGGCCATCCCTCATAAACCGAATGAGAGAACCCATCTCATGAAAGCTATCAGGAAATGGTGAGACTAGGTTGAAAATATTGTGGCACCTGGAAAAACCCATGGCATGGTATAAAAGAAACACATGTCATCCCATGCATACCAAATATAGCAAAGAAAATACACATGAAAGTCGATACTTGAAATGAAGCCTATTGTAGTTGCTTAATCTTGCCTTTCCCTGCTTGATCTTTGCTTCCTCTTGTTGTCTTTGCCTTTCTTGCTCCAATGCCAAAGTGCTCCAAGAAAAACTCTAAGTGTCCAAGAGTATGAGAGAGAGAGAGAGAATAATGAAAGAGCTCCAAATATAAACTGACAAAAGGTTACCAACTGATCCTTAGAAGTATTTTTATGAATGAGGCCTCTATTTTCTTCATTTTCCTCCTCACATGCAATTTGTGACCTTTCACCTCCTTTTTCTCCTAATTTCCATTATTTTTATAAGAAATTGTGCCAAAAATGTCATTTTTCCTTTCCAAAGCCTTAGCAATTTCCTTTGCCAATTTCCTTAGCCATAAACAACCAAATGAACACCCCCTAAGATGTCTTGCCCAACATTTAGTTTGGAATAAATGTCCCATTCATCTGTGGTTATTGTTTTTAACTTTTATTACACGAAATTTTCACCAGGGTTGTTGGTGAGCCCCAGTATTGCGGCAATAATGCTGCAACTCCTGACACTCCCTTCTTTAATTTTATCAACCCGGTAGTTCGTAACAAACTTGGAAGCGGCGGTGCTGTATGCACAAGTACTATCTCTTGCCACAGTTGTCACTTGGTCAGCTGGCACAAGTCCACTAGGAGCTTAAGCCAACTTCTATGAGCTCTTAGAAGAAGCGTTTTAATTGATGGATGAAAGCTAACTCGAAGGAAGCTAATCTATTTGCAAAAAGAGATTGGAAAACTGAAGGAAAACACAAACCCTAGCAAACCCTAATTCTACCAGCTAGTCCTACTGATGCAAAGGAGAGAATGCAAACTACTGAAAGAGATGCCATTACTTCTATGAAGGTAAAATACATGTGTCTAGACTACCTCTATCTTAAGAAAACATCTTTTTGTATTTTTGATTAAGTCGTCAGTTTCATCATGCATATGCTTTCATTGTTCTTTGATTGTGCAGGGGTGGATCAAGGAGGAAAAATGCTTGGAAGAGGTCAGGAAGGTTCAAAGAGGGTCTAAGGAGTCCCTAACACCCTTCCAGAGAGTTTCACAAAGTTTGGCTATCAAGAAACCTAATTTGTGAGCTTCTACGGGAAGTCTGCAGGGGTTCTACAGGATCTTCAGGAATTTCTACAGGATGTTCAGAAATTTCTACAAGATGTTTAAAAATTGGGTTTTGGAGGATGGGTGAGTGAGGGAAGATGCATGAATGGATATGGAGGTAAGATAGGGGTTTTAAGTGGCCCAAGGACTGGTGGATCGAGTGGTGAGAAGGTGTAGATGGCTAAATTGGCTCAAAGAAGGCTAAAACAATGATTTCACAAAAAGGTAGGGTTACGTGGGCAAGAGGACAGATGTGAGACAAGGAACCTAGATAGGAGATGGAGCAAATGGCTCTGATGAAGCTTAGGTGGATGAAAGAGTGGTAGAGATACTCTGCATCGTATACATTCAACTGAATCAACAAAGTCTTGCAAGTAAACAAAGTCCTAGCTAATCTAATCTAACTAACAATAAATTGAATGCACAACAGCTTTATTTGGAAGAGAACCATGTATATCAACTATGCAATGAAACATTTCAAAGATCTGAACACATAACCAACTTCTGCAAATGAAAATAGTACACTAAGGATTTCTTGGTAAAGCAAACTAGTGTTTTTGTTTGGGACAACACAGTTACTTCAATTCCAGCCCCTGATCCAATAAGGAAGAGGTGAAACCAAAAGTGTTTTTTGACCCTTTTTTGGAGCCTTTTTCCTGTTATTATCCTACCAACTAAATCTGAACATGAAAAGCTACTTTAAACATCAAAAGCAATCTAAATAACAAAGCAAGATTTAAATCTAAAATAGCATATTTTATTCTAAGAATGCAGCAAAGACACATGAAAGTAAACAAAGGAGGTACTGGGCACTTGAGATGGGCCCAACCCCAAGAGCTACAGCCTCCTAAAAGAGATTTAGAGCTGGTGCAAAGCTGTATTCATCTTTATTGAGCAAGAAAAGAAGAGTTACATCAAAAATTGTCCACAAGGGAGAGCTTGAAAATGTGCTGAAATGCAAAGCTAATCTACTGACTAATATCTAACTACAAACTAGCTAACTTCTGCCTACAAAGTGACTAACTACTGGCTAACCAAAATGAGGCCCTAAGCCTTCTTATTTATAAAAATTGAGGACCCCAATAGCCCTCCTAAACTTTAGGAACTCGGCTGCCAAAACTTGTAGTTAATAGCACTTTTACTAGCACTTGCTCAGCTTCCCTTGTGATAATTGATTTGGTGGCCCTTGAACTCCAAGATGATGGTGGAGAATTCGAGGTAAAGGCCCATAAATTAAGGGGACACCTTCCTACAAATCCTCTCCCTTGTTCTTCCACAAATTTGGCTGCCAAGTGCTCATTAAAACCTTTGATTTTGTCTCAAAATTGACTAAAAATCTGCACAAAGCACCCATTAGACTTGTTGGCATAATGACTAACCCAATTCACTCTATTAGCATAAATATAATAAAAAACATGCAATAAACTAATGATAATGGTGGATTAAGTCGAATTAGGAGGTTGAATGAGCCCATATAATTATCCATTTTGGGGGCTCATCAGTTGTTACAGAGGAAGATGAAGAAACAACAGGTGAAGAAGGAAAAGGGTCAACTTTAGGATCAAATTCAGGTTGATATTGTTCAGGTGGAGGAGAACTTGGTTTAGGAGCAATTTGGACATTTGGAACCATAATGGTAAAAAACAACCAGACTGGAAAACCAATGGTAAATTTGGGAAGGGACAACGTTTCCATATGAGCATCAATATTTCAAAAAGAAGGAATAGGACCAGGATTCCCATCAGAGGGGTCTCCTTGATTGGTAAACTCATGAACTATTCCCATTATTCTCAACCTAAGATCTACTAAGGAGTTTCTTCACGAAGAGGATGTTATTTCACGATCAATTAATTGATTTTACAAATTAAAGACACAAAAATAAAACAAAGGGATAACTAGGAAAAAGGGTTTACCATGTAACCGTGAACTTCAATATACATCTTGGAGAACTAAGGACTTGATGTACATGCAAGAAATCTCCCCGAAGGTTGTGTTCAGTGTATCACAGTATACAAGGCAGCCGACTTAGTTACCTATGGTGAGGATAGTAACCTATAGCGGACTTCCAAAATATATTGGACGGTACATGGAAGTGCAGTTTGTAGTAGTGTTGTCTAACGCGTAACCATTCAAAGAGAGTGTTCCCATATAATTTATGTTTGTTTAGCATCGTCCATTATAACCAAAGGTACGTGGAGAATGATCATATACACTCACGTACGTGGAACGAGATTTCACCCCTAGGATACAATGTTGGAAAATAGCGACAACTCCTACGTTTAACAACATCGGAACAAATCTCTAGCCTATACCTCTAAATTTTTATGTTAATGTTACAAATGCTCCTTAGATTGATTCAATAAATTCTAATGTTTATATTCACTTAGGTTTCAGTTTTGGGGCTCACCGTGAATTTCACCTGAATATCCTAAAGTGAAAACTAGCATGAGGAAATGGAATTTTTCTCATTCAATGAAAATATATTTAAGGGAAGAGACAAAGAGTATGCAAAAAACAATGTGAAAAATTCAATTCCCTTTTCAATGCAAATGTTCCAATTTTGATGCATGCACAAACCCTAAATGCCAATGCAAATATTTTTCTTTTCAAGTTACTTAATTTTCAAAAATGAAGAATACTAAGATGCAAAGTCTAATCACTAATTCAAATAAGATTTTTAGAACGATGACTAGAACACCAATTCATCTATGCACTCAATGATCAAACAAAAACAGTTTTCAAAGAACCTAGTGATAAGAGCAAAGGAAAATATTTAAACAAATCCTTACCAAAAGTACTAAAACAAAAGCAAACCAAGTGGAGGCTTCAAAGGGACCACAAGACACTCAAAGACACAAGGAATAGCAGCTGGAACAAGGTTGATCAGAGAGAAAATCAAGGCAAAGAAAAATTTGTGCATGAACAAGGGCCAACGCAGGTACAAAGGAGGCACCAGGCTTATGCAACACAGGCACAAAGAAGGCTCAGCTGGGGTGCAACACTCTGTCAGAGGACAAGAGGGTGCGTTGGTCTAGGGATGCAAAGTTCTGACGTAAGGATTACAATCGAGATAAAATGAAAGGTCTTCCGAGCTCTGTTCTTGACTGAGTAATACAATAAAGGTATAAAGAAGAAGTAAGACAAGCACAATGGACAAAGAAACCTCCAAGGGAATACATTGATCCCCAATATGGTCGCCAATTTGTTATGCATAATTACGATTGTGGACATAAGTATCTTCCCTAGACCTGTTGGACTGACCTAGAACAATAGAAAGACAAAGGGACTAATGTTTTCCTTAAAGTAAATAGATAATAGGATGAATTATACCTGGAATCTATCACATGCTTCGCTCCATATTTGGCTTGAATGCTCCAATCCTAGCTTTGATCACTATTATTAGAACTTGCATAGTCAGATAACACAAACCAAGGATCCATAGAATATATGCAACATCATCTAGTCACTTTATTCAATAGATCAAAATGGTATTGAAATATATGAAACCATAACATCATATATAGGAAAACAAAGAACACTTTGCATTAATAGAAATAGAGTGATTTACAACCAAAAATAGGTGTTGATCCTGTAAAAGAGATCCTCCAAATTGACTTGTCCTTTCCTTGTCACAAATTGTACCTCTAATCACCCTAATGCATGGAAAGATATCTCTCATAGTAGGAGCATAAGGTTAGAATCACTCTACAAAAGACAACCCCTTGCCTATGGATGGCAATATATATATAGGTGAAGGAGGTAGTTCATGAATTCTTATCCTTTTACCAATATGGGCCAGAGATCCACTCTTGATGGGAGGATGAGCTCAAGGGACAAGGGATGAAAACCCAAATCTAGGATAGGATTCGAGACTTTTATCTGAAGTAAATGGTTACAACATATCCTAAAGGCTTCTGGAAGAAGAGGCTTCGAGATTCTCTCTCTTTTTCCTGAATTTCTAGAATTAACGCACCCCCAACACTAAGGAAGTTGTTGGTGACTAGCGTAGGTGTAGAGTGGAGCAACTTGGTATTCAACATTGTACCATAAGAGGTCGGGGAGCATTGGTCCTTAAAATGACTGAAACAAGTTGTTTTCAGGTAGAAACTCAGGGATTAGAACAAGTCATGCTTAGGGATTTGTGCAAGGATGATGAAAAGGAGGTCAAAGGATGTTGATTGATCCATTTGAAGGCCTGTTGACTAGATGTGACAAAATGGCCTATAAAACCTAGATATATTAAAGAATATGACCATAATATTTTTATTGGCAGGAAAAGAAGGAAGCAAAAATTTTACTCTCACAACTTGGAAATGCATAGCCACCCCTATGGTATAAGGTGGATGGGATCTAAAAAATCTCTCATGGTTCTCAAAAGAATTAGCCACAAAGGGAGTATGTAATCCCATCTAGGGGGTTGGTTTATGGGCTCAAACCATTCATTAAAATTACTTTATCCATCTCACAACTCTAGATTGGACTAGAACCCCACAAAAATCTATCAAAAATGGCTACATAATCAAGAAAGCAATAATAAAGGTATTTCCTTTAATTGGTACCTTTATATGCTAGAAAGTAAAAACCAACACTCAAATCAAAATAGGAAATGACCCTTTGAGTGGAATTCAACAATGGCACATGCTTCCAGAACCCTTAATTCAAGTTATAAATGAAGAAGGGCCACCAATGGTCAACAAGAATGGCTATATGTAGAGAAATTTCACCTAAATGGATGTGGAATCATGGACTATTTTCCTATTTTAAAATTCTCAAATGTATCCATATCCGACAACAAGGATATCCTTTTATGGACTTTAATCCCAACTAGATCATACTCTCTAAAATTGAGATATATGGCCCTTACTGCAACAAATGACTCCACAAATCCTCCTTGGTGGGGGGGGGGGGGATATGGGAATTGATTGTCCTCCAACATATAAACTATTCACGTGGTTACTTCTTAGGAATAAGTCTCAAAATTTTGATAGTATGAAGTAAATATCACTCAATGGGATAGGTTATTGTCCCTTGTGTATACCTAAGTCAGAATCTGTGAACCATCTTTTCATTTGTTATTCTTTTTATAAAATATGTCTAGAATTAAATAAACTAAATGGAATGACAACATTTCAATCGGAATGCTTCCCTAATTAAAGAAAATATAAAAAATTGGCTACCTAGCACAAAAATCCAAAACATAAAGCTCTTCCTCTCATTATCACTATTGAATTTGGCTAGAAAAAATATGTTATGTTTGAATAGAAAATTATGGTCCCTAT
The DNA here is from genome assembly GCA_031772625.1 of Pinus tabuliformis. Lineage (NCBI taxonomy): Eukaryota > Viridiplantae > Streptophyta > Pinopsida > Pinales > Pinaceae > Pinus > Pinus tabuliformis. The sequence goes on from CM062806.1 coordinate 856,490,997, forward strand.
CAGGGGTAACCATCAACAAATTTACAATAGCAAGGGAATTGAATCCTACAGCCAAGGAAAAACATCATCCTCCTTTCCACGAATTTCCCATACAAAAATATACCCCTTGGGACTTATTGGATGGTGCAACCCAAGAATCCCCATGTAAGGGAGGGGTTGAAGGAATTCTCTATATAAATTCAAAAACTTCCTTCTCCATCTCAGTAGATATTGGTCTTTCTATAAATGCTTTTGTAGAATTATTTATTCTCAAACTTATTCTTCAACTGAAAATCAAATAGGGAATCATACATCTACACATTTATAGGGATTCACAAACTATTATAAGGTGGATGTTGGGCACAACATAGATAAAAAATCATTCTCTTTTACCATTATATCAAAAAGTATGTCAGTTAAAATTTTAATTAAATGAGATCTCTTTTGATCATGTTTACATGCACAAGAATACTAAGGGAGACATCCTCTCAAAACTTGGACTGGATATGGATCGAGGCACATGCAAAACCACAAAAAAAAAAAACAACTACAAGATTTTTTCTCAACCCTTGGACATAAATGAAACTTTTTCATAGTTTAAACTTTTATTCATATTTATTATTGATGATTAAGGATACTCTTCATAGGGGAAGCTACAGACTTCAGTGACATGTTTTTTGGGGTGAAATTTTTGAATGATACTTTTGTAATCTATGCTACAAAATATGAAATGTTGGAAGTATGAATTTTTTTTTTTTTTTTTTTGGTTTCTTGATGGATTAGATCCACTTCACTCACATTACAAGCCAAAAGAATATTTTTTGTGTCTTCCATTGTAATTTTATTTATTCTCATAAACAGAATTAGGTAATTTTTTTTCCTTGAAAAAGAAGAAGAAGAAGAAGAATAAAGAAAAGAAAGATGCTTGGATGCAGGGATAATTCACTTGTCAACTTGTAAAAAAGAAAGAGAAAAGGGGGGGAAATATGCACAAACTTTGTGAGTTGGATATATCATAAAAATATTCCACTAGTTTGCATAGGTAATTATTATGTAAGAGAGGATTGGTTGCATCCCTCAAGCATGGAGATAGCTCACATGTCAACTTTAAAAAGAAAAAGAAATTCCCCATACTTTAAATTTACCTATCTATCAAATTGAAAAAAAAAAAGGAATTCGTTGGACTAACCACTGCACCTTTAAGAATCGATCACATGGACCAACCACAACCCTAGGAACATGGGACTAACTATCCACTCAAAGTAATGGTAAGGGTTTGGATGTTTACTAATTCTTGTGTGTTTTGGTGTAATGAAAAACCTTAACATGGTATGAGACCTTCGCCTAGGTTTGATTCCCCCTAGTCTTGTTATATGGGGGGTGTTGGACTATCCACCAAACCTCTAGTTATTAATCACATGGACTAACTTCCACCCTAAAAACATGGGACTAGCTACCCACTCAAGGTAATGGTAAGGGTTTGGAAGTTTACTAATGTTTGTGGATTTTGGTGTAACGGAAATCCCAATAGAAACAAGCATGCACAAAATTTTTGAATAAAATAAAATTTTATTATGTTAGACACTTCAACCTGGGATACGTGACCCATCAAATTGAAAGAAAGAAAGAAAGAAAAATTCTTTCTTTTAATTCTACAAATTAGTTAAGGCATAAATATGCTCAAGTGTTGAGCATATTTTGTTGTTAATCTAAGTATGCAAGAGAGTATTAGACTCATCCCTTGGGCATCAAGATACCTCAATTATTGAGTTGAAAAAATGTCACATCTCCTAAAGATAGCTTGTAATTGACCTAAAAAAGGAGGAAATAGCATGCACAAACTTTTTTAAACACATTGACTTGAAGTCATGTCATACACTTAGATGTGGGGATATCTCTCTTGCTAACTTGAAAAATAAAAATAAAAGGAACTTAAAATATTTAGATATTGTTTTTTCCATGACACCCTAATAATAGACAAATCCATGGAAAAGAGGCTCCAGATTTAGTTTTGAAAGGGCATGTACAATAATGGCATTTGATGTTCTATTAGAACATGTTGAAGATCATGATATTCCAATTAGATAAGTTAAAAAAAAACTAACATATCTAACTGATCTGATAAGGTATAATAACAAGTTATAGTCTAAACAAAGTACAAATCAACCCTTTTCTCACTATTCAAAATAACTAAAAAAACCAATATTTTTTTATCTAAAATTTAACAAAGAAAATGATAGATTAATGAAATTATAAATGTCAGAATTTAAAATTACACAATCTAATTATGATAGGGTTATTTAAAAATGTTAAATATATTTTTGAATTAAAAACGAAAATTTTATCAATCCAAAAAATGATAATTATGACAAAAGTTTTCTATCCCAATTGCAAACAAAACAAACTAAAAATGTAATAAATGCAAAATCTTTAGCTTTCATATAAAAGTGATTTATTTTATTTTATAATTCAAAATAACACATGAAGAAAATATAGAATATTTCATTGGTTGATAAGTTGAGAGAAAGCAGACCATTATGCCAAGTTATGTTGTAATTGATGCCCATTAATGCTCACATTACATTTTTGTTCAAATGCCAATGCATGTTTCCACACTATACCAATTTTTTTTATTGTATACATACAATGAGCTGAGGTTATCTATTATGAAATTTGACTTTATGTAGAAAATTATATATGTATCAATATGTTTGTTTAAATAAATTTTGATTTGATATAGGGAAAAATTAAATAACTACGTGTAAATATGTTAATACAAAGTTTATTTATTTATTGACCAATTCTATTTTTTTAAGTTGGTTTATGGTTGTATTGATAAAATTTCATTTTAGATTTGAAAAGATTTTATAATCCATCTCATGGATTAAGGATTTTTCATAATCGTCGTAGTTTTTTTCAAATAAAGAAAAGATCACAATTTATATTCCATTAGAGAAAGGAAATCACATTGTTTAGGTACTCAATGTATTAAAAAACAAATTGGAATGATTTCCATATTATATGCTAAAAAAATTTACGTATAAACAATATAATACACGATGATCACTCACCTTTATTGATTAAATTTTTTTAAGAAGTTAGAATCATCTCTTCTTATCTTAATGTAGATAATAGATGCGTTAATTACTACAAATAGATATGATATGGGTTGAATTATAAATTTTGTATAAATAATTTAATTAGTCATAGTATTATATTAATGAAAAATTTGGCACAAAGTGTGAATATAGTATAACTAATAGATAAAATTATTTTTTTTTTGGTATTTTTTTAAAATTAATTTTGCTAAAATTCGATAAATATTTTTAATAATCATAAGTTTAAGTTATTTACTTTGCAAAGTTCGGATGTACATTTTTCTTAATCTACTTATACTTTTAAAAACACATTTTAAGCAAGAAGAAATCATAATCTCGCTAGAAATTGTATTAGTAGATTCTAGGGAAAATGTAATTTTATCTATTAGTTAGAATCCACCCAAAATAAGCTTTTATTTGGTATCAATAATTTATCTCAAGAGCAAAAATTAAATGTTTTAAATGAGTAAACCCAAAAATAACCATATAATATAATCTTTCATTCATTTATTATTCACTTTATAGTTTTCAATATTAATGAATTTTATTTCAAATAAAATAAGCTAATTATATAGCAAATATATTCTTTTATTCATTGTTAATAGCGATTTTCTATACTATTAAATTAATCTAAAGAGACACAAAAAAAAAATTAGCTTACTCTACATAGACATTAGAAAAAGGAGGATGGTTTCTACGTAATTACCTTACTCGACAAACAATATATTTTTCAATGCCTATTTGGAGTATACTAATCATGTAGAAAAGTTTTTGTTTACAATTGGAAAAAAAGGAGGTGCTTGTGTTGAGTAAGCTAATTTCATGTAGCAAACTATTGTTTACAGTAGAAAAAAGAGAGGTTGTTTGTGATTTGAGTAGCTTACTCCATGCAAAAACACAAGTTATTTGTTGCACACTTACCTTACTCATGTGTGAATTAAGCTAATTGTGTAGGAAACAACGTTTCTTTTTCCAAACTCTTTCCACCCAAAATTCGCAGAAAATTTTGAATTTTAGGTTTGATAGTCTATGGCATAATTCCATCCTAAATCCAATCAAAATTTTGAATTTTATATTTTGATATTTGAAAAGGTAGTATGAAGTTATAATGAAGAGGATGCCAATAAGGCCATCCATAATGTTAGATTTTACAAAAATATGATTTTGATCACTAAAATTGTAGTATGACACTACTGTAATGAAAATGGTGTTGAGAGATTGACTTAGAGTGTCAAATTTTGAAAAAATGTTATTTTTTCATTGAAATTCCAATGTTGAATGGCTCCAATGAAAATAGAAGCCACAAAATCGATATGATATGTCAATTATCACAATTTTTATTGCCAAAATTATAATTTTTCATTATTGAAATCCCTTAAATTACAAGAGAGAAAGGATAGTTTGGTACACCATTAGATGGATCATAATTATTGTTGTCTTTTGTAGATAAATCTTGGCTAAGGAATTGTACCAAAGCATCATGATGAGGGGTTTGTTGAAAGGTGGTTGCTCCTGGGTTAGACTCATTGCTTTAAGGTAAAGACCTATCCCTCCGGAGGTTTAACCAAAGGGTCACTCTCAACACTAACTGATACCAATGATTGTAAAATGATGAAAGAAGACTAAAGAAAATATCAACTAGCATTAATATTAAATCTAAACATATAAGTCACCTAATAAGACTAGAAAGCATAAAGGATATTTTTCATTAGATCAACAATCTCAAGATTCAAAAGGACAATATAAGCAATCTATCTATATTATCAACTCAGTGCTGAATATAACTTTGACAGGGAAAATAAGGGAAATTGATTTTCAACTTAACCTCTATTATATTCCACGCAAAATATTCCCAGATAAAAAGATTATAAAAAATACAAAGAAATCACACTCACAATAAATAGGATACTGCCATAAGCTTAGAAGAATCATCTATTTCAAACTTCTAAAAAAAACTCTTCAAAATATAGATTAAAATTATTTTTCCCCAAATCCAACCCCTATTACATTCTAAATAATAATCTTTATAGAAAAATAAATTTACAAGCTCTTCCCAGCCTTTTGCAATTAATCCTATTAATAAACTTCATTAAAAAAAAATTTAAAATCAATCTTTAATTTGTTAGAGGAAATCTGGAAGTGCTCCCTTGAAATTGGTATTTGAATACAACTGTTGATGGATCTTCTGCATGAAAAACTAGAGATTATTTTTAATTTTTGATGCTCCTCCTTCAAATCTAGATTAGACCCTTTGACTATCCTCTGTCTTTTAAAATTCGAACTATTGAAGTTGTTCCTTGAAAATCTATGAAATGCTCTTTAAACAAGGCAAGCTCTGACACCTATATTAATCAAATGTTCCCTTCATTATATATTTGGTAAATATACCTTTTGCCACTTGTTGAAGTGTGATTTACAAAACTTCTACCATATGGCTGCATACATTTTCTCTTACCACATTTTTCAGAAATGTAAAAGATAAGTAGTTCCTCGAGTTCATTATAGTTAAAATGCATCATGCGTGGAAGATTCCAATGTTGAAATGGCAATAATCCTAAGTTGTATTTATTTTTTGTTTAGCTTATGTTGGCTTGTATGAGAAATGTTTTTTCTGTAAAATATTACTCAGTACATCTAACTTTTTTGTTAGATGCCTCTGTCTTCTATCAATAACCTTCACCTCCTTAGTTATACTAGGATTTAACCATGTTTCTGAAGTATTTGAAATGAGGACTGGAGGAGATGGTTCAAATCCATTTTCAATTTCATTTGATTAAACAACATTTGAACTATTCCCAAAATAACTAACACCTGAAACCTATCAAGGAAGATGTCAATGCCATTTGATTAAACAACATTTTGGATTATTCCCAAAAGAACCAGCACCTGAACCCTGTTGAGGAAGTTGCCCCTGACTACGAGACTCAAAGAGCTTATTTTTTAGCTCTAATATAGGAGACAAGAGTTCCTCTCACTCAGGCCTGTCATTTGATCTAAAAGGAGAGAATAAACCTAATCTTAAAACCCATGTGGAGAGCCTAGTGTCTTGTCATCATATCTTTTGTTGTTTCCATTTCTTGTAAATTGGCTCCAACTTCTACTGTATTAATTCTTCATTGCAGGCTTCACTTGAAATATCCTGGAAAATGATAGCATGGACATGCAAAAAGAGGATCACTTATCAACTTGGACTTTAAGTCATCTAGTAGTGCCATAACTTCAGTTGTTAGCTTTTCTAATTCTATTTGTTCAATATAGGAATGGAGTATGTAAGAACGATCAAGGCCCCATTTTCTGGCAACTTCTACAACTTGATTCATGCCATTACCTTGCACCTTAGAGCCATCAAACCTCCAAACCGACAAACACTAACTTCAAATTAAATTCTTGGAAATATAATAAATGGATTGTATGTAACTCTTTCCTCAAACACAACATTGTACTTGCCATCTCTATCCAAACAAGGAAGAGCATTTTTACTAGCCACGTGAATGCCAACATCTGAAGCTACATTGAAAACTTGCTAAACAAGACCCTCTAGATCTACCATTGCTTCAACTTTTACATCTTTCATCAATCAGTGCATTGAATCGATTTACAATATTAATTCCATCAAATAATAAATATAGACAGGAAATTTCACTATATAATAAAAATAAATATTACAACTTCAAAGAACGACTTAATTGCATTTCACCAAAATTTTCCCAAACTCTTATGCATCCTTCACCTACACAGAGAGATTAGCATGTGGATGAAGACCTGCTTCATTTAAGAACAGAGCACATTTGTCTAGACCATAAAAAACTAAAGGAGAATTTGAGACTAAGTTGTATTTCTCAACAAGCTTACAATTTAGTGAATCACAATTTAGTGAATCAACATAGTAATAAAGGGACTAAACTATTATTGAGATTTGAAATATTCGCTTCTTCCATTATCCAATGGAAAACCGCACATGAATTTGTATAACATCTTGCCCTACCATAACTTTCTTGTAATGTAATCCATATATAAGGCTAAACCCTCTCTTTCAACTAACAAAATCGGAGTTTTAAACCCTCCCTAATAATACATCCTCATTCTTGTGTTGATGGCATTGATGGAATTACAGTAGAAGATCTATTAGTACATAGAGGGTTCATGTCAGTTGTTTTTTATAAAAGAAACCCAAATGGAATAGATCAGATTGATGTAGTAGCAGGAGGTACTAGAATTGAAACAATATTACTGGATAGATTGTATGTTGGTATATAATTAAGATGCAAAACACACAAAAGTGGCTCAAATATAGACTCCAAGTAGCATTATCAAACCTCAATGATTGTTGATGGTGCATCAAATCGTTTGAAACTTTGAGGACCCAAGCTCCATATTTATGGCATGACTCCAAATCTAACCTACAAAAGCTAATCTTTATTGATTACATTTGTGCACCAAACAAATTTGAATTCAAATCACTCTACCTAACAAACACAATCCATTACAAGAATGAACCATTTGTAACCCACTGGGATTAGTTTCAACCATACCCCTTCTTCCTTTTCTTGGTTGATGTTGATGCCAAGGACCCTATAAACTCCAACTGTATGAGCCAATTCTCCAACAACTAAACCAATGGTGTCCACTAACCTTCTCTTTCAATTGTTCTTTCTTTCCCCCCATCAACTCTGCTTCAGAACTACAAGGACAAAGAATTAAGTTGATCCATTGTATCATTCTGATCTTAAAATGACTAGGCTATGTACTAACATTAAAAACCTAGAAGTGGAATGTTAGGAGTCCCTGGTGGTTTTGGAAACCACTAGGGGGGTTCACTATTAACCTTTTCCTACCACATTTAAAAGGAGGTTTGAACAAAACAACAAATAATGGAACCCCCTTTTGTTAAACTTCAGATGAGTCAGGGGTTCTGTTGACACACGATCCTCAATAGAATGGTGTAGCTTAAAGGATGAACATGACAATCTTAAATATGGTACGTTTAATGATGTTTTTCAAAAACGTAAAGTTGATGCTCTTAGCTGATGCAGTTCTATGTGTAGTGTATATTAAGAACAACTTTTCATCTCATGCTCTTAAAAAAAATACTCCCTATGAAATATGTTATGGCCACATTTCTTTGGCGAGGCATCTTAGCTTTTTTTGTTCCACCTATTATGCCTTGATACCTAAGGAACAAAGAAACACACTTAGCACAAGAAGTTGAAAGTGTATCTTCTTGGGGTACTTGAATACCTCAAAAACATATAATCTCTATGATGAATTAAATAAGTTTATACTGTCTAGAGATGTAATTTTTATTCCATCTTCCAAGACTACTAATGTTGTTGAGCGGAAACATACTCACTTGGACAAATTATAGCATGCAAAATATTTTCATGAATTTGATAATGAGATTCCACATCTTGAATGGGGGTCCCTATCCTGGATCAATATGTGGAATCTCCTTCTCAAGCACTCTCTTCCCCTCATGAAGCTTCAACCACTAATCAAGAAGACACTCTAAGTGATGTGATTGAGAGAATTAGAAGGCTAAATCTTAATTCATCTGCATCTCAGCCAACTGAAAAACTTGGGCCATCTCATAAAGGTCCTCCAAAATGGCTCACAAAAACACTTGAAAGTGTTCATCTTGATGAGGTTGGAAAGACAAGAACAAGAAGTTCTACTAGACAAGATGGAGGTGATGTAGACAATTTTGATTCAGTTGTTGATATGAATGTTTCTTATGATTGTGAATTAATTTTTTCTACAAATTTCAAACCAACTTCCTTTAAAAAAATTTCTTCTCATGATTAATGAAAAAAAGCAATGCAGAAAGAGTATGATGCTCTTATAAAGAATGGAACCTGGAAGTTGGTGGACCCTCCATTAGGAACCAAACTGATTGGCTACAAGTGGGTCTTCAAGAACAAGTATAAAATAGATGGAACACTTAATAAGCATAAATTTAGGCTCATGGAAAAAGGTTTTGCACAAAATGAAGGGGTAATTTATGAGAATAATTTTTCCCCCATGGAAAAATGGGCTACCATCTGAACTCCCTTTTCCATGGTAGCTCATAATGGATGGAAATTCCATCAAATGGATGTAAAAATTTCTTTCTTGAATGAAGATTTGAAATAGAATGCTTTTATGTCTCAACTAGAAAGATTTGTTGTGAAGGGATACGAGCACAAAGTATGTGAGCTTATCAAATCCTTGTATGGCCTCAAACAATCATCACAAGCCTGGTATGAGAGATTGACTGAGCATCTTCTGAAACTAGATTTCGAACACTATGATATTGATGATGCAACTTTGTTTGTCAAGAAAGTTGGAAAAATTATTGTATATCTCGTGGTGTATGTATATGATCTATTGATGACCGGTAACAATGAGAATTTCATTTCATCCATAAAGAAAAAAATGAGGAAAGCTTTTGAGATGACAGATTTGGGATATGTTCACTATTGTTTGGGTATTGTAGTAACCCAACATCCGAAATTTACATTACTCTCTCAAAAGAAGTACATTGGAGATTTGTCGAACAAATTTGGCATGGCTAAATGCAATTCTTTAACCACAACAATAAAACAAAATTTAATGCTCACATCCAAAGAAGGAAATGAATTTGAGGATGTAACTAAGTACAAACAACTTGTAGGAAGTCTTAACTACATGAATACTACCAGACTGAACATTTTATTTGTTGTTGGAATCCTTTCCAAGTTTATGCAAAAACATTGTGAGGGTGATTGGCCTACAGAAAAAAGAGTTCTAAGGTATTAGATATCATTTTTTGGGATTCCATTGCATTAAGTAAGTCATTCATCTATGACCATTCCATGAGAGGTAGTTGTAACTGACTAATTTCTCATGATTTTTTAATAGTCCACTTAGCATTCATTGCATCGGGTGATGCTCACAAGGGTGAAGAAGTGGGATTGAAACTAGTGAAAATAAATCAGATAACATAAACCATCACTTCCAGGGCTTACATCCAGTAACCTGGACTTCCCGAGAGGTCACCCATCCCAGATTGCCTCTGGCTCAAGCGCACTTAACTGTGGATATTTTCCACAATCAAGCCCACTTAGCTTGCTACCCCACTTGCAAAACCTTAGCAAGTATTGTGCCTCATGAACCATTCAAGTAGAGTTCCCTTCACTATATTTGAATTAAGTATTGGGGGTTTTCTCAATGCATTATATTAGATATAACTTTTTGGGATTCAACTGCATTAAGTAAGTCATTCATCTATGACCATTTCCATGAGAGGTAGTCTTAATTGACTAATTTCTCAAGATTTTTGAATAGTCCACTTAGCACTCATTTCATCGGGTGATGCTCACAAGGGTGAAGAAATGGGATTGAAATTAGTAAAAATAAATCACATAGCGTCAATCATCGCTTACAAGGCTTGCACCCAATAACCAGGAATTCCCAAGAGGTCACCCATCCCAGAGAGCCTAAGGCTCAAGTGCACTTAATTGTGGAGTTTTCCCCACAATCAAGCCCACTTAGCTTGCTACTCCATTTGCAAAACCTTAGCAAGTATTGTGCCTCATGAACCATTCAAGTAGAGTTCCCTTCACTCTTTTTGAATTAAGTATTGGGGGTTTTCGTAGTGCATTATATTAGATATCATTTTTGGGATTCAACTGAGTTAAGTAAGTCATTCATCTATGACCATTTCCATGAGATTTAGTCATAACTGACTAATTTCTCATGATTTTTGAATAGTCCACTTAGCCATCATTGCCCCGGAAGTGATGATTGACTCTATGTGATTTATTTTCACTAGTTTCAATCCCACTTCTTCACCCCTATGAGCATCACCCAATGAAATGAGTGCTAAGTGGACTATTTAAAAATCATGAAAAATTAGTCAGTTATGACTACCTCTCATGGAAATGGTCATAGATGAATGACTTACTTAACGCAATTGAATCCAAAAAAATGATATCTAATATAATGCATTGCGAAAACCCCCAATACTTAATTCAAAAAGAGTGGAGGAAACTCTACTTGCATTGTTCATGAGGCACAATACTTGCAAAGCTTTTGCAAATAGGGTAGAAAGCTAAGTGGGCTTGATTGTGGGGAAAACTCCACAGTTAAGTGCGCTTGAGCCAGAGGCGATTTGGGATGGGTGACCTCCTGGGAAGTCCTGGTTACCAGGTGCAAGCCTCGAAAGTGATGATTGATGTTATTTGCTTTATTTTCACTAGTTTAAATCCCACTTCTTCACCCCTGTGAGCATCACTCGATGCAATGAGTGCTAAGTGGACTATTCAAAAATCGTGAGAAATTAGTCAGTGATGACTACCTCTCATGGAAATGGTCATAGATGAAAGACTTAATTAACGCAATTTAATCCCAAAAAATTATATCTAATATAATGCACTACGAAAACCCCCAATACTTAGTTCTAAGGTGCTCACCTGATGCAAGGAGTGCTAAGTGGACTATTCAAAAACCATGAGAAATTAGTCAGTTACAACTACCTCTCGTGGAAATGGTCATAGATGAATGACTTACTTAACGCAATTGAATCCAAAAAAATGATATCTAATATAATGCACTGTGAAAACCCCCAATACTTAGTTCTAAGGTACTTGAAGGGAACTCACTAACTTTGGACACAAGTATACACAGGTAAATGACTTCAGCTTGATTAGATATTATGATTCAAATTTTGATGGAGATTAAGAAAATGAAGTATCTACTTCAGGTTATGTTATGATGCTTAGATTAGGATTTTCCTCCTAGAGGTCACACAAACAGTCAATTCCTGGGGATTCCACAATAGAGGCAAACTATGTGGCAGTTGTAGAATCAATGAAGGAAATTGTATGGCTCAGGATAATTATTGAATATTTTTAGGAGAAACAAGTGTATTCTACTCCTCTTTTGGTTGATAATACTTTTGCAATAAAATTGGCCAAGAATACAAAGTTCCATGATTGAACTAAGCATATCAGTACAAATATCATTTGATTTGACATCATGTTGAGGCCAATACTATTCACCTACGTCATTGTTCCACAAACAAGCGGATTGAAAACATCTTCACCAAAGCACTTGGAAGAGAAAAGTTTTAAAGATTCAGAATGACGCTTGGACTCACCAACATCACTTTAGATTAAGGGGGGGGGGGGGTGTTGACACCCAATCCTTAGGGATTTGGAAAACATTGTAAATATTGTAAATATTGCAAATATGAAAATGAGAAGGTGAAGAGACATTTGAATATGAATTCCAAGAGTCTCCCTCTACAATGTATATATTAATAACTCTTCTTAACATAAAATCAATCAATTCATGGGGTTACCAATGTTTGGCCTGATAGGTTCTAATTTTGAATCTGAGTTGTCGAAATCCCTAATGGGGTCATCGATCAAATGAAAATTGTGTATTTGTATCACAACCAATTCATAAAAAGGAAATTTGCTGTGTTTAAAATGACAAAAACATCTTCATCGAATCAACATTGCCAATAACATCTCCAATTATTCCACTAAGCTCCAGATTTTCCTTGTAGGCATATAAATCACTAGAAACGATGATAAGATTAACCAACTCTTTCATATGATTTTTTTCATTTAGTGAATTCACTTGAATGTTGGATCATTAATATTGTTGTGACTTTTGTGACATTTAATTGCTCTTTCAACACCTGTGAATTTTCTTGTTGGTATTCTTGGATGGTTGGTTGAGTGATCTCAGCAAGTGGAAAACAAATGGGCACTTAGTGTTGATAGGTTTAAAGATAATGAGTACATCCATGAATGTAAATATGAAAATCCAAGCTAGAGGACTATTGCAACTATAGTGAAATTGATGAACGAATATGTGATTCACTCTCTGAAATCAAGGATGGGTAAATAAGGATGTAGAAAACAAGGTAATAAAATAGTGTATAATAAGATTTGTTATCAATGTTTATTATATTAATGAAGTAGAATTGATGTAGTACCACTTGATGTATGTGGAGTCATGTTTGGGAATCCCTACATGTATATGCCAGATGTAATCTTCATACAAAGAGCCAACTAGTACCACATTATCAAGGATGGGAATTCATTCATCATCAACATGTACAAAGGAAAGTCCAAGATTTCACATGTGAGTGCCAACCAAGACAATAAATTGATTAGTTCTAGAAAGAAATACATTTTATTTTTCTTAATAGAAAATTAAATTGGTGAGTTGATAAGGGAAAATGCATCCTTGGAGAGGTGTAATTAAGAAAAAAAACAACAATTGGAAGGGTTCCTACATTTCCTTCTTAAATTGTTTGCAAGAAGAATAAGGGCCGAATTTACTTTTAGTACTCTGCCCTGGCTTGTTAAACAATATCAATGTTTTCTTTATGATATTAAGTATAGAATTAATTTGTGTATTCTCTATATTTAATTGAACTTAATTCTCATTCATCTTATTCAACCCACCACAATTCTACAAGACCTAAGAGTTTTCCTACCTCGCCCTATTTTTCTCTCCTCTATTTATTTAAATTGATTACTGAAGACCCTATGACTCCATGCCCAATGGACTTCTCTTCCATTTTACAACCAAAATTTAAAAAACATGTATTTTTTCCTATTATCATTGAGCTAATAGAGTTGGGTTGTGTCAACCTTCAACCTAGCATAACTATTTCAAACCACTTTGACTAGAAGTTAGCTAACTTCCAATCCAAGTGGTTTGAAATATTTATGTTGGGTTGAAGGTTGAAACAACCCAACCCTATTGGCTCAGTGATAACATGTCCTTTCATACCTAGCCTAAAATCCAAACACTAAGATTAAAAACCATACAGAGAGAGCCCTCTTTGAAGCTGGAAGGGATAGATCCCAGCTTTGAAATTGGTTGCTAGTTACCTCTGTGGTTTCTTTTTCAGCCTAGGAAAACTATGAAGCGCTAACAGAATACAAGTTGCTTCACAAGTGTCAATTGTGACCCAAAGGCATTGTAAGTTGTAGGAATGTGTCTAGCACATATTCTAATGATACATAGGACCATGTAATGAAGAAGGGTTTGCCAAAACTAACTCTAGTGATGAGAAAAGGTGCGACATATGCAAGGGTGGAAACAACAAAGAGTGCCACTTGTGACAGTAAAAAAACATTAAAACGACCCTTGTTAATGAAAACGACATTGAAAGTGACACATGATAGAGTGAAGATAATATGAAAATGACACCTATTAAAATGAAAGAAATCAAAAGTGACAGTCCTAAACATTAAAGTGACACTTTTGAAGGCAAAGTGACAAAGCAACAGTTGGAAAAACTCACTGAAATAAATGTACAATTGCAACCAAAGTAAGGGAGATTGTCAATAGAAAATTCACTCTGATAGTTGACATAGGTTAATCATTACACAGGGATTATCTTGATGGATTATGCTACGCTTGTCCAACCTTGCATGAAAGAAGTGTGCTTAGGAATTAATTAGCATGCATGAGCAAGTGACTAGGAAGAAGGCTTAAACACTTACTACAACATCAATTGACAATGAAGTGATCATAGACAATAGATCGTAAGATCCTCTTTAGGATCCACAATTCAAGCATGGGAAAAAGTTTTGAGGGTGTCAATAACAACGTCAACACTTCGCGACACACTGGTAGATCTCCAGAATATCTATTCAAGTTTTATATTTAAGTGTAAGGTCTCAGTCTTTCAAGAAGTATTGATTCACTAATTAGATTACATTAGGTTTTCCACTCATCCCAGTTTAAGATATAGTCCCTTGTATTCCCTACTTAGATTGAAACGCATCAACATAAAAGAAGTTCTTAAAACAAAACAAAAAAATATACAATGGCGAGAACATACAGCAAATATACACATAGATTTTCTCCTGGATCCCAAAAATGGGACTACCAAATTGATTTTTAATTATATTCCTTTCAATGTTATAATACATATATATATACATGCCAAAGAATTCATAAGCCCCAATCCACTAACCCCGGATTAGAACATAACCATAATTCCCTTAATCATACCTACAAAATACCATGGGAAGAAAACCATCATGCCCAAAACCATGTGCAAAACCCATGCACAAAACCATGGGTAGGTCTAACCACCATCTTTTGGTCCACCCCCATCCTTGGGTTTTCCCAACTATTATTGGGTCTACATAGTAGTGGAAAGAATATAAGGGGTCTCCCTGATGTGAAGTCCCAATAAGACCTCACGTCGTTTGGAGTGGGAACCCCATCCATAGTATCAACCTGACGACCATAACTTAAGGTTCTCCTTGGTTTCAACGAATAACATAAGATATTATACACATAACCTTTGAACAAGAAATTAAATTGACATTATGAAACATTGATTGCAATGTGTAAAATGATACTTTCACGAGAGAGGAGACATGAATGAGTCTCTAGAAGGAACTAATAGTACTAACCTAAGTGAGACACATGAGAGAAAGAAAAGATTCGTTAATAATCTAGAAAATTAGTTCACATAGACACAACAACAATTAAACCAAATACAACACACCTTCAAGAAGATAAGTACCAAAGCCACCAAAATAATTCAATCTCATTAGTACATATGAGAATAACATATACTGCAAAAATCCAAATAATAGTATCAAAACATTCGTGATACATGCATGAAAATGAGTTGGCTCATTGATCTTCAATTAAAAGGTGAAAGATCCAAGTACATCAGTTACAATGGTGAACCACTAGCTCCAATATTTTGGCAGTAAGTCACTTCCTCCTTCTCCAAAAGAATTTTTTTTTCTTATGCCAACTAGAGAAGCCAAGACTAGATCTCCAAAGCTTAAGCCTACAAAATCCTTTTGCTTGAGTTATGAGGTTGCTTTTATAAAAATAGGAATAACCTTTCATGTCCCTTTGACTCTTGAATTACCCTCATAACTCTTGGACTTCTAATATGTCCTTTGGACTTTTAAACAACTCTTGAACTTCTAAATTACTCTTAGACTTCTCTATGTGACTTTTTGACTTCTACATGTCACTTTTGTCCATATATGACTATGTGATACTTCATATCCACATATTACTCTTGGACTTCCACACATTAAATTTTATCCTTTTCTTTAAAATACATCATTACACCTCCTGGCCAATATAGGGGTGGAGAATGAGAATACTCTTCTCACAGGAAAACTGGATATTATATCAAATCATGATCAGGCACAGGAATGCACTCGTCTAGTCCAAAGAGATGCAGCTCCCCCGGATGCAGGTGATAGCTTAGACGGGGCGTGCGTTTAATTGCGGCCACATGCCAGCCATGCGCCGTCACAAGGGAAACACAAGGGCGCAGGCCCGTTTTCGGCCGCGCAGGAATGAACAGTTTGATATTTTCCAGAAGCACTTAAATGCTCTGTCTGGCTCTTCGGCTCGCATGGAGGTTGTAGTTATGGTGAATTGGTTTCGAGGTGGAAGAATTTATTTTAAAAGCAGTGGTGGGCTGGATCCCAGTGCACCAGTTCATGGTCTGTTTATGTTTCTTCCTCAGGGTATGTTTATGCAACCTATGGAGCTGTGAGCAGCTCCAAGAGGCTGTCTTTGCGTCTGGGCCAATACGTTGTCTATTTGGGGTATTCCTAGACCTAGTCTGATACTCAATTTTGCGCTGTGCATTACTCTTTGGGACCCTGCAATTATGGTTAGGCCTCGACAGTGAATGTTCAGCCGTCGAGGCACCTCCCTTGAGGGTCTTCGCGCCCTCCAGCAGATGTTACCTATCCCCATTGTTGCTATTGCAATTGCCATCAGACCCTTGAAGCCAACCCCCTTCAGTCAAGCCAATTCCTGGACTCAAGCGCTCCTGACTCTGCTTCCTCGCCCACCTTCGGCTCTGCCATTTTCAATTTCAGTAGTTCTTTGAACTGCCCCTGGATCAGTGCCCATGTGTCGGTTCTCTTCATCGAAGACTCCCCGGATGGCAGCGATACTCAAGACAGTCAGGGGAAGTAGCCTGCTGATGGCTCAGAGAAGGTCATGAAGACGCCTGCGACAGAACTAGAGAATGTCTCAAATCGCCCTCTGGCTCAGGAGATGATGACTAGCAAAGGCGAAGACGTCAACATGGATACCACCCCCACTGCAGCGGAGGTGGAGGAATATGGGTGGTGCGGGGTGGTTGAGGAGGAACCAGACAAATAGCGGTGCCTTTGTTCCAGGTCTCTGCGGCACATCTGTTAGGACTCTCGGCCTCTCTCGCTGTTTTGGTTATGTTTTGGTCTTAATGTTTATGTTATGATGGCAAACTGTCTATGTGTGGGTCTTGGGTACCGAGATCTTTTTCTATGGTTGGGAAGTGTCTGTTTTCCCCTGCGCAGGATAATTCTAATGTTCTGTTGGCGCCCCTGAGAGGGCAGGTTTGTTTTTGGTCTGGTTTAGTCCTCGAACATTGCAGTGTCAGTTGTTCCAAGCTTCCATTCCAGGCATTTGGTTCTTTCTGTCTGGAAATGATGTAACTGTTTTCTGTTCATGTATATAATAGATTAGTTTTAACGAGAAAAAAAAATACATCATTGTATTCCACATGATGATGTGGAAAGATACATGGAAATATATTTACCATTGTGATGAAATTTTTACAAGTTATAAGTTGACAATGATGACATGGTATTCATGATGAGATGACAATGCCAAGTTGTTCTCCGTGATGCTTTGTTTCCAATCTCCATGAGATATTTGTTCAATACTTCATATTCATGAAAGGTCCACTTTGTTACTTATCCTAACCCTCCAAAGGGTCTTGGATCAGCATTGGAATCCTTTGAGTCATCATGATATGTCTTCTTTCTATCTTGGTCTAGGATCTGCTTCATATCCTTGTGAAAGTTCTCGTTTGTGCTTATTCTCCCCAAGTGCTTCTTGGTGTCTTATCCTTTTTATATTCCTTGAGAATCCCCTTTTCATGTTGAGAAAATTACTCCTACCAATGAAGATCATTCATTATAAGGAAAAATCAATCTTAAAATGATTTATTCTATCACTACCTAGCTCATGGAATGAACTACTTATGATAGGCCTATGGGAGGATTAAGAAGGAAACGCTTGATAAGGATAGCATTGTTGAGCTCATTAGTGGCCTAGGAAGGCTCCATTGTTCATTTTTATTGCACTATGCATTGTAAAGAGGGACTTTCCTAGGTTCGATGCAGTAGGGAAGCACAAGGAACAAGGTGGTGAGCTTGTTGTTTAAGACTGTGCCATGCACCAAGAAGGAAAGAGAGGAAGACTAGGAAAGAAATTTAGACTGGTCAAGGACCAAGTGGAGGCCTTACTAAGCCTTGATACTATAAAATTCTCTAAAAGAGAGATGCTTGAGCAAGTGTTTAGCGCAAAGGGGAAGAAAAAGGATAAGGATGAAATCTTGAGGTTTGAGACTTTGTTATGCGCTAGAAGGAAGAGGATGCCTTAAGGAAATCAAAATTTTTCTCAAAAATGGTTCACTATCTCTTGATATTTTGCCATGAGCTAAGGGAGGCTTGTCAGAATAAGTTTTGAGCGCGGAGAAGGACAACAGTGATCAAGGGAAGCAAGCCTAATCCTTGTTATTGTGTCTTAAACTGAGCTTAAGGGGAGGTATTTATGACAACGAAGTTTTCTTGAACAAGGACTCACTATTCATTTGGAATCCATTTTTCCTTCCATGCTAGTGCGATTTTACCCAACAGTGGGTTCTTGTTCATTTGGAATGTGATTTTCACTGAGGGAAGCCATAGGAATGAATTCACTTTTCCTAGGAGTGTTTTCACTGCATTATGAGGATAGGAGGAGCTTTTGCACTGAATATTTTTCCTCTGTAAGAGGGTGGGAGTGGTCCATGATGTCATCAAAATTTCTCTATATTCCATGTAGGGTAGAGGTGATCAAAACCTAGTGTAGTGAGATAGTATGAGCCACGAGAGTTAGGTGAATGTCCTTGGAAGGTACTCAAAATGCACTATTGGGGATTGCCTTGATAGGGACTTAGTACACCTATCTTGGTCAGAGATGTTGCATCAATGAGACGCATGAATAGGCTATTCTCATCACCTGGTAAGAGGGATAATTCCTTCACAACTCGTACTAGGCATGAGGACCAAGAAGGGCTCCAAAATGGCTAAATATGGGACCAATAGAGTAAGAGAGGTAAATGTATTCAAACATGACTAAAACATCGATCACACACATAAACACCATTGACACAAGCCAAAATAATAGATAGGACCCATAAATAATATTATCACCTTGAAACGACAACAAAGAGACACTTATTTCTAAGTGGGACAGTTAAAATGACACATTACGACACTTAGAATACAAGTTGAGACAAAAGTGTTGAATGTGACGCAAAGGTGTGCTAAGTTGTAATGATACATCGGACCATGTAATGTAGAAGGGTGCACCAGAACTAACTCTAGTGATGTCCAAAGGTGTGACATATGAAGGAGTGAAAAAAAAAAAAGACACATGTAACAGTAAGAAAACATGAAAATGGCACTTGCAAATGTAAATGACATTAAAAGTGACGCATTCCAGAGTGAAGATAATATGAAAATGACACTTATTAAAGTGAAATCAAGAAAAAACAACAATCCTAAACATGAAAGTGACACTTTTGAAGGCAAAGGTGTGCCAAAGGATCATTTGGGAAACTTCATCAAATAAATTGTACAATTACAACCAAAGTAAAGGAGGTTGTCAATAGAAAATGCATACCAACTATCGACATAGGTTTATCATTGCACATGCATTGTCTTAATGAACTGTGCTATGCTTGTTCAAGCTTGCATAAATGAAGTGCACTTATGCATTAATCAACGACTGATAATGCTTGAACAAGTGACTAGCAAGAAGGATTAAACACTTAATACAACATCAATCGACAATTAAGTGATCATAGACGACATATCATAGGATCCTCAGTAGGCTCCAAAATTCAAGTTTAGGAAAATTTTTGTAGGGTGTTGATCCTAGTGTCAACAATTCTATAATTGTTTAAATGACCTTCACAAGAATATGTAGTTCTATTTATGATGGAGGTAGTTATCCCAAATCACCTACCAATATATTTGATCTATCTCTAAAAGGAACATCAGAATTTTTAGGAAAAGCTTAAGGAAGCCAATCATCAATATGTGACAAAAAAATATCCCTATAAAACTCATCTCATCAATAAGGATGTATTTAACATGTCTCATCTCCTCTTGTAAGGTAATAAAATGTCCCTTGTAAATCTGTCATGTTCCTCACTGATATATAAAGAATAAAGTGTATTGTTGATGTGGTTATGTTGAATCTTGCAACATTGGTAGGGGCCAAAAGAAGAAAGGGGGTGTTATGAGGAACAAAGTTAATATCTAGTGCTTGTTTAAAAGCATCAACAGAATTTCCAGTACCTATTTTCCCTTGGATAAGCATACAAAAGGGTTATCAATTGTCAAGAATTTGATTAGATGTTATCTTTTTCTTTTCTCCTAAAATTTCAATTGAAAATTTATTTAAATATTCAATAGTAACAATTTCATTCACTTTTGTGAAATGTTAAAATGTTAGAAAGTGTAGCAAGAAGGGATAAATTGGACTTGTTCCTTAGTAAAATTTAGTAATTCAATTTTCCACATCAGCAGGATGACTTGGATTGCAGTTAGCTAGAGTGATATGGCCATGTCTATTAGTTAGCTCAGTAAATTCGAGTTATAGTCTTGGAGTAGAGTTATGCATTTGATGATTGCTAAAATTTAGTAATATAGACTAGTTATTTTCATTTGAACTCAGTTAATTGAGCTCAAGTAACTAGTTGAGTCAATTGAAGGCCAATTGAGTAGTAGAATTGTTGTTAACTCAATGATCTCTTAGTTAAACTAGTCAATCAGCTAAAAATAGCCTAGACATGCATGGAATTCGAATTTCCTAGAGGGAGTGGAGGAAAAAGCACATTGAAATTATCAATTTTATACTAGTTGAGTGTACAGGCTCGGTCACTAACAAGGTGAGTCATTCCTTGGGAATTGCAAAAGAAAATAGGAGGAAATTCCTATATTTTAGGAGCCAATTTCATTAAGAATTTTGCAAGAAAATAGGAGAAAGTTTGGGCCTTGCATTGGATAAGTTTTGGTCAAAGAAGGACAATCAATAGGAGAACATGTTTATAGTGCAGGGTTTGCTTTAGATTTGAAGCAATACATTGTAATAGTTTCTCATTCTTATCTAATTAATGAAAAGAAGCGAAGGGTTTTTTCAGTTGGTTTCCCCTGTCAAATCATTGTGTTCCTTAGGTTTTGATGGTTGCATTTCATTGCATGTGTTTCTAAATTGCGAATTTCATTCTGCACAATTGTGGAGGAAATTTGTAACCTGTTGATTTCAATTCAATTCCATTAGTGGTAGAAAATTTATACTGATTTCTACATGGTTTTGGAGTTCAAATCACACTAGAAACCGGTCAATAGAGCTTCTCCTTCAGATATTTTGATTGGTAGACTCAATGAATCAATTTTTCTTCTATGGAGGAAAATACTTTTCAATGGATTGAGATTGGAGTATGCCCTTGAGACAACCTAGAATTTCATAGCTTGGAAGGACATGATGGAAGCATTGCTCGATGATAATGGTGTGTTGAAATACACCAAAAATGACATTCCAAAACTAGTTGTATCAAATGTACAACAGTTAGCCTAGTGGAAGAAGGATACTGCAAAATCTAGGAGGATGATCCTGTAGGGTGTGAGATACCACATAGTCTCGATTTTATATCGCAAAGAGACTCCATTTTTTATGTGGAAGACCCTCATCAAGCTATTCAAAAATGGTAGTGATGCTAGGAAATTTGCATTGAGGCATAAGCTTAGGAAAATATGCATGCATAAAAATGAAGCAATTCCACATTACCTCTCCATATTCACTCAGTTTTGAGATGATCTTGGATGAGTTGGAGAAAACATACCCTCTTTAGAACTAGCGAGACTAGCTCTTCTAGTCCTTCAAAAATCTTGGCACAACCACTAGGACTCTATAAATAGAAGGGACAAACTTCCAAATTGGGATATACTTTTGTGTTATCTGGTGCAGGAAGAAATCCAGAGGAACATTAGAGATGGAGTAACATCCAAATCTTAGAGGAAGAGAATTTTTCTTTGGATGGGAAGGGAAATAAGTGCAAGGGAAAGAAGGCCCAAAGCAAGCTAGAGTCAAACTAGAACAATGGAAAGAAGAAGTACCTAAGTAAGATAAAATGTTTTCACTTCCATGAATATGGGCATTATGCAACAAAGTGTCCATAAAATGAGTCTAACAAGAAGCCTTTAAGAGGAGCAGGAGGTTAAGCACTTGCCTCACAATTCGAACTAGACTTCACCCTGATTATGTGCATGGCAAGAACTATAATGGGGAGTGTGTGGTATCTAAATTTAGGTGCCCAATTCCATATGACAAGATGCAAAGAATTCTTCAGTAGCCTAGAGGAGAAGGATCTATAGATGCACATAGAACTTGGTGATGATGGGCAGTACAACACCAAAGGAATAAGAACTATAACCTTTGAGAGGGATTCAGGCTCCCATGTTCATTTAAAATATGTTATGTATGTACCTGGGCTAAAGAAGAATTTGATCTTCATAGGTGTATTGGAGGATAGAGGCTATGATGTTGTTTTCAGTAAGGGGAAGGCCTTTCTGAGACATGACCTAGCTACCAGGCAGGTGAAATAGATTGGAGTTAGTGTGAAGAACCTATACAAAATCGAGGTGGAAGCTTGCACTACACTGGCTAGAAAGGCATAAAAAGTGCATAGTCGAGATGTTGGAGAATTCAATCATAAGCGCATGGGTCACTTACACCATGGGGCCTTAAAAATCATACAACAAATTACCACCGTCTCTTGAAATGAACCCTTGACCAACATGATGTCTTCAAGGGATGAACATTGGGGAAATATGGAAAATCCACCTTCCAAGGTCGGGATAGCAGAGTTGGAGCAATATTGGAGCGAGTCCACTCTAATGTATGTGGACCTTTTTCTAAAACCTATACATCAAAACACATGTATTATGTGATTTTTGTTGATGACTTTTCTAGAAAATTTTGGATATTCTTCATGTGGAAGAAGGATGATGTTTTCTAAAAAAATTGAATTAAAAGCATTGGTTGAAAATGAGACTGGGAAGAAACTAAAATCCCTGAGAAGTGATAATGGAGGAGAATTTGTTTCTAGCACCTTCAAGGACTTATGTGCTAAAGAGGGTATTAGAAGAGAACTTATAGCACCTCATAACCCACAATAACATAAGGTGGATGAAAGTAAAAAAAATCATAGTGGGAGAAACAAAAGTCATGTTGCATGATCAAGGGTTTTCATTACACCTATGGGAAGAAGCATACAACACTGCGATTATTTGCAGAACTGGAGCCCTCATAGAATACTTGGCATGGTCACACATGAAGAAGATTTCTCTGGCAGAAATCCAGATGTATCTAATTTTCGAAACTTTGGAGATACTTTGTATTTTCATGTCTCCAAGGATAGCAGGAAGAAATTGGAGCCTACAACTGAGATGGAAGTCTTTGTAGGATACATACAGACACCACATAATTACTAGGTGTATTTTCCCTCACTCGGTATGACAATGGTGAGGAGATATGTCAAATTTGATGAGGGGAAGGATATAAGATGCTCTCTAGAGTGAGAGATGAGTATCCCACCAGAGGAGGAGATTCTAGTTCCTAAGGAGGAGCCTCATTCAGAGCTTTAGGATGTTGTGGAGAAACTACATGTGGAGGAGCAGATAAGAGGCTGGGTGGAGGCACCCACTCAACCAAACTATTCCATGGAGGGAAGGAAGAGAACTAGAGAAGTTGGTAGATTGATATAGAATGCACAGGAGCATGTGGGAGCTCCTACATCATATCGCAAGTAGAGGAGGTCACCAAACATGTATAATGGATATATGGCTCTCATGGCAAAATTTATCGAGACAAAGCCCTCTTCTTTTGAGGAATCAATATCTTAACCAATGTCAGTTGATTCCATGATGGAGGAGTATGACTCTATCATGAATAATTGTGTATGGGAGGTGGTGTCGAGACTAGAGAACAATTCGGTGGTTGGTTTCGAATCGATATACAAAGTGAAGCATGCAACTAATGGGAGCATCAAGAAGTACAAGGCCATATTTTTGGCCATAGGATTCTCTCAGGTAGAGGGAGTGGACTATGAGGAAAATTTTTTCCCAATGAAATATATTCCTCAATCAGGACCATTCTAGCATTAGCTGTGCAGATGGGGTGGAAGGTCCACCATATGAATGTCAGTACCTCCTTTCTCAATGGTTTTGTTGAGGATGAAATTTAAAGAGCAATGAGAGGGATTTGAGACATATGACAGGGAGATACATGTTTGTAGACTCAAGAGAGCCTTATATGATCTCAAACATGTGCCACAAGCATGGTACACTCGGATTGATACATATCTCATAGGATTGGGCTTCACCAAAAGTGAAGCAGATTCCAATCTCTATCACATTGTAATATATGGAAAGTTGCTTATCATGGATTTGTATTTTAGTGACCTAATACTTAGACAGGATGAGAAGTTGATATGCTCTTGAAAGAAGGGACTTGCAAGAGAATTCGAGATGAAGGACATTGGCTTGATTCATTAATTCCTTTGGATGGAAGTATGGAAGGGTGAGGATGAGTGTTTGTGTGTCAGGGGAAGTATTCATCTAAAATACTTCAGATATTTCACATGGAGAACTACAAGCCTATGGACATGCCTCTAGCTACAAACTAGAGGAAAGGGAGTGCTTCTTCATGAGAGGTAGTAGATGCCACCATCTACAAACAAGTTGTGGGATCCTTGATGTATCTAGTGAACACAAGGCCCGACGTATGCTATGCAGTTAATCAATTGATTCGAGCCATGGTGAAGCCTGCCAAGTTGTATTGGAAGGCAACAAATCATGTGTTGAGGTACCTTAGAGGAAGTATCTAGTATGGGTTATGGTACATGAGTACAGAGGGAGTGAAGCCCCAAGACTTCATTGATGCAGATTGTGTAAGGATTACATCATACAAGAAAAGTACTTCAGGTGCTATCTTCAGTGTTGGGTCTACAACTATTTCTTAGTATTGTAGGAAACATAGATCTATGGCACTCAACTCAACATAGGCTAAATACATGGTTGAAAGTCAAGCAACATGTTAGGCCATATGGATGAGGAAAATAATTATGGTTCTTTTCAGTTAAGAGATCAATCTGACAGTGATTTATTGTGATAATCAGATTTGTATCAAACTCTCTAAGAATCCAGTGTTTCACAACAAGTCCAAGCAGATTGATATCAGGTAACATAACTTGTAGGGTTGTGTGCAAAGATGAATTATGATGCTACAGTAAATTCCAACTCAAAAGAAATATGGATATATCTTTACAAAGGAATTTTCAAGAGGAAAATTTGAATTCCATAGGTGCAGGATAGGGGTGGTGCAAAATCCCTTTCTTGCTAAGGGGGAGTGTTAGAAAGTATAGCAAGAAAGACTAAATTTGACTTGTGTGTTAGCCAAATTTAGTAATTTGGTTTTTGTCATCAACAAAATGAGTTGGATTGTAGTTAGCTAGAGTAACATGGCCTTGTCTACTAGTTAGCTCAGTAAATTTGAGTTATAGGCTTAGAGTAGATTTGTACATGTGATTATTGCTAAAATATAGTAATCTAGTCTAATTATTTTCAATTGAACTCAGTTAACTAAGCTCAAGTACCTAGTTGATTCAGTTGAAGGTCATTTGAGTAGTATAATTGTTCTTAACTCATTTATATCCTAATTAAACTAGTCAATTAGCTAAAAATAGCATAGAAATGCATGTAATTCGAATTTCCTAGTTGAAGTGGAGGAAAAGGCACATTAAAATTATCAATTGTATACTAGCTGAGTGTATAGGCTTGGTCAATGAGCAGTTGAATCATTCCTTGGGAATTGCATAAGAAAATAGGAGGATATTCCTATCTTTTAGGAGTTAATTTCCTCAAAGATTGAAAAAGGAAATAGGAGCAAGTTGGGATCTTGAATTGGCTAAGTGTTGGCTAGAGCAAGACAGTCAGCAAGAGAACAAGTTTACAGTTCAG
Organism: Pinus tabuliformis; assembly: GCA_031772625.1. Lineage (NCBI taxonomy): Eukaryota > Viridiplantae > Streptophyta > Pinopsida > Pinales > Pinaceae > Pinus > Pinus tabuliformis. Next base: position 856,517,179 of record CM062806.1, read on the forward strand.
GGTGTGCATCATATTCAAAGAAAAACATTGTAATAGTTTCTCATTCTCATCTGATCAATGAAAAGTGGTAGAGGGGTTTTTCCCAGTTGTTTTCCCTTATAATATCATTATGTTCCTTGTGTTTTAATGGTTTCCTGTCATTGCATGTGTTTCTAAATTGTGATTTTCATTCCGTGGAATTGTAGAGGAACTTTGTAATCTATCAATTTCAGTTCGATTTCATCAGTAGTAGAAAATTTCTATTAATTTCTACATAAAACCCTCTGAAAGGGGAGCTAATTCGGCATCTTCTCTGCTTTACTTAGTGGCCCTGTGACCATGAGTCCCCTGCCCACTACCATTCTCATGTGATTTAGGGTTCTGCATTGACTCTTATCAGCTTGCATCCTTGCCCTCTTTTTTTGTATCCCCTCTCTCCCATATATTCTACCTTCTTATCCCTCTTTACTTAGACCCATCTATGTTCATATCTACTCCTTCTTGTTGTCCCTTATATATTCCCCTTCTCTCTGTCAGAAGGTGAAACATGACCAATCTAGTCAATAACTCCCCCCTTGGCCTATGAGATCATTTCTTGAAGTTCCCTAGTAACCAACGAGTTGAAGTTTTAGAAACCCCCTCCTTCTTATTTTGTCAAAAAGATCAATGATAGTTTGAAGGTTGAAATCTCAGCCCCCTGAGTCATATCTCAAGCCCTTCATCTTTCCAAGTGTGCTCTTGTGGGTCAATTTATGGGTTTATGGCCCTCTCCTAAGATTGTTTCTAATTGGATTAAAATAAATTAGAAGTCTCTTATTAATGGGGTATCCATATCCTCCATTTATAGGAAAGGGTTCTACACATTCTTCTTCGAAAAAAAGTTGGACATAGATATGATCCGCAAAAGTGGTATGTACTTCATGGGTGTACATGGTCTCTACCCTAATCATTGGAGCCCTAAATTCAATCATGATTGTGATGCTCCCACCTAACTTCCCATTCGGGTCAAGCTCCCCCCCACCCGCCCCATTGTTGGAATGATGCCACTTTCGGACAAATTAGTAATGCCCTCAGTAGATATATTGAATGTGCCCAACCCTGGGACAACCTCTTCTCCTGTGCTTGCATCTATGTTGACATTGATCTTGAAAAAGGACTCCCAACTGTAACCAACCTATGCCTTGACAACTAGTTGCACATCCAAGAATTTTTTTATGATTTAGATTCAAAGTCTACCACAAGTATGGGCACTTTGCCAAAAACTACCCCAAAAGGTAAGAAGATATGGAAAAGATCTTAGATTTTGGGTAGCTTGGAAGGTATTTCCGAGAAGAAGACAACCCACAATAATTCATTTGTTGGGTGATTTACCAAAAATTGGGTTTTGGAACCAAAATGTGGTTTTAGACAAAGAAATAAATAATTTAATATTCTAAGGGTTAAAGAAGTGAAAACCCTAGATCTAGAAGTTTTCTAAGTGACCTATGGGAAAGTATTTAATGATCCCAAGTTGAGGTTCATGCGTAATGGTGTGCAAGATATATGTGTCCTCTCTTATGCAAGAGTACCCTAGGAGGGGCGAGTTCGACTACGATAATTCACGAGTTTGCAATGTGATTGCATGAATTCATGATTACAAGAATTCATGTGTGCTTGCAGGAATTCATGATTACAAGAATTCATGTGTGCTTGCAGGAATTCATGATTACTGGAATTTGTGTGTGATTGAAGGAATTCACAGTGTGATTGAAGAAATTCATGATTATATCAATTCACAATGTGATTGTAGGAATTCAGGATTACAAGAATTTGTTATGTGATTGCAAGGATTCGTTATTACAGGAATTCACAGTGTGATTGCAGGAGATTGCAAAGCCATAGAGGAGAAGATATGAGCATGGAAAAGGATATCTAGCCAAATAATATTATATCTATGAAGAAGAGGGTCAAATCTATTGATATTAAGTGTGCAAAGGCTTTAGAGGAGAATAATGCATGTGAGCAGCTGGGTGTGCAGATGTACTGGAGCAGCAACACTCTTTGTGTGCATAGGTGGAAAAGGGCCTACCAGGTGTTCAAGGAAAGTGGACTGAAAGGGGTGGTGTAAGCACTTCTTCAACAATTTAATCAATTTTTTCTTGTTCAATAGTAGATTCATTATCATACGTTGTTGACATCAAGCCCTAGCTTTCCTTATATCAAGGCTAATTGTAATGGCCATGAACCTTGGTATAAGAGGCCTATGTTGTTGTATTAAAGCTTTAATATAACAATTTTTGGTTTGTAAATTCTTGTGTACTTAATTGATTCACTAATGTTACATTTTTGTTATGAAAAGTGTTAGGTGCTATGGTATTTCAATGTGTTTATGATCGTGTTTTAGGCATAAACTTAATCCTAAAGTGACAAGGAAAAATCAATTCACGAAATTGGACTTGATGGAGTAATGGAAACAATCCAAGAAGAAATGAGGTACCCCCATTCAGCATGCCCGCCCCAAGGCTCAGCAAATGAAAGTTGGTCAAAAAGGCAAAGGATCTACCTCCTCGAAGAATATCACCCAAGATAATGGTGTAGGAAAAAGAAGATCAAAAATCCCAGAAAGCAATGTGAATAGGTACGAAGCCCTAACCAAAGTTTTGGAAGAATGGTAAATCCATCGAGATTCCCAAGTTCCAGCAAGGAAAAATGAGTAGCCCCCTCTCTCGGAGCTGTAATTTTAACACACAAATCAACTAGAAACCAATGTAGTGCTAGAAATTAATTCTGAAGAACACTCGGATGAGAAAGAAGCTTTCCTTTCTCTAAAAGAAGCTACAGTTTCCTCTGCCTAGCTCAGTAGATGAAAAATAAGAATCATATAAATACAAGTAAACTAAATGCCCCTCACACAAATAAGGGAGGAAAATAGGGAAGTTTGCATCGAATAAAAAATAAAAAGAGAAGGAGCTTGGCCACCAACATACCATCCCTCGTCAACTAGACAAACCTGGCAACAAAGGAGTTGGAGTAGCCCCAACAAAAGGGGCATCTCAATCTAAAAGTAAATGATGATTGGTGTCTCCTGGAACTGTAGAGGCCTCGTCTTGAGAAAAAGAGTAGTGGAAGTAAAATTTCTAATTAGAAAATAAAATCCAACGGTGGTCCTTTTCCAGGAAACATAACCGAAAGAATGTGAGCTTCTATCAAGACATGCCAAAATATGGAAAAATTCTATCATCTCCTTTATTAGCTCTAGGGGTGCCTTAAGAGGTTTATGTACATTTTGGGATCCTAGCCAAATCCAGCTCCTTAACTCCCATAATACAATGCACTAGCTTGCAACCTCCTTCCAGATCCTAGCAACTAATCAAGTATGTGTTATTTTCAATGTTTACGTGCATGTTTGGTTTAAAGAAAAATAAGAATGTTGGAACGAGACTCAAATATTTTGAATGTGAAATTAATTGTGTCTTTGGAGGACACTTAAACACCACCCTCAACCATAAGGACAAAAAATGAGGCTCAATTATCTGATATCCCTTCCATGGATATTTGTAATACCTCATAAATCACCTCCACCTACTTGATATCAAGCCCCCTATATTCCAGTTCACTTAGAATAATAAAGGCCTAGGATTGACCACAAAGTTGCTATACTAGACCACTTTCTTACCTCTAAAGATGTCTTGACCCTTAACCTTTCCCTCCATTCCTCCATCCTCCCTTAGAATGGTTCATACCACTATTTAATCCTACTCACTCTATCCTCCATCTCTAACTATGGACCCATCCTCTTTTGTTATTCCTCTCTTTGGTCCTTGTCCTCATCCTTTCATGAGATGGTATCCTCTTCATAGTCTTAGTGAGTTGATAGAATCTTGATTCATATCTAGGATTACAAAATAAAAAGGCTCAATAGCGTCATTAAACTCTAGCTTGTAGATTCAAATATTGAAAAACAAACATCTAACCTAGAGACATAGGAAGAAATATCCCAAATTAAATCTACTATTAAAAGTGAACCAATCACATAGGCCCTTCTTTCTTAAGATAAGACCACCTCCAGAAAGTACCATTCCCTCCTAAAAAGGAGGAAGAATACTGGAAGCTAAAATCTCACAGTTTATGGCTCAAAGAAGGAGATAGAAACAATAAATTCTTTCATAAGCAAGCCAAGAATAGGGAGTAGAAAAATAACATCAAAGAAATTCATGTCTCTGGAACCAAATTTGACAACTTTCAATCCATCAAAACAGATGTTAATCTCCACTTCAGCAACTTGTACAAACAGAATGGCTCACCCTTCACAGAGGATGAAACTTTTATGCTTGAGCACATCCCACTACTAGTTATTAATGACATGAACCTTCAATTAACTTCCCACCTCACAGAGGAAGAAATAGGTAGAGTCATCTATTCTCTTCACCCTGATAAATCTCCTAGTCTGGATGGGTTCTCGGCCCAATTCTATCAATTATTTTGGAACATGATAAAAATATTTTTATGTATAATGATAGGATACTCTTTAAAGCATATTTGTATAGGTAGAGATATTAATTCATCTTTCCTTGCCTTAATCCCCAAAGAATCCAATCCCTCCTCCCTTGATAATTTTCACCATATATCCCTCTGCAATGTATCCTACAGGATCATTTCTAAGTGTATCAAAAATCACTTGAGGGGGGTTCTTCCCCTATTATCTCTGAGAATCATGGTGGCTTTTTCCTAGGAAGGAAAACTATATACAACATTATCCTAGTTCAAGAAGTCATTGATTCTAGTTGATCTAGAGGATATCAAGGAATGCTCATTAAAACAGACCTAGAAAAATTGTTTGATAAAGTAACACACAACTTTAATCTGAATGGAAATGGATCGCACTCTGCATTATCTCTCCCTCGATTGTTCCCTGGTGAACAGTCAGGTCACAAACTTATTTAAAGCCTTGTGGGATATGTGCCAGGTTTTCCCCCTTTCCAACTTTTAATACATCATAATGTCAAATTCCTTAATTCATCATCTAGATCATGAGAGAAATAATGGTTTTATACCTGTAATCAGATATGCTCCTAATGTGAGAAGTATCAACCATTCCCAATTTGTTGATGACACTATCCTATTGGTAAGATATTCCTTAATGATAGCCAAGAGATTCAAGCTTGTTCTAGACAAATTTCTTTTATCTTCTGAACAACTTTCCAATGGTCTAAATACCAAATATTTTCTTAGAAAATAAATGGGGTCAAATAAAAGTAGATTGGGGACTCTCTCAACTTCAGGCCTGTGGAAAGTTGGATTGAATTTAAGTATCTCGGGATACCCATCTGTCTCAAACTTCACTTTCCTCAAGAATGGATTTGCTTTCTTGAGAAAATTAATCTCAAGCTAGAGTCTTGGGGTGCCCGATGGCTTAACTTGGTTGGGTGTATCATTCTCATAAAGGTAGTCTTATCAGCCACATGTTCTAATGCTCAACTCTTCTTGCTTTGCAATATGTTCTTCATCGCCTTAGTTTTTATATTAGGAAAATTCTTTGGGAAGGGGGTACATCAACCACCAATAAGTTTCACCTAGTTAAATTGATTAATATGCATGCCCCAAAGCTACATGGAGGACTTGACATATGAGACCCCAGTTTAATGAATCAAACCATAGGAGCCAAGCTAGCCTAGAAACTAAAATATCAACTCGAGTCGTGGTAGGTACAAGTTATCAAAGCTAAATATATGCACCATGGAAATCAAAGCTATATGATACCCTTCCATCCCACTCAACAAGGATCACCAATTTGGAATTTCATCGCTACCTTTTCTCCTCTCAGTAGTGACCATCTATGTTGGGTCCCTGAAAATGCTATGAAAACCCACTTGTGAATGGACTCAATTCAGAACCATCCACCCCTTCATAAATCTGAAGTTCTTTGCCCTCCAAATTATTTCATGTGAAATTATAGAAAAAATAACTTGCCTCATATTTATAAATGGTATGGTTCAAGTAATTGGTTGGGTTGAAATTTAGAGGATATCCCTTCCAATCTTTAGCCTCTGGTGGAAAATATAAAAATCAAACTCATAGGATGTGCTCCCTTGAGCCAACTTGCTTCTGATAAGATGGGTTGGAAATCATCTTCTTACATGATCAAGGAAGGATATAAGGATATCCTCTTCTTCTCGCAAATCCCTCCCAATTATTTGTTCCAGAGGAAACTCTAACAAACGGATATTATTCCCAAAGTCAATATGCGTTTCCAACTCCTCTCTCACAAGAAGATTCTAACCTTTGAAAATATGAGGAAATTAGAAATCTAAGGCCCCTATTGTTGCCCCTTATGCATGCAGCAGGAAGAGTCCATTACCCATATATTTCTCACTTACCCGTATACTAAATTTGTCAAGACCATTTCCTTAAAATCCTTGCATCCTTGGTTGAGATGGCATTCTAATCTACACACTTTCCTTTCTTCCTATCCAAAGCACTATTTTTTCTCCTCCTTAGGAAAACCCTAATTAAGGAAACTTTGGATCTCCCTTTCCAAATACCTATGTTAGAAAATTTGGTTGTCTAGGGATAGTGGTATCTTCAACAACTCCCCTATCCCTCCTCGACCCCCTACCCTGAGAGCTCTTTCTTTCTATCTAGAGAACATTTGGCCTTCTCTCTCTGCTCCAAAATCTACTTTAGATCAACTTGAACAAGAATCAATGAACTCTCTCCCCATTCCCACTCATTTCTTCTCCTCCCCCTCCTCGGGCCCTCTTCCAATCAAAAAAACTTGGAAGCTCCACCTCTCTAATGAAGCTTTTGAATATTGGAAAAGAAGTAAAAATTGTTGGATCCTCAACTTTGATGGTGCTTCCAAGGGAAATCTAGGGGCGGAAGGAGGGGGAGGGATTCTCACTAATCCTGATGGAAAAAGGGTATTCAAGTACAAATGGGGTCTAGGTAAGAAAAAAAGAATCAAGATGATATATATGGTCTTCTTTTGGGACTAATCATATCTCATGATCAAGGAATTCTTTACCTCATCATCTTGGTAGATTCAATTCTCACTATTCGACATTTGACCAATGACACTCACCCCCATGAAAATATCTTTATGCTTCTACTCAGAAGAACCAAGTGTTCTCTTAACTACCATCTCTCCCTTTCACATCCTCCACAAGTAAAACATCAAGGCAAATTATCAATCAAATTTAACCTACCTTTTAGCTGAAGGGTAGATGGAGATCGATGGAACCAAGGACATATTCTCCATCCCCTAGTTTCTTATGATTTCCCCTTACTCTAAGTCTTTCCTTCCATCACATCACATTAAAATCACCCTTGACATAATTATAAATATTATATCCAATATTTTTGAAGCCCTAAATATTAATGTCATGGCATCTACTATTGGCGGATCCCATGCATGGGATGCGACTATATCCCCTTATCTATAGTCTTGTGAAGTACATTTCATGGCTCCTCTACTCATCAGATTAATGGCATTGGTGTGAATTATACCTTGGAGCCTTAATTATGATGAGATTGATCTTGCATGGGAAGGATTTCTTCTCGATTTTAAGTCTATTGCCAAAAATGGCTTATCCCACTACTTTTTTCCTCTATATATAGCAAGAAGATCTTTCTCCTTTGGATATCCTGCACTCCTCCCCCCCAGGAAGTGTGGTGTCAACTTTCTCTTGTCTCTTATGAATATTTTGTGATACTTGTGCCTCAATTTCCACCGATAGTCTTCACTTTCCATCATTCTACCTCCACTCTAGTTGGCTCTGCAAAGTGTTGGGTAAAGGTTCCCAAACTGGTGATAACACTCTATTTAAGATATTTTCTCCCTCAGGATCCCTCTTTATGGAGCTTAGTTTCATAACATGTACATGAGTCATCTCTAATTCTATTTGGTTTGATGCAACTGGGTTTGAGGTAAATTATGACAGTCTCTATTCCACTCTTCTATGGTTGGCTTTCTCTTAGGTGGCGAATTGTGCTTTGGATTTTTGCTTGAATTTCTTTGGTCTTGTTATTTCTGGTTTGTCTCAATTACTCCATGTTTCTTCTCCATTCCTATTCCATCATACATCCCCTTTGAATCCTTTGGGATATCTCATATTTATTCCTCTCCTTTTATTCCCTGCACTTTCATCGTTGTCCTCCAAACTCCCCATATATGCACTTGATTTTACCAGTGCTTTGATTTTTCCCTCCCCTATGTTCCTCTCAACTGCCCTCCCATACCAATAATCAAGGTCCTCTAACATTCTCAGCTCCATAAGCAACAACCCCGAACAACCCCTCCACATGGAAATTATAGATATTAAGTGGTGAATCCTCCAACAGGACAATTTCCTAATCTTTGTCTCCGATGAAATCCAATCCCTAAAGATATAAGATTGACACTCTCCACAGACATATTCAAGACCCCTTCCTCAAAGGAATTAATACAGAAAATTAAAATCAGTCAAATGAAGCTACAGGGTCATCTTAGGCCCCTTATAAATTTGACTTGAACATCCAAAAAATGAATCCCCCACTCTCCATCGTGATGGGAGCCTTTTGTAAATTTTATTTTTTATCTCAATTGTACAAAATCTATGTATGTCACAACAATATTGTATTCCCTTTTGTTCGTAGTTACTTAGTCTTGATAGTTTGTACTCCATGAAATGACCCTCTAAAATTGCTAAAATATAATGACTTCCTAGATATTTTCTATGTCCAAGTGTGGATTTAATACAAATATTTACTCACTACAGTTTAAAAAGGAAAAAATGATTGCATTCACTTTTCTCTTATCAGATATGAAGTTCATAGCATGTCTTGATGTCTATTCATTAACAAACATAAAGCTCCAATTTTTCATAACATCACGATAAATCCAACCATGTAAAATCCACTACATTTATAAATTATTATTATACAAACCTAAAATAACCTCCCACTCATGTTGCTTTTAATCTTTATGAACATGTAAAATATATTCATCTTAATTTGGGAATTGAGTTGGATCCTTTGAAAGTATTGGATTACAATCAATATGCCAAGGATTATATCAAAAAATTTACCAATTTCATGTGATGTCATCCTCTATGGCCCCAATATCTTTATGAAACTCATGAAATGGCTTGTACAATACCAACTCATACTAATAGAACTCCACAAACCTATCATTTTCACGAGGGGAAACTAAACTAAATTTAGGAAAGACTGATACTATGGATGCATTATTTCATGGTAATAATTCCTTATCACGATGGCATTTTTCATATTACCAAGATCTATTGACATCTATCAATGATATATGCTCCATACTCATAGGTCTCTTCATATATACATCAATAAGAGAATTATCATTATGGTCGTTATATGTATCAACTTTCACTTATTTGAAAACCTTTATCCCAACATATAGAACAATTAATCAATGACTACATTTAGAAAGAGGAAGCTCCAAAAGCATATGGCATGTTTCTTGTGTTCCTATATCCTTGTCAGCAATAGTCTCACATAACAATGTTCTATATGCATGTGACGTTAATTCATTTGGATTTTGTTCTACTTTTGCTACATATTTCACTATGTAGTTAATCATCACATGCCTATAAAGAACAAGTTTCTAATCTATATTTTCACTTGACATCATTAATGTTTTATGATTATGTGCATTTAATCTATCATCATTTTGTCTAGCTTCATATATTTTTTCTCCACTCAAATCAACATAAAGTCTTAATATTTTCATAGCTCCCATGGCTCATTATATCAACACACTACTTTTCAACCCTTCTTTCAAAGGTATGATTTCTCACTGCGCATTATATGGTGCTCAACACAATTTAGAAGTTCTTCATATTCCATCATTGGATCAAATTGAAATATTTGTTCAATTTTCTTTAATCAAGTATGATCGTCATCATTTCGTCAAATAGGGATCTTTAATTGATATCCAATGCATGGACAAATGTATCAAAATATTATTTTGCAAGTCTAACTTGAGTGGGGTCATTCCAATTCAATGTGTCCATATTTGGAGCATATTTTAGCTAAAGGAACCCATGCACATGTGGATATCCATGATTTTGTCATTCATAATGACACCAAAAATATGTAGCATGATGAAATTTTGAGAAAATATCATCTCCAAACAATGTATGTATCAAATGAACATAACTTGCATATGCATATTTCAATCACATTTTGAGGTCTATATTTTCTTGCTTCCTTTGGATCTACAAGGTAGGTATCATGCATCAATTCATGAAAATTTGACCACTGAATATTTGTTACACTTAGTGTGAAGAATATAAAGGAGTTCCAATCTATTGAAACAATTCACGTAATTCTACACGACATTCGTTCCAATATGTTCATGTGCCTCTTAGAACATGTCCAAATCTCATCAACCTATCTAAAATTCTAGAATTGGGAAGATTTTGTAAATGCTCCCCATATATGCACTTGATTTTACCAATGCCTTGATTTTCCCTCCCCTATGCTCCTCTCAGCTACCCTCCCATACCAATAATCATGTCTTCCATGCAAAATTCATTAGGGTCCTCTAACATTCTCAGCTCCATAAGCAATCCCGAACAACCCCTCCACATGGAAATTATAGATATTAAGTGGTGAATCCTCCAGCAGGACAATTTCCTAATCTTTGTCTCTGATGAAATCCAATCCCTAAAGCATAAGTATGCTCATTAAAAATACAAGAATGACACTCTCGGCTGACATATTGAAGACCTCCTCCTCAAATTAATTAATGCATAAAATGAAACTCAGTCAAATGAATCTACAAGATCATCTTAGGCCCCTTAGAAATTTGACTTGAACATCCAAAAAATGAAGCCCCCACTCCCCTTTGTGATGGGAGCCTTTTGTAAATTTGATTTTTTATCTCAATTTTACAAAATTTAGGTATGTCACAACAATATTGTATTCCTTTTGGTTCGTAGTTACTTAGTCTTGATAGTTTGTACTCCATGAAATGACCCTCTAAAATTGCTCAAATGTAATGACTTCCTAGATATTTTCCATGTCCAAGTGTGGATTTAATACAAATATTTACTCACTACAGTTTAAAAAGGAAAAAACAATTGCATTCACTTTTCTCTTATGAGATATGGAGTTCATAGCATGTATTGAGGCCTCTTCATTAACAAAGATAAAGAACCAATTTTTCATAACATCACGATAAATCCAATCATGTCAAATCCGCTGAATTTATAAATTATTATTATACAAACCTAAAATAATATCCCACTCATGTTGCTTAGTATCTTTATGTACATGTAAAACATATTCATCCTAATTTGGGAATTGAGTTGGATCCTTTAAAAGTATTGGATTACAATCAATATGCCAAGGATTATATCAAAAAATTTCCCAATTTCATGTGATGTCATCCTCTATGGCCCCAATATCTTTATGAAAATCACGAAATGGCTTGTACAATACCAACTCATACCAATAGAACTCCACAAACCTATCATTTTCATGAAGGGGAACTAAACTAAATTTAGGAAAGACTGATACTATGGATGCATTATTTCATGGTAATAATTCCTTATCACAATGATATTTTTCATATTACCAAGATCTAGTGACGTTTATCAATGATATATGCTCCATACTCATAGGTCTCTTCATATTAACATCAATAAGAGAATTATCATTATGGTTGTTATATGTATCAACTTTCACTTATTTGAAAACCTTTATCCCAACATATAGAATAATTAATCGATGACTACATTTAGAAAGAGGAAGCTCCAAAAGCATATTGCATATTTTTTGTGCTCCTATATCCCCGTCAGCAATAGTCTCACATAACAATGTTCTATATGCATGTGTCGTTAGTTCATTTGGATTTTGAATAGAAGACATACACATCAACATATCATAGAATAACTCTAATCCTTTTTCTACTTTGTTGCATATTTCACCATGTAGTTAATGACCACATGCCTATAAAGAACAAGCTTCTAATCTATATTTTCATGCAACATCATTAATGTTTTATGATTATGTGCATTTAATCTATCATCATTTCATCTAGGTTCATCTATTTTTTCTCCACTCAAATCAACATAAAGTCTTGATATTTTCATAGCTCCCATGGCTCGTTATATCAACACACTAATTTTCCACCCTTCTTTCAAAGGTATGATTTCTCACTGCACATTATGTGGTGCTTAACACAATTTAGAAGTTCTTCATAGTCCATCATTTGATTAGAATGAAATATTTGTTTAATTTTCTTTAAGCAAGAATGATCGCCATCATTTCGTCAAATAGGGATCTTTAATTGATATCCAATGCATGGATTGAATGCATGGACAAATCTATCAAAATATTATTTTGCAAGTCTAACTTGAGTGCGATCATTCCAATTCAATGTGTCCATATTTGGAGCATATTTTAGCTAAAGGAACCCATGCGCATGTGGAAATCCGTGATGTTGCCATTCATAATGACACCAAAAATATGTAGCATGATGAGAAAATATCATCTCCAAACATTGTATGTCTCAAATGAACATAACTTGCATATGCATATTATCAATCACATTTTGATGTCTATATTTTCTTGCTTCCTTCGGATCTATAGGGTAGGTATCAGACATCAATTCATGCAAATTTGTCCATTGAATATTTGTTACACTTAGTGTGAAGAATATAAAGGAGATCCAATCTATTGAAACAATTCACATAATTCTACATGACATTTGTTCCAATATGCACATGTGCCTCTTAGAACATTTCCAAATCTCATCAATCTATCTAAAATTATAGAATTGGGAAGATTTTGTAAATGCTCTTGCAACTCATCAACTGTTGAAGGTAGTTCATTCATATTTTTTTTAATAAAAATTGTAGAAGAATATTGAGCACAATGTCTCAAAATAATATTAAGTAAAAAGTATATAAATTGAGGATGTATCCTAAACCTATTATCATGAAATATGAGTAGATGTTGTGCATACTCATGAAGATGAACATTTATTAGCCATGGTTGTAACCAATCAACATCTCCTCTAGGGAACAATGTTGGAAATTTCATATCAAGTAACCCTTCAATATTATACTCATTTATGGGAGACGAACCGATTGTAGGCCAATTAATTACATTTGTATATTCACCATATGGTTGGCTTTCTTCTCCATTAGGATTATCTACCCATGCTCGAATAATTTCAATTTCCCTAGGTCCATTTGGAGGACTTGTAGCAAAGGAAGTTGTGTCACAATTTTGTAAAGCATCTTCGTGACCTAGAAATCTTTCCATCATTACAAATTCCATGTCATTTTCCATGTTGGGAATAATATTGAGAGGCGTGGGGTGTGAATAAATATTTACAAATCAATAAATTTTTCATTTCCATAATCAGATTTATATATGCTACTTTAGTGAAGGGAACTTGCGTGTGAACGCAATTGTTCTTAAGGAAACCAACGTATATCCATTGAACTTATGATTCATTTAATTCATCATATGTTGATCTTTAATCAGTGCATCAGTACTTTATTAAATATTAAACAATAACCATCTTCAGTAATAACAGAATAAACCATCACACATAAGCAACACACATGAACACCACGATTTAAGGTGGAAACCCATGTAGGAGAAAAACCACCCGTTGTTGTCTCTATCTTCTTTTAATATAAATAGTAATATGTTTACAATATTGTACTAGTGTAGACTCATACCAGTACGTAGGTACCCACTAGCAGAAGGCTACAACCTTATCTTGTTCTCCAACTTCTACTGGAAGGGAGCTACAACCCCCTAGCTCTTGTACTAGCTGATATGTTTACTAGTACATAGGAGCCAGCCTATAGAAGGATACAACCTTCACTCGTTCTCCAGCTACTACTAGAAGGGAGCTCCAACCCCCTGACCAAATCACCAACCACTGTTGGCAAGAAGCTTCTACTTCCTCACTGAAGGCTCCAACTCTTAGTATCCTCCAAGGACCACGTTTCATAAATTTTCAGACTGGATACTCCTGGTACACAACAACACAATATGTAGGCCACGTTTCATCAAATTTTCATACTAGATCCATCATTTACATTGAAGCTCAAAATCAATCACCATTGTAATACATCCAACAAATACATCTGCATCAACCAATCACTGAAACCCAATCATGAATCTCTGATATAACTAAAACCCAATCATCAATCTCTGAATCAACCATAACTAAATCAATCAATCAATGAAACCTCTGACATACTGAATCAAACAATCACTGAAACCTTTGACATAATGAATCAAACAATTAATGAACCTCTTACACAACTGAATCAACCATTCATCCAAACTTAGTAAAATTCAACGAATCAAATGGAACAAACATATCACTGTAACCAGTACATAGATATGAACCCAGAACACTACATCAACAACCAGAACCAACTGTAACCTCAAAAGTTATGTGTCAGAATGTATAATCTCCTTCAATGAAGCCAACCTGCGTGTATATGCTACTTCCTTTAGCCCAACATGTGTATACCTCTAAAGATATTGAATCATAAAACCTCTGAACCACAAACTGTACCAATCAATGACATTCTAAAGATCTACTGTCAATTTATAGAGTTCTAAATAGATAGCAGCAAGGATCACCCTTCTTACTCAATCAATCAATCAACCAGACTCAATCTCCTTATACAATCAATTTTACTTTTAGATCTAATGAAGACATCATTGACAAACAACAGTAAAACAACAACACTGATCAGATATATCAGTCATCTATGAACAACAGACTTTTCTTTTGCATACGCTACTTGGAAATTCTGAACCAAGGCGAACCAGTGTATATATCTGCAATTACTTGATTATAACTTTGCAACCATTCCAGACTTCATACATGCCCATATCATGACATATAAAGGATAAAACATTCGTTAGCATTCAGATCTAGTCTATTCATTATTAGATCACATAATGATAAGTAATTATGATCATGATCCATTATCAGATCTCATCCATCATCAAACACTCATGTGCATACTTAGTTCAGATCAAGCAATGCATCAGAAATCCATAACATGCATAATTTCTTTTGATATAACACTTCATAAAATATTCATTACATGTGCACTTATCCCTTTGATCTTCTTCTCCTTATATAGTTTTAGCCTTTCTCAATACCTCGGACCAAAACAACACTTAGAACCTGTGGTATTCATGGATGGGATCAAATAACCATTACTCTACTTAATATTATGGGCTAATACCATGGTATTGACCCTTGGTATTCTTTAATCTTTAATTTCCGTTATTTTCCAACCCATACGTGCTTTTCCTCTTTTGAAAGTGTGTGCATACATATACGCCCTTTTTTATGTGAACTAGTGTGTATACGCTACTTGGATAAGGTGAAACTGCATATACAACTTAAACTGATTTAAAACATCCTTTTTCTTCAAATTCTTGATTTTGATCTATAGTCCTTTGTTCCAACTTCATGTTCTTTTGTACCATTGCCTTGTTACCTCTGAATTGACTTGTTGCAATGTGAGTTGCCTTTTATCAAATTTGAACTGACCTATGAGTGAGTTTCCATGAAGGACAACACTTGTATCATAATGCCAACAATCTCCTCCTTTGGAATTGATGGCAACCATATTGGTGTTGATTACTACAAGTTGTAGAAACTATTAGAGATATCAAGCAACAGCAAAATACTCTCCCCCTTTGACATCAAGGGAAAAGGGCGGACCAAGATATTCTCTCCTTTTGAGTTCAAGGGCAAAGGGCTGACCAAAATGAAGACTTCCATATCTGAAAAGCTGAATATGAACATGAACATGCTCCCCCTAGGCACATGTTGAATTCTCTGATTGAAATCCCCCTTTGTACATGCTGAGATGCACTAAATTGTCCATGCTCCCCCTAAGCACATGCAAAGTCTACAAAAATATTTTCCAAAAGAATAACATGACTCTATAACTTAGCTATGTGAGTATGACCTTCCTATCACCAATGGCTTATACATACATCAATCTCCCAACTAAGTGGGGATATACCAAATTTGACTCATCTACCCAACCAAGTGGGGATATACCAATTTTTTATACATGACTGAATTATAGTAATTATTACATCATCCTTCTCATGCATAATGGGGTAAAAATTACATCATATGACCAAAAATGACTCATTAAAAGATTATGACAGACAGAGACATAGTATTACATCATGGGAATTTATATGACCTTTACATCGAATGATATACATGAAATTTATAACAAAGAACAAAGATCTAAACAAGACCATGATAGTCATCAACAACTATCATACACCATATATGATTTGCACCATAAGCATATGTCAACAACATCCAAACCAGCAACCTATATATGTCCATCATCATTTCCCAAGATATGACAATGTAAATATCATCAAACTATGACAAAGTATTCCATATATAGATATCAACTCATCCTCTTGATCTCATCAAGATCAACTTTCTCTGTTTCCTTAGTAGAAATAGCTTTATCATGACCTTCCATGAATCAACTAAGCATATGTCATATCTCCAAGAAGTAACACAAAATCATTCACATCATATCATATGTATGTGAAAACACCATAGTCATCATCTATGATCATAACATCATCATCAAGAACTGCATGATCTTTCCAAAATAACCCTCAATATATCAACTATGTATCGTCCCTAGGAAACATCCCACATTTGATAAGCATCAACCATGATAATCAACATATGTGAGTATCAAACCTATCATCATAAAGTAAGAAGTCATCATCATTATGTGACTAAGAAAACCATGTTTCTGAATATCCATGTCTTCAAATAGATATGTCTTCATGAGACCTGCAATAACACCATTCTCTTGGCCAACCAACAATATTTATCAATATGCAACTTAAGTAATCATCCATGTATCCAGCATAATGTGTATCCATCAAAGAGATAGAAATATGTATCTAAAATACCATGACCTCATAGTGATTTTTCAAGCTTTCTTGATACCATCAACAACATCAACCCTCAACCATGTGAGAGCCAAGAACTATAGGAATCCTCATCCATAACTACACCAATGAACTTTATGCATCTTTGAAGGCATGATGACAACAACATAAAATAAATGACACTTATCAAATAATGAAGTTTTGTACTCAAGATTTGTTCTTCTTCTTGTCCTTATGAAGATCACCATGTAAGCAACATACCATATATGCATCATCAAAAAGAGTCATCCACAATCATCCATAAATCTGATCTGTGTCAAGTAATATAAGTATCATCTGATATTTCATCATAGGAAACTTATGACTCTGGCATAGCATGATGTATTTAAACACTTCAACAACATAAGCATCCTCACCATTGATAAGAATCATTATGTACAAAAGACTTCTAAACATAATTCCAACAATGCATTATTAGAAGCATCGCATATTCTCCCCCTGAACTTGTGCCAATTGTTCACTGTTAGATCTGGCCATTGCATATATCAGTAAGAGTCATCAAAGCATCATCATCAACTAGTTATACATCAAGTCATCAACACTTACGAGGGTCAAAATCACTTCTAAGTAACATTCATAGTCTGTATTCATCAATCATCTAGACAGAAAAGATAATTGATAATTGTCTGAACCCTATCAGACCCATTTTCTAAGTATGTCCCACCGCTTCTTCATCAAACCAACATATATGCAACTGAGCAGCTTCAAACTTGCGTATATACGTGACTTGTCTTCATGATAACTTCGTATGAGAATTAGAACACTGAAATTTCATACTTTTTGTTCCTCCTAAGTCTTTTCTATTTGTATACTGAGCTATGCCACATATTTCTAACTGTACTTCCTTCTTCTTCCATACCTTGGAGTGTGAAGATGTTTGCTCCTTTTGGTATGTTGACCAAAATTTGCTCCTGCATTATTTTGCTATATGCCCAAACTTGTTACAAGCATAAAACCTTATATGTTTCATACTCCTTTTAAAGAAATCAATGGCTTTGTGACCAAACTTTTTGCAAGAAAAACAATATCCCTTAAAGTACCTGGAAGCTAATGATCTTTCTGTGTTATGGTTATTAGCTTGAACCATTCTAGTTCTACATCTTGTTGCAACATGTCCAAAATTGTGACATATAAAACATTCAACATTATTCATCAGAGGAAAGATCTAATTATCACTTCCATAGTTAGGAGTAAATGATTTTCTTTGAAGTCTTTCTTTCCTTGGTTGTTGATGGGGTTGACCTCTTATCTCCTTGTTGAGGATTTCAGATTTTACATTAGAGTTCCTTGCCTCATCTTGTGAGTTGGATTCACTTTCAATAGTTTCATGAAAACCAATACTAAATTTGATGATAGGAGACCTTTGAATACTAAGAATATTATCCAAAATATTAGTACTATCTTGAAATCGTAACATTTTATCCTTTTCTTCTATTTTAATTTTTAAGATATTTACATCAACCTGATATTGCTATTCCTTTTCCAGATATTGTTTCTTCATGATTTCTTCAGCCTTTCTACCTTCTTCCACTTGTTGCCTTAATTTGAGAATCTCATTTTCTTGTTCTTCATTCTGAGGTAATTCTGAATCTGAATAGTTGCTTCCACATAATGGCCAATTGTCTCTCCCATTGTCACAGTTCCTTTGAGATATCTTCTTCTTTTGAGGTGCTTTCATCTTTTGCTTATTTCCCATTGTTACTATAGATCTCCTTCAAGTGATCAAGCTTCTACCAAAGGACCTGATCTGATAGCAATTGTTGGGAATAATACTGAGAGCAGGGGGGGAGGGGTGAATCAGTATTTACAAATCAATAACTTTTTCATTTCCATAATCATATTTATATACGCTACTCAATGAAGGGAACTTGTTTGTGCACGCAATTGTTCTTAAGGCAACCAGCGTATATCCAGTGAACTTATGATTCATTTAATTCATCATATGTTGATCCTTAATCAGTGCATCAGTACTTCATTAAACATTAAATAATAACCATGTGTAGTAATAATAGAATAAACCATCACACATAAGAAACACACATGAACACCAAGATTTAAGGTGGAAACCCATGCGGGAGAAAAAACACCTGCTGTTATTGTCTCTATCTTCTTTTAATATAAAGAATAATCTATTCGCAATCTTGTACTAGTGCAAACTCATACCATTATGCGGGCACCCACCTATAAAAGGCTACAACCTTCTCTCGTTCTCTGGCTTCTACTAGAAGGGAGCTACAACCCCCTAGCTCTTGTACTAGCAGATATTTTTACTAGTACATAGGCGTCGTCCTATAGAAGGCTACAACCTTCACTCATTATCCAGCTACTATTGTAAGGGAGCTCTAACCCCTTGACCAAATCACCAGCCACTACTGGCAAGAAGCTTCGACTTCCTCACTGAAGGCTCCAACCCTCAGTATCCTCCACGGACCACATTTCATAGATTTTCAAATTGGATACTCCTAGTACACAACAACACAATATGTAGTCCACGTTTCATCAAATTTTCATACTAGACACATCAGTAACATTGAAGCTCAAAATCAATCACCACTACAATACATCTAGTAAATACATCTGCATCAACCAATCACTGAAACCCAATCATGAATTTCTGATATAACTAAAACCCAATCATCAATCTTTGAATCAACCATAACTGAAACAATCAATCAATGAAACCTTTGACATACTGAATCAAACAATCACTAAAACCTCTGACATACTGAATCAAACAATCGCTGAAACCTCTGAGATACTAAATCAAACAATCAATGAACCTTTAACACAATTGAATCAACCTTTCATTCAAACTTAGTCAAATTCAACAAATCAACTGGAATAGACAGATCGCTATAACTAGTACATAGATCTGAACCCAGAAAACTGCATCAACAACTAGAACCAATTGTAACCTCAAAAGTCATGTGTCAGAATGCATATGCTCCTTCAATGAAGCCAACCTGTGTGTATATGCTACTTCCTTTAGCCCAACATGTGTATACCTCTAAAGATACTGAATCATAAAACCTTTGAACCACAAAATGTACCAACCAGTGACATTCTGAAGATCTGCAATCAATTTACAGAGTTCTAAATAGATAGCAGCAAGGATCACCCCTCTTATTCAATCAATAAATCAACCAAACTCAATCTCCTCATACAATCAATTTTACTATTAGATCTAATGAAGACATCATTGACAAACAACAGTAAAACAACAGCACTAATCAGATAGATCAGTCATCTCTGAAAAAGAGACTTTTATTTTTCATTCGCTACTTGGAAATGTCGAACCAGCGTGTATATGCGCCTTCACCAAGGTGAACCAGAATATATATTTGCAATTAATTATAACTGTGCAGCCATTCCAGACTTCAGACATATCCAGATCATGACATATAAAGGATAAAACATTCGTTAGCATTCAGATCTAGCCTATCCATTATCAGATCACATAATGATAAGTCATTATGATCCCAATCCGTTATTAGATATCATCCATCATCAAACACTCAGGTGCATACTTAGTTCAGATCAAGAAAAGCATTAGAAACCCATAAAATGCATAATTCCTTTTGATCTAACACTTCATAAGATATTAATTACATGTGCACTTAGCCCTTTGATCTTCTCCTCCTTATATAGTTTTATCCTTTCTCAATACCTCATACCAAAACAACACTTAGAACCTATGGTATTCATGGATGGGATCAAATAAACATTAATCCGCTTAATATTGTGGGCTAATACCATGGTATTGACCCTTGGTATTCTTTAATCTTGAATTTCCTTTATTTTCTAACCCATATGCGCTTTTCCTCTTGTGAAAGTGTGTGCATACGTATACACTCCTTTTGTTATGTGAACCAGCGTGTATACGCTGCTTGGATAAGGTGAAACTATGTATACAACTTAAACTGACTTAAAACATCCTTTTTCTTCAACTTCTTGATTCTAATATGTAGTCCTTTGTTCAAACTTCATGGTATTTTGTACCATTTCCCTGTTACCTCTGAATTGACCTGTTGCAATGTGAGTTTCCTTTTATCAAATCTGAACTAACATGTGAGTGAGTTGCCATCAAGGACAACAGCTGTATCATAATGCCAACATTCCATAGCTAGTATTATAATAGAATTAATCTTATGTGACACATATGTTTCTTTCTTTGTTAACTCTTTGAGAGAATGCATATCAATTTCAACACCGTGATAATATGGATTATGTTGTTTCATATAGAGTAATGCATATAGTACCTTATTCTTTCTAATAGTGAAATCATAGTTTTATCCTTACTGACCTTTTTTTGTACAACTATCATTAAATCTAATTCTTTAATATGTCAAGGTAATTTATTGGCAACATCTTTAACCTCTTGAGGAAAATTGACCATTTATCCTCTATATTTGTATTGGCCATCTACTGAATGCATTACTTGCAAAATTGGACTAGATTTTGTTATCAACATTTCCTCAACTTATGTAAGACTTCCAAGGACTAAAGGTTGCAACCTAGGATTCATATGATTTTGTGATGAAAACCTATAACTTTTACCCTCTCTTTTACATATTGTACACATTGGACCCATATTAGAAGCCACCATTTCAATGCCAGTATATGCCCCTTCACAAATATGGCACATTTGAATATGAACTAATTTATCAATCCTTTCATGAAATATTTTATGTGTAGTAACTTCATCTTGATGTGAAATTGCTAGTACATTGGACATCATTTCAAGCTCATTATCATATTGTTCCATTGGTTGATTATTTTAGAGATTCATATGTATATGATAAAAAGGTTCAATTATTGGCCTTACATTGTTGACACCTCTTAATTTTCTTCTTCGATGAACTCTTACTTTTTCTCTATGTTGACTTCTATATTCTTCCCTATTATCCTCATTCATTCCTTCAATTTGTAATCTTTTTCTTTCAAAACCATTTTTTCATTCTTCTTACCTTTCATCCTCATTCATTCTTTGTTATTGCAACCTTTTTCTTTCACAATCCTTTCTTCATTGTTATTCCCTTCGATATTATGTCATTTGTTGTCTTCACAATCTTTCCTACTCATTTTTTTGTATCCTCATCTTCTTACTCTTTGTCGTTGTAAACTTTTTATTTATTCAATGTTGTTGTTATTCATTTCCCATTACTAGTACTCGTGATGTTATATTCATGTACAAAAAACCAAACATATAAATTAGCCATAATAATTAATTAAAACCTAGTTACAAAATATTTAATACTTTGTAAATTGGAGTGTACCATGTTTAAATAAATACACTTTATTACTAAATGAAATTTAAAAAAAAAATCATTCTTTACTTCAATGTTTCTACTTAAATGATATAACTGTATTGTTGTATGAAACTCAAAAAAAACATTTTCATATTCATTACTTTTACTATTGAATAATATAGATTTATTGTTATATGAATGTAAAAAAAAAAAAAAAACATTTCTTATTCATTATTTTTCTAACATCTTTCGTTGTTTATATAAAATATGTGGTTCTTTTAATTGATATATCAATTGGTTATAGAATATGAGCACCTTTCATTGATATATATGAAATATGTGTTTTTTTAATTGATATATCAATGAGAATATGAAAAACTTTCATATATATATATATATATATATATATATATATATATATATATATATATATATATATATATCATTCATATTCTACAATTAATTGGTATGTTAATTAATTGTAGAATATGAATGTTATGGATGTATAATCACTTTTGTGTTAGATAAATTTAGCGTTGTGAATTACTTCAATTTTAATAGATTACTTGAGTCAAAATTGTAAAGATTAAATTTAATAATTTTCTAGATATTGTTGTAGAATTATTAATATTAGATCTATCCTGGAATTATATTGTTGGCAGTGTACAAGGACGAAGGTAAGAACAAAAATATTTTGTAGAACCCACAAATTGTTGATGCTATTGTGTTGCTTCCATATGATTTAAATTAACCAAAATATTTGATGATTAAGCTAATCCAAATAGATAATATATGGATTGCAATGTATTTATCTACACTTGGTTCCTTTGCATAGCTGCACCTAAGATTGTCGTGTTTGGAGAGCATGAGGCTATCTCTTTTGACTTCGGAATATCAAATTTTGTATATTAGTATTTTAATGTCTTAATCACTGACTTAATGAGATCTAAGAGGAATAGAATGCATAAATGATTGCTTTGTTTTTTAACTTATAAATCATAAACCCTAAACCTAACGAAAGTAATATATCAATGGAAACCCTAGAAAAACTTTAGTTATTAATTTGTAATAAGAAGTAATTAAAATTCTATTATTCAGTTTCACTATGAAATATTTATGATTGCTGGAGTGTAAAAAAAACAGTATAAAGTGACATGACGCTCAGTCTTTTCAAATTGAAACAACAAATATGGTTACATTATTTCTTTATATCAAAGCTTATACAATGTATTCACTTGAAAATCGAGCTTAGCGAAGAAGAGCTAGAAATGCACCTAGTGTGAAGAAGTTTAACAAACCCAAGTATAATGACCTCAGTTAATCTAAGAAACCAATTGTGTTGTAATAATTGAAGCAAATGCTCTAATCAACCAAAGATAAGTTGTACCCCATGTTAAATTCAGGGGTTTACCAAATCCCCTGTTCATGTGGAAAATCATACATTAGTCAAACTAGGCATCCTTTCAAAGTTTAAATTAAAGAACATATTGTTGACATTAATCATCTTCGACTATCAAAATCTTATATAGTTGAGCACTCTTTTAATTTGAAGCATCTAGTATGCTTTAATAAAACCGAAGTTATCGTCTTTATTCCTTTTTACACCTCCAGAATCATTAGAGAGGCCATGGAAATAGAGAAACACCCAGAAAAATTTAATCAAGAGGATGACTATATTAAATTGAGTCATTCTTGGCAACTAATTATCCACTCTCTAACTCATTAGTTCATGCTCCCCTTTTAACGTCCCCTCCCCCTCCTCTATCTGTCTTTATCTTCTCCTTCCCTCCCTTACCTGCCTCCTCTTTCCTTTATTATTATCTTTAGTTAAAATTATTTAATCATATAATTAATTTATGCATATTTATTTCTAATCTAATATTTAACCTTTCAAGTTTCATATGTTTTCTCGCTTATTTCTTTCAATTTCAGACATTGTTGAATCATTTATTGAATTTATATCTTAATAATTATTTCTATCAAAACTCCCCTATCTTCTTATTTATTATTATTATCCTAAAAAGTTATTTAATTCTCACCCCCCTTTAATTAATTTATCATTTATTTAATCCTATTGGTTTTCCCCTTTCTCGTAACTGCTTATAATTTAATTTTAATATAGTCCTCAAAATGTGTTGAGTTGCCCTTCTTTTAACAACTAATTATTCCATGTTTTAGTCCTTCTCATTGGTTTTACCACCTTTTTCATTATAATTTATTTCTTTATTAATTTTAATGTCTATAATAATATTTTAATGTTATTTTCTAACAATTATTTCATTATTTTAATATTATTCTTTAACAACTAATCTGAAAATTCCATTTATAGAATAACTCACAACACTCGTTTGTGATCATACATTTCTTAGGTCCCTAATGATGGGTGGAGTGTTCACCCGAAACATTGGAAAAGATATAAAAATCCTCCACACAATTTCATATGAAAAATTTCTCTCAATATTTTCATTTATTTTTAGACCGACATTATTTTCAGTTTTGTTTATGTCGACATTATTTTTTACTATTTTTATTTTATTAGACACGTGTCAACTCCATGTTGAGCATAGACGGAATCACACATTTCCCTCATACTAAGCTATATAATTCACCTCTCGGTGCAAAAAGAAAAATGTTAATAGAAAAATAATAAGAATCTAGAGCATACCCATATATTTTTTGTTATGAAACCAGCTCAAGAAAAGATAGAAAAGAAAGATCAACGCCTTAGAATTCAGCCTCTTCGAGGGGGAAACCTCCTTTACATTACATAAATGAACAATTCTTGGATGATACAAATGAAAATACCTCCTTTCTATATATAGGAGTCTAAGTGGTCCAATACAATCATAGCCTACATAACAATAATATTGTAGGGCACAACAATAACAATAGTGGGCTTCTATGTGGCACAATAGTAACAATATGGGCACTACATGTGTACATCAATATAAATAAGGGGTATAACTACAATAGTAATGGGGTAATCACAATTATTATAGGGACCCAACATGCCCCTCTCCTTCAAAAAAGTGTTGTCCTCAACGCTTGAGTAGTTCAGGATACTTCTGCATAAAATTCTCATCCTCCCATGTGGAATCTTCAGACGATAAGTTCTTCCACTTGATAAGATACTCTGAAATTGATCGATTTCGTAGCTGTCGAGTTCTTGTTTCTATAACTGCTTCCGGTTCCAATATAATTTTTCCTTCTTCGTCAAGTTCTGGCAATATTGTTTGAACTGGGAGCTTGTCGCCTATAACCTTCTTTAAGCATGAAACATGGAAAACTGGGTGCAATCGAGAAGCTGCAGGAAGCTCCAATTTGTATGCCATAGTACCAATCTTTTGCAACACCTTGTACGGACCATAATACTTTGGTGATAATTTATTATCCTTCTTAGCTTGCTTGAGGGACATTTGCTTATATGGTTGTAGCCGTAGGAATACCCAATCACCTACATCAAAACTTCTTTCACTGCGATGTTGATCTGCCTGTTGTTTCATTCTATTCTGTGCCAACACAAGGTTATCCTTTAAGAGTTGGAGGACTTGTTGTTGATGTTCGATGTGATGTTCCACTGCCTGAACCTTAGAATTTTCTCTTAAATATGATGTGATGGATGGTGGTTGATACCCATAAAGTGCCATAAATGGGGTCATTTTTGTTGCTGTATGGAAGGAAGTGTTATACCACCATTCAGCCAGAGGCAACCATTTGACCCATTGTGTCTGTTTATCAGATACAAAGCAACGAAGATATCCTTCCAAACATTTGTTTACTATCTCAGTTTGCCCATCAGATTGAGGATGATAAGATGAGCTATGAGCTAACTGAGTACCAAGACAAGAAAATAATTCTGTCCAAAAATTTCCAGTGAAAATGGGATCTCTGTCACTTACAATAATCTTTGGGTTTCCATGTAGCTTTTGAACTGTTTCCATAAATGCAGTGGAAACTGTACTAGCTTTAAATGGATGTGATAATGCACAAAAGTGTGCATACTTCGTAAGTCTGTCAACTACCACCATGATGACACTCTTTCCCTCAGACTTGGGTAAACCTGTGATAAAATCCATTGAAACCTCCTCCCAACGTTGGCTTGGAATGGATAAAGGTTGTAATAGACCCGGTGTCTTAATTGTTTCAACTTTATTTTGCTGGCAAACCAAACATTCTGCCACAAACTTTTGAATATCTGATTTAAGGCCATCCCAAAAAAATTCCTTCTTAACCCTGTGGTAAGTTTTTAAAAATCCTGAGTGCCCTCCTAAGGGAGAAGTGTGCAATTCCATAAGAATCTTTTGTTTTAGCTGGGAATTCTTACAGAGGTATAAGCGATCTTTGTACCATAACGAATCATTTTTCCAGCTAAATGTATCAGAAGTACTGGAATCTTGTTGTAGCTTTTGAATAAGTGCCCACACTTCTTCGTCATTCTTCCATTCCTCCCTTGCTTCGTTTATCCAATCTGGTTGGATAATAGAAATGGCACACAACAATGCTTCCACATCCTCATCCTTTCTTGAGAGTGCATCTGCCACCACATTTTGCTTCCCTTTTTTGTAGATGATTTCAAAGTCATAACCCAACATCTTTGTGACCCACTTTTGTTGCTCTTCAGAGGATAATCTTTGTTCTAAAAAGTATTTAAGGCTATCATGATCCGTTTTTACCTTGAAGTGTCTTCCCATTAGGTAGGGTCGCCATTTCTTAAGTGCATGGAGTATTGCCAACATTTCCTTCTCATAAATAGCTTTTCTTAAAAACTTTCCCTTGATTGGACGACTTTCAAAAGCAATGGGTCTTTCATCTTGCATTAGAACAGCACCAATTCCATTTCCTGAAGCATCACATTCCACAATAAAGGTTTTTGTGAAGTCCGGTGTAGCTAAGACCGGTGCTTGGCACATTGCCTCTTTAAGATGTTCAAAGGCCTTTGTTGCTTCCGAAGTCCATGAAAATGAATCTTTCTTCAATAATGTTGTTAGAGGTGCTGCTATTCTCCCATAATTCTTAACAAACTTGCGATAATACCCTGTCAACCCAAGAAATCCTCGCAGATGCTTTATGGATGTGGGGATTTTCCATTCCTTAATGGCTTTAATTTTGCTAGGGTCTACCTTAACTCCTTCATGAGATACAATATGACCCAAATATTCCACCTCCTGGACTCCAAAGAAACATTTGGATCTTTTTGCATATAATTGTTTCTCCTCCAATAGTTGTAGCACCCTGTCAACATGTTCAACATGATCCTTCCAAGACTTGCTGTAGATTAGTATATCATCAAAAAATACTAACACAAATTTTCTAAGGAATGGTTTGAAAATTGAATTCATCAAACCTTGAAATGTTGAAGGTGCATTGGTAAGGCCAAAAGGCATGACCAAAATTCATAATGACCCTCATGAGTTCTAAATGCTGTTTTCGGAATGTCTTCAATCTTCATTCTGATTTGATGATATCCCGAACGAAGATCCAACTTGGTGAAGTAAATTGATCCATGCAATTCATCCAGTAATTCATCAATAACAGGAATGGGGAACTTATCTTTAATAGTGAGCTTGTTGAGCTCCCTATAATCTGGACACATGCGCCATGATCCATCCTTCTTGTGCACCAATACTACTGGAGCTGAGAAAGAACTTTGACTCGGTTGAATTATACCAGCCTCTAGCATTTCTGCAACCATACGTTCAATTTCACTTTTTTGGACATATGGATATCTGTACGGCCTGATGTTTGGAGGAACACTTCCTGGAATCAGATGAATAGCATGATCATGATCACGCATAGGTGGGAGACCTTTGGGAGTCTCAAATACCTTGGAATGATTGTCCAAGACTTTTTGGAGATCTGGAGAAATAGATGATTCCAATGTGGAAACATCTAGCGAACATAATTGTGCAATTACACCTCTTTGCTCCTTTTTTAGAAGCTTTGTCATTCCATTAGAGCTGATTATCTTTCCTGGTTTCCCTGCAATACCCCTTAATTCAACTTCCTTTCCTTCCACAGAAAATTTCATGAAAAGTTCTTGAAAATTAAAAGCTATTGTACCCAAGGATTGTAGCCATTGGACTCCTAGTACAACATCAGCACCTCCCATTGGAATGGAAAGCATTGGGCTAGTCAATACATATTCTCCCATGGATAGCTTGATATTATGGCACTTTCCAGAACAATTTATTGTTCCTCCATTTGCAATCATCACTTGACACTCTGGAGCTGGATATAGGAAGCAATTCAATTCTTTTGCTACCCTACAATGAATAAAATTGTGGGTGCTTCCTGAATCAATCAACACTATTACCTTTTTCTTCTTGATTTGTCCTTCTATCTTGATGGTTTGAGGAGTGGTAATTCCCGCCAATGCATTACAAGATATGGTTGGATTTATTTGTTCTTCATCTAGGCTTTGTTCCTGGAATATATCCTCTTCTTTTGACCTTTCTTGCTCCTTTTCTTCTTCCTCTTCACAATCTATGTAGAATAATTTCTTCTCAGCACATTTATGACCTTTTGTGTATTTGCTATCACAATTGTAACAAAGCCCTTTTGCTCTTTTTTCTTCCAATTGTTGTGGTGTCAACCTTGTAGGTTGTGGAAGACTATGGGCAACAACACTTCCTTCTTTATAGTTGTGAATGGTATGCTTCCTAGTTGCCATAATTTTGCTTTCCATTTTTCTTGCTAACCTGAATGCCTTCTCTAATGAATCAGGTTCCCAAAGGCGCACATCATGTTGGATATTATCCTTTAAAGACCCTATGAACACATCAATCCTATGATCTTCTGGAATATCTTTTACCCTTATGTTCAATTTTTGGAACTCCTCAATGTGCTCCATTATTGAACCCTTTTGTTTGAGACTTATCAATTGGCTAAAAAAAGTGTTGCTTTTTGTATCCTCATAATGTGCTATTAATTCTTCTGTAAAAATGGCCCAAGTGATAAATGGTTTATGAGAACAAAGCCATTGATACCATACAAACTGATTTGGTTCCAAATATAAAGTTGCCATACGTACCTTTTGTGTGTTTTGCACATTATTGAGATCGAAAAATTGCTCCATTTGTAATATCCATGTGGCGGGATCCTTGCCATCAAACTTCCTCATATCGATTTTTGGAACATGGTGAGTCTTTGATCCAACATTAGAGTCTATGGAATCATGATTAACATTTCTTTTGTCCTCATCATGAGTTTCCTTTACTACCTTTTCACCATTAGTGACCCTTTCTTGTAGCAACTTCTTCAATTATTCCATGTTTGTATTCAAATCTATCTTCAAATTTGCCATCGAATTCTCCATCTTAGCTTCCATGCCCTTTATCTTAGATTCCACGCCATTTACCTTAGATTCCATGCCACTTATCTTAGCTTCTGTTAGCTTTTGTGAGCGTGACATTTGTTGCACTTGTTCTTGTAATTTTGATATATCATGTAGCATTTCTTCCTCTTCTTCATGAGTCATGCTAGAGCTTTCAGGTTCCTTACTAGGTGTTTGCATTTTCTTTCCTCGGGGCATCAGTTACCGATAATAATGCTTTACTATGCCCTTTGAATTCCGTTAAACCAAGCTTACACAAAAATTAAAAAAAAAACTACACACCTTTTTTCACTTTATAGAAGCCTGATATTGAATCTGATGTATCTCTGTAATTTCAGATCATCCAATTCTGAAATTGCTACCTGTATTAGCCTTCTGCGTCCTCTTTCCAATGCCACAAGTCTGAGCCAAATTGGATTCTCCAAGGAAGAGTTATGTGAAATCTCCCACGGTGACTTTCTTTTAGACTGGTTCAATAGAGCGAAGTTGTACGACGTTCCACGAGTCACTGTTTTGACCTTTGGATCTGAAAAACGCCCACAAGAAACTACAGTCCATCCTCTTTCTGTACCTTCTTACGAAACTTCAATCCGATGCTCAGAAAGAAAGTTATGACGATTTTCCCCAGGTCACCTGTTTTGAGTGTAATTCAGGAGTCATCAAAAAGACCAACTTCCTGAGATCATATCTCCGAAAATATCACGCTAAAAGCTCTGAAATTCGGAACCAAGGTTCAGCGCGATGTCGTCTCAAATGGGTTTTTTTTGCGACTTCTGAAATGTCACAGAAAAAAAGTTATATCGAAAATGCCACGATGACCTGTTTGGAGCAGCGAAACCCTAGAATCCAAAGCTCTGATACCAAATGTTATGAAACCAGCTCAAGAAAAGATAGAAAAGAAAGATCAACGCCTTAGAATTCAGCCTCTTCGAGGGGGCAACCTCCTTTACATTACATAAATGAACAATTCTTGGATGATACAAATGAAAATACCTCCTTTCTATATATAGGAGTCTAAGTGGTCCCAATACAATCATAGCCTACATAACAATAATATTGTAGGGCACAACAATAACAATAGTGGGCTTCTATGTGGCACAATAGTAACAATATGGGCACTACATGTGTACATCAATATAAATAAGGGGTATAACTACAATAGTAATGGGGTAATCACTATTATTATAGGGACCCAACATTTTTTCTCTATAGTTGAATGTGAATGAAGTATACAAGCCCTTAGTAAAGAATATTTGTGATGAATTCTCAACAATTACTGAGAGGGGGCGTGAATCAGTATTTGTGTCTTTTTAAACAATCAATGCAAGTTAATTTTTCACTTTCAAGTATTTTATTTTGCAACTAATGACTTATGTATATGTTCAAATATTAGTTGTTTCTTTTGCATTTATTAGAGAGGCATTTGCATTCAACATATAATAATGAACTCAACAGCATTCACGCAAGTGAGATATTCAACATGAAACACACAAAGACACTAGATATAAGCAGAAACCCATAAAGAGAAAAACCACAAATTTTAGCTAAAGTGATGTGAAGGTAAGCTCCTACTCCCCTTATTACATCAATTTTTTTGCAAACCACTACATATAGAAAGCTACTAATTCTATAGGCTACAACCTTCTATAGGCTACAACCTTCTCTTTTTCAGGCTACCACCTGAAAGGAGACTACTATCCCCTATCAAAATACAAAATGATTTTATTGGTTACCTAGTATTTGTCTCTATTATGAACTCACTTTTTTCTTTCTGTTCAGTGGCTTATCCTCTTTGCTTCTACTTCTCAAATTTGCTCCCCTTTCTCTATCTCTCCTTACCATGTTGTTCATGAAATCTCTCACAATATTCATTTCTCTAACCTCTATGTCATTCAAATATGCATCTTTTTATATACAAGAGTTTTTTATTGTTTGTATTCCATGCAAAAATTTGAATTGTTCCAAATCTAAATGAATTTTGTAATATTAAAAAGAGTTGAAATAATATAAGCCAGTAACAATGATTGCACTATTAACAGGAGGGCAGATATTATAGCACTTTGGGGTGTTTAATATTGTGGTAATTGGTTATCCATCAAGGATATGGATCTATATGGTGACTCAAAAGTGGTCATTCAATGGGTTGTGGATGAGACTTCCTTTAATCCCCCCCACGCTTACTTTCTGGACGCATAGGATAAAAAAATTGATCATAATATTTGATAAGTTGTCTTTTTCCATATATTTTGGGAGAAAAATGGGATCGTAGATGCATTATCGAAAGGGGGTTATTGTTATCCTCGTAGAGAGATAAGCTATAATGAATACCTCAACCATTGTTATCATGGGTTTGGAAAAAAATATATACTTGATATAGATGAAAGCTTTCTCTATTAGTGTCCTTCTCAAAAATTTATCTTATATAATATTTAGATGGGGTTAATATGTTGATGGTACTTTTTTTTTGTAAGATGATGGTGATATTGTAAATAGGATTTTTTTTGTTAATTTCCAATTGGGATGCATGGGTCATAAAAACATATCTAGGAAATCTTAGTGATAGGTGCTAGAAGGGCTTGTTTAATCTAACATATGTAAACAGTTTCTATTAATAGAAAATTTGTTGTTTTCTTCCTACTGAAAAACAATGATTGCACTATATGGCTTAGAAATGAAATTCAACATATAATATTCAATGAAAATATCAAGTTCTCTAGACTTTGTTCTCCAGCTCTCATGTGCCATGTATTTAATTTGTTAATTTGAATCATTAGATCACCCTTCATTTTATCAACCTCACACACCATTGTAATGTCTTGAAGAAGGATCAAACTTACACATCATTGTAATGTCTCTAACAAGGACCAACATTACACATCAACCTTTCAATGTACGTTAACTAACAGTTTCATATTAATTAACAATCAACGATAGTCAACCTTTGCACATCACATCACTTTAATCAGCCTTGAATAGTCATGCACATGACAGTCATAAAACATGTAATCAATTTAAATTAGCATAAAACTTTGCAACATCAACATAAAAATTTCCATCAAGATAACCCATGATCGTTTGACAACAATGACAACATTGTCAACACTCCAAAAATTGGAGATGTCTACTTCTGAAAATTGTAGAGAGGGTTAGGCAGCATAAGATGGGTCAATTGAATTCACATTCAAGCTTAGAAAGGATCAATTGAATTCACATTAGACCAAAAATTGGAGAGAGATTTAATCATCATAAGACGATTTAGTTGAATTCACATTCTAGTTTAGAATGGATTTATTGAATTCATATTAAATTTTAGAAAAATGGGTTAGTTGAATTCACATTCAAGTCTAGAAAGATGTCAACTTCCAAATTTTTGAATTATAAAGGTGTCAAATTCCAAAATTATGGATTATTCAAATTTAGAAGGATGGATTAATTGAATCCACATTCAAGTTTAGAAAGATATCAACATGATGTTAGAAAGTGTAGCAAGAAAGGCTCAATTTGACTTGTGCCTTAGTCAAATTGAGTGATTCGATTTTCCACATTAGCATAATGACTTGGATTGCAAATAGCTTGAGTGACATGGCCTTGTCACTTAGTTAGATCAGTAAATTCAAGTTTGTAGGCTTGGAGTAGAGTTTTCCATGTAGTGATTGCTAAAATTTAGTAATGTAGTTCAATTATTTTCAGTTGAACTCAGTTAATTGATCTCAAGTCACTTGTTGAGTTAGTTGAAGGTTAATTGAGTAGTAGAAATGTTGTTAACTCACTTATCTCTCATTTAAAATAGTCAATCATCTAAAAATATCCCATACATGCATGTAATTCGAATTGACTTGATGGAGTGGAGGAAAAGGCACATTGAAATTGTCAATTGTATATTAGTTGAGTATACAAGCTTGGAAATTAAGCAGGTCATCAATTCCTTCAGTATTTGTGCAAGGAAATAGGGAATTATCCTATGTTTCAGGGGTTAATTTCCTCAAGGATTGGGCAAGGAAATAGGAGGAAGATGGTTCCTTGAATTGGCTAAGTGTTGGCCAAAGCAGGAGATTCAGCAGGAGAACATGTTTACAGTGTAGGGTGTGCTTCAGAGTTAAATCAAGACATTGTAATAGTTTCCCATTCTCATCTAATTAATGACAAGAAGTGGAGTGGTTTTTCCCAATTAGGTTCCCCTGTAAATCATTGTGTTCTTGTGGTTTTGATGGTTGCATGTCCTTGCATGTGTTTCTAAATTTTTGTTTTCATTATTATAGAGGAAATTTATAATCTCTTGTTTTTTGTTTGAATTCATCAATAATAGCAAATTTCTATTGATTTATACATGGTATTAGAGCTAAAATCACAATAGGAACCGATCAATAGAGCCTCTCCTTCCGGAATTTTGATTTGCAAATTCAATGAAGTAGTTTTATTTCATGCAGGAAAATGTCTTTCAACGGATTGAGATTGGAGTATTCCCTTGAGGGAACCTCGAATTTCATATCTTGGAAGGTCAAGATGGAAGTTGTACTCAATGATAATGGAGTGTTTGAGTACACAAAATATGTGTTATGAAACCAACTCACAAAAATATAGAAAAGATAAATGAACACCTTAGAAATAAGCCTCTTCAAGGGGGAAACCTCCTTTACATTACACAAATGAACAATTCTTGGATGCTACAAATGACAAGACCTGCTTTCTATATATAGGAGTCTAAGGAGTCATAATATAATTAGAGCTGACATAACAATAATAATGTAAGGGCACAATAATAACAATAGTGGGCTTCTATGGGGCACAATAGTAACAATATGGGGACTACATGGGTACAACAATATAATAAGGGGGTTGTACTAATAATAATAAGGGGTTACACTAGTCGTATAGGGGCATAACATGCCCCTTTCCTTCAAAAAGTGTTGTCCTCAATGCTTGAGTAGTTTTTGATGCTTCTGTAGAATATTCTTGTCCTCCCATGTGGAATATTCAGTGGGTAAGTTCTTCCACTTGATGAGATACTCTGAAATTGATCGATTTCGTAGTTGTCGGGTTCTTGTTTCTATGACTGCTCCAAGTTTCAATATGATTTTTCCCTCCTCTTCAAGTTCTGGAAATATTGTTTGAATTGGGACCTTCTGCAACTTTTGAATGAGTAGTGTTATGAAACCAGCTCAAGAAAAGATAGAAAAGATAGATCAATGCCTTAGAATTCAGCCTCTTCGAGGGGGCAACCTCCTTTACATTACATAAATGAACAATTCTTGGATGATACAAATGACAAAACCTCCTTTCTATATATAGGAGTC
Organism: Pinus tabuliformis; assembly: GCA_031772625.1. NCBI lineage: Eukaryota > Viridiplantae > Streptophyta > Pinopsida > Pinales > Pinaceae > Pinus > Pinus tabuliformis. Next base: position 856,552,029 of record CM062806.1, read on the forward strand.
TAAGGAGTCACAATATAATCCAGCCGACCTAACAATAATAATATAAAGCCACAAAAATAACAATAGAGGGATTCTATGGGGCACAGAAATAACAATATGTGGGTAATAGGGGCACAACAATATAAATAAGGGGTATAACTACAATAGTAATGGGGTAATCACTAGTATTATAGGGACCCAACATGCCCCTCTCCTTCAAAAAAGTGTTGTCCTCAACGCTTGAGCAGTTCTGGATACTTCTGCATAAAATTCTCATCCTCCCATGTGGAATCTTCAGCGGATAAGTTCTTCCACTTGATAAGATACTCTGAAATTGATCGATTTCGTAGCTGTCGAGTTCTTGTTTCTGTGACTGCTTCCGGTTCCAATATAATTTTTCCTTCCTCGTCAAGTTCTGGCAATATTGTTTGAACTGGGAGCTTGTCGCCTATAACCTTCTTTAAACATGAAACATGGAAAACTGGGTGCAATCGAGAAGCTGCAGGAAGCTCCAATTTGTATGCCATAGTACCAATCTTTTCCAACACCTTGTACGGACCATAATACTTTGGTGATAATTTATTATCCTTCTTAGCTTGCTTTAGGGACATTTGCTTATATGGTTGTAGCCGTAGGAATACCCAATCACCTACATCAAAACTTCTTTCACTGCGATGTTGATCTGCCTGTTGTTTCATTCTATTTTGTGCCAACACGAGGTTATCCTTTAAGAGTTGGAGGACTTGTTGTTGATGTTCGATGTGATGTTCCACTGCTTGAACCTTAGAATTTTCTCTTAAATATGATGTGATTGATGGTGGTTGATACCCATAAAGTGCCATAAATGGGGTCATTTTTGTTGTTGTATGGAAGGAAGTGTTATACCACCATTCAGCCAGAGGCAACCATTTGACCCATTGTGTCTGTTTATCAGATACAAAGCAACGAAGATATCCTTCCAAACATTTGTTTACTATCTCAGTTTGCCCATCAGATTGAGGATGATAAGATGAGCTATGAGCTAACTGAGTACCAAGACAAGAAAATAATTCTGTCCAAAAATTTCCAGTGAAAATGGGATCTCTGTCACTTACAATAATCTTTGGGTTTCCATGTAGCTTTTGAACTGTTTCCATAAATGCAGTAGAAACTGTACTGGCTTTAAATGGATGTGATAATGCACAAAAGTGTGCATACTTGGTAAGTCTGTCAACTACCACCATGATGACACTCTTTCCCTCAGACTTGGGTAAACCTGTGATAAAATCCATTGAAACCTCCTCCCAACGTTGGCTTGGAATGGATAAATGTTGTAATAGACCCGGTGTCTTAATTGTTTCAACTTTATTTTGTTGGCAAACCAAACATTCCGCCACAAACTTTTGAATATCTGATTTAAGGCCATCCCAAAAAAATTCCTTCTTAACCCTGTGGTAAGTTTTTAAAAATCCTGAGTGCCCTCCTAAGGGAGAAGTGTGCAATTCCATAAGAATCTTTTGTTTTAGCTGGGAATTCTTACAGAGGTATAAGCGATCTTTGTACCATAACGAATCATTTTTCCAGCTAAATGTATCAGAAGTACTGGAATCTTGTTGTAGCTTTCGAATAAGTGCCCACACTTCTTCGTCATTCTTCCATTCCTCCTTTGCTTCGTTTATCCAATCTGGTTGGATAATAGAAATGGCACACAACAATGCTTCCATATCCTCATCCTTTCTTGAGAGTGCATCTGCCACCACATTTTGCTTCCCTTTTTTGTAGATGATTTCAAAGTCATAACCCAACATCTTTGTGACCCACTTGTGTTGCTCTTCAGAGGATAATCTTTGTTCTAAAAAGTATTTAAGGCTATCATGATCCGTTTTTACCTTGAAGTGTCTTCCCATTAGGTAGGGTCGCCATTTCTTAAGTGCATGGAGTATTGCCAACATTTCCTTCTCATAAATAGCTTTGCTTAAAAACTTTCCCTTGATTGGACGACTTTCAAAAGCAATGGGTCTTTCATCTTGCATTAGAACAGCACCAATTCCATTTCCTGAAGCATCACATTCCACAATAAAGGTTTTTGTGAAGTCCGGCGTAGCTAAGACTGGTGCTTGGCACATTGCCTCCTTAAGATGTTTAAAGGCCTTTGTTGCTTCCGGAGTCCATGAAAATGAATCTTTCTTCAATAATGTTGTTAGAGGTGCTTCTATTCTCCCATAATTCTTAACAAACTTGCGATAATACCCTGTCAACCCAAGAAATCCTCGCAGATGCTTTATGGATGTGGGGATTTTCCATTCCTTAATGGCTTTAATTTTGCTAGGGTCTACCTTAACTCCTTCATGAGATACAATATGACCCAAATATTCCACCTCCTGGACTCCAAAGAAACATTTGGATCTTTTTGCGTATAATTGTTTCTCCTCCAATAGTTGTAGCACCTTGTCAACATGTTCAACATGATCCTTCCAAGACTTGTTGTAGATTAGTATATCATCAAAAAATACTAACACAAATTTTCTAAGGAATGGTTTGAAAATTGAATTCATCAAACCTTGAAATGTTGAAGGTGCATTGGTAAGGCCAAAAGGCATGACCAAAAATTCATAATGACCCTCATGAGTTCTAAATGTCGTTTTCGGAATGTCTTCAATCTTCATTCTGATTTGATGATATACCGAACGAAGATCCAACTTGGTGAAGTAAATTGATCCATGCAATTCATCCAGTAATTCATCAATGACAGGAATGGGGAACTTATCTTTAATAGTGAGCTTGTTGAGCTCCCTATAATCTGGACACATGCGCCATGATCCATCCTTCTTGTGCACCAATACTACTGGAGCTGAGAAAGAACTTTGACTCGGTTGAATTATACCAGCCTCTAGCATTTCTGCAACCATACGTTCAATTTCACTTTTTTGGACATATGGATATCTGTACGGCCTGATGTTTGGAGGAACACTTCCTGGAATCAGATGAATAGCATGATCATGATCACGCATAGGTGGGAGACCTTTGGGAGTCTCAAATACCTTGGAATGATTGTCCAGGACTTTTTGGAGATCTGGAGAAATAGATGATTCCAATGTGGAAACATCTAGCGAACATAATTGTGCAATTACACCTCTTTGCTCCTTTTTTAGAAGCTTTGTCATGCCATTAGAGTTGATTATCTTTCCTGGTTTCCCTGCAATACCCCTTAATTCAACTTCCTTTCCTTCCACAGAAAATTTCATGAAAAGTTCTTGGAAATTAAAAGCTATTGTACCCAAGGATTGTAGCATTGGACTCCTAGTACAACATCAGCACCTCCCATTGGAATGGAAAGCATTGGGCTAGTCAATACATATTCTCCCATGGATAGCTTGATATTATGGCACTTTCCAGAACAATTTATTGTTCCTCCATTTGCAATCATCACTTGACACTCTGGTGCTGGATATAGGAAGCAATTCAATTCTTTTGCTACCCTACAATGAATAAAATTGTGGGTGCTTCCTGAATCAATCAACACTATTACCTTTTTCTTCTTGATTTGTCCTTCTACCTTGATGGTTTGAGGAGTGGTAATTCCCGCCAATGCATTACAAGATATGGTCGGATGTATTTGTTCTTCATCTAGGCTTTGTTCCTGGAATATATCCTCTTCTTTTGACCTTTCTTGCTCCTTTTCTTCTTCCTCTTCACAATCTATGTAGAATAATTTCTTCTCAGCACACTTATGACCTTTTGTGTATTTGCTATCACAATTGTAACAAATCCCTTTTGCTCTTTTTTCTTCCAATTGTTACGGTGTCAACCTTGTAGGTTGTGGAAGACTATGGGCAACAACACTTCCGTCTTTATAGTTGTGAATGGTATGCTTCCTAGTTGCCATAATTTTGCTTTCCATTTTTCTTGCTAACCTGAATGCCTTCTCTAATGAATCAGGTTCCCAAAGGCGCACATCATGTTGGATATTATCCTTTAAAGACCCTATGAACACATCAATCCTATGCTCCTCTAGAATATCTTTTACCCTTATGTTCAATTTTTGGAACTCCTCAATGTGCTCCATTATTGAACCCTTTTGTTTGAGACTTATCAATTGGCTAAAAAAAGTGTTGCTTTTTGTATCCTCATAATGTGCTATCAATTCTTCCGTAAAAATCGCCCAAGTGATAAACTGTTTACGAGAACAAAGCCATTGATACCATACAAACTGATTTGGTTCCAAATATAAAGTTGCCATACGTACCTTTTGTGTGTTTTGCACATTATTGAGATCGAAGAATTGCTCCATCTGTAATATCCATGTGGCGGGATCCTTGCCATCAAACTTCCTCATATCGATTTTTGGAACATGGTGAGTCTTCGATCCAACATTAGAGTCTATGGAATCATGATTAACATTTCTTTTGTTCTCATCATGAGTTTCCTTTAGTACTCTTTCACCCTTAGTGACCATTTCTTGTAGCAACTTATCCATCTTATCATCCATGCCATCAATTTTAGCGTCCATGCCATTCATCTTAGCTTCCATGCCATCCATCTTAGCTTCTACACCTTTCTTTAAACCGTCCATCTTAGCTTCTACATCTTTCCTTAAACCATCCATTTTAGATTCTGTTGCTTTTTGTGCAAGTGACACTCGTTGCACTTGTTCTTGTAATTTCGATATATCATATAGCATTTCTTCTTCTTCTTCATGAGTCATGCTAGAGCTTTCAGGCTCCTTACTAGGTGTTTGCATTTTCTTTCCTCGGGGCATCAGTTACCGATAATAATTCTCTAATATGCCCTTTGAATTCCTTCAAAATAAATTTTCAAACCAAGCTTAAGCAAAAATTAAAGAAAATCTACACACCTTTTTTTACTTTGTAGGAGCTGGATATTGCCTCCGATGTATCTCTGTACTTTCTGATTATCTAGTTCTGAATTTGTGACCTGTAGTAGCCCTCTGTGTCCTCTTTCCAATGCCACAAGTCTGACCCAAATTGGATTCTCCAAGGAAGAGTTATGCGAAATATCCCACAGTGACTTGATTATAGACTAGTTCAGTAGAGCGAACTTGTACGACGTGCCACGTGTCACTGTTTCAACCTTTGACTCTGAAAAATATATAAAAGAAAACTACAGTCCGTCCTATTTCTGTAACTTCTTACGAAATTTCAATCCGATGCTCAGAAAGAAAGTTATGACGATTTTCCCCAGGTCACCTGTTTTGAGTGTAATTCAAGAGTCTGCAAAAAGACCAACTTCCTCAGATCATATCTCCGAAAATATCGCGCGAAAAACTCTGAAATTCGGACCCAAAGTTCAGCGCCAATTCTTCTCAAATGGGTTTTTTTTTTGCGACTTCTGAAACGTCACAGAAAAAAAGTTATAGCGAAAATGCCACGATGACCTGTTTGGAGCAGCGAAACCCTAGAATCCAAAGCTCTGATACCAAATGTTATGAAACCAGCTCAAGAAAAGATAGAAAAGATAGATCAACGCCTTAGAATTCAGCCTCTTCGAGGGGGCAACCTCCTTTACATTACATAAATGAACAATTCTTGGATGATACAAATGACAAAACCTCCTTTCTATATATAGGAGTCTAAGGAGTCACAATATAATCCAGCCGACCTAACAATAATAATATAAGCCACAAAAATAATAATAGAGGGATTCTATGGGGCACAGAAATAACAATATGTGGGTAATAGGGGCACAACAATATAAATAAGGGGTATAACTACAATAGTAATGGGGTAATCACTAGTATTATAGGGACCCAACAAGTAGCCACACTTCTTCATCCTTCTTCCATTTAGCCCTTGCTTCATTTATCCAATCTGGTTGGATAATAGAAATAGCATAAAACAATGCTTCCACATCCTCATCCTTTCTTGAGAGTGCATCTGCAACAAAATTTTGCTTCCCTTTTCTATAGATGATGTCAAACTCATAACCCAGTATATTTGTGACCCATTTTTTCTATTCTTCTATAGATAATATTTGTTCTAAAAAGTATTTAAGACTATCATGATCCATTTTTACCTTGAAGTGTCTTCCCATTCGGTAAGGTCACCATTTCTTAAGTGCATGTAGTATTTCCAACATTTCCTTCTCATAAATAGCTTGCTTGAGATGTAGCAGCAAAAATACCCAATCACCTACATCAAAACATTTTTCACTACAATGTTGATCTACCTATTGTTTCATTCGATTTTGCACCAAAGTGGCATTATCCTTTAAAAGTTGGAGAACTTGTTGTCGATGCTCGATGTGATCTTTCACTGCTTGAACCTTTTCGTCTTGATATGTCCTTCTATCTTGAGAGTTTGAGAGTGGTAATTTCTTCCAATGCTTTACAAGATATGGTCGGATTCATTTCTTGATGCTCGATGTGATCTTTCACTTCTTGAACATTTTTCTTCTTGATATGTCCTTCTATCTTGATAATTTGAGGAGTGGTAATTTTGGCCAATGCATTACAAGATATGGTTGGATTCATTTCTTCTTTCTTGATGTGATATTTCACTTCTTGAACCTTTTTCTTCTTGATATGTCCTTCTATATTGAGAGTTTGAGGAGTGGTAATTCTTGCCAATTCTTTACAAGATATGGTTGGATTCATGTCTTCTTTCTCTGGGGTTGGTTCCTAGTGTATATACTCTTCTTTTGATGTTTCTTGATCCTTTTCTTCCTCCTCTTCATAATCTATGTAAAATAGTTTCTTCTCAGCACACTTATGACCTTTAGTGCATTTACTATCACAATTGTAACAAAGCCCTTTTTCTCTTTTCTCTTACAATTGTTGTGGTGTAACCCTTGTAGGTTGTGGAAGGCTAGGAGAAACAACACTTCCATTATTATAGTTGTGAGGGGTAGACTTCCTTGTTGCCATAATTTTACTTTCCACTATGTAACAAAGCTCTTTTACTCTTTCCAATTGTTGTGGTGTTTCTCTAAAGAAGGTGTTGCTCTTTGTATCTTCATAATGTGTTATCATTTCCTCCGTGAAAATTGACCACGTAACAAGTTGTTTATGAGAACAAAGCCCTTTATACCATAAAAATTGATCCAGTTCTAAATATGAAGATGTAATACATACCTTTTGTAACAGTGGTACACCATGTAGATCAAAATATTGCTCCATCTGAATTATCCAATTTACTCGATCCTTGCCATCAAACTTCCTCATATCACCTTTTCTTGATTTTAGGAGCTCGATCTTGAAATGACTATAACTCTGTAATTACAGTTCTTCGAGTCATGAAATTTCCATCTGCAGTAGCCCTCTGTGTCCTCTTTCCAATTCCACCAGTCTGATCCAAATTGGATTCTCCAAGGAAGAGTTACTCAAAATCTCCCAAGATGACTTGATTATATACCCTTTCAGAAGAGCGAACTTGTATGAGGTGCCACGTGTCACTGTTTTGACCTTCGGGTCTAAAAAATATACACAAGAAAATGCAGTCCGTCCTCTTTTTCTAACTTCTTATGAAATTGCAATCTGATGCTCAAAACAAAAGTTACGATGATTTTCCCAAGGTCACCTGTTTGGAATGTAATTCAGGAGTCTGCAAAAAGACCAACTTCCTCAAATCATATCTCCACAAATATAGCACGAAAAGCTCTGAAATTCAGACTCGAGGTTCAAAGCAATTTCGTTTCAAATGGGTTTTTTTGTTCACTTCTGAAACGTCGCAAAAAAAGAGTTATAGCAAAAATTCCATGATGGCCTATTTGGAGCAGTGAAACCGTAGAATCCAAAGCTCTGATACCAAATTTTATGAAACCAACTCACAAAAATATAGAAAAGATAAATGAACGCCTTAGAAATAAGTCTCTTCGAGGGGGAAACCTCCTTTACATTACACAAATGAACAATTCTTGGATGCTACAAATGACAAGACCTACTTTCTATATATAGGAGTCTAAGGAGTGATAATATAATTAGAGCCGACATAACAATAATAATTTAAGGGCACAACAATAACAATAGTGGGCTTCTATGGGGCACAATAGTAACAATATAGGGACTGCATGGGTACAAAAATATAATAAGGGGGTTGTACTAATAACAATAAGGGGTTACACTAGTAGTATAGGGGCCTAACAATATGACATTCCAAAACCAACAACATTGGATGCACGATAGTTAGCCCAATGGAAGAAGGATACCGCAAAATCCAGGAGGATAATCCTGGAGGGTGCGAGAGACCACATATTCTCGAATTTACATGGAAAAGAAACTCCATTTTCTATTTGGAAGACCATCACTGAGTTATTCAAAAATAGCAGTGATGCCAAGAAATTTGAATTGATGGACAAGCTTAGAAACATCTTCTTGCAAAAAATGAAACCATTCCACATTACCTCTCCAGATTCACTCAGGTTCGAGATGAACTTGGAGGAGTAGGTGAAAATGTTCCCTTATCCAAGCTAATGAGCCTAGCTTTCCTATGCCTTCCAAAATCCTAGCATAGCTACTATGACTTTGTAAATGGAAGGGACAAATTTCCAAATTGGGAGAAACTTTGGTCTGATTTGATGCAGGACAAAATTTGAAGGAACACCAAAGATGGAGTAACATCCCATGCTGAGGAGGAAGAAATTTGAAGGAACACCATAGATGGAGTAACATCCCATGCTGAGGAGGAAGAAAATTTTTCTTTGGAAGGCAAGGGAAAGAAGGCCCAAGGAAAGCCTGAGTCCAACTAGAACAATGGTAGGAAGAAGGACCTCAGCAAGATAAAAAAAATTCATTGCCACGAATATGGGCATTATGCAACAAAGTGTGTGCATGAGAAGTCTAACAAGAAACCTTTAGGAGGAGCAAGAGGTGAAGAAATTGCATCACAATTCAAATTAGACTTCACCCTAATTGCATACATAGGCATTATTGTAATGGGGAGTGTGTGGTACCTATTCAAGTGTATCGTTCCATATGATAAGTTGCAAATAATTCTTCAATAGCCTAGAGGATAAGGATCTCTAAATTCACTTAGAACTTGGCGATGATGGGTGATACAAGACAAAAGGAATTGGAACTGTAAACGTTGAGAGGGAGTTAGGATCCCATCTTCATCTGAAAGATGTTATGTATGTACCTTGGCTAAAGAATAATTTGATCTTTGTAGTTGTATTAGAGGATAGATGCTATGATGTTGTTTTCAGTAAGGGGAAATCTTTTCTGAGACATGTTGCTACCGGGAGAGTGAAACAGATTGGAGTTCAAGTGAAGAACCTATAGAAAATTGAGGTGGATTCTTGCATTGCACTAAGTAGCAAAACAAGAAATGTGCAGAATCAGGATGTTGGAGAACTTTGGCATAGGTGCATGAGTCACTTACACCATGGGGACTTAAAAATCATGCAGTAGATTAATATCGGTCTCTCGAAATGCACCCTTGACCAACATGATGTCTGGAAGAAATGCACATTGAGGAAATATGTCAAATCCACCTTTCAGGGGTGAGATATCAGAGATAGAGAAATCTTGCAGTGAGTCCACTCTTATGTATGTGGACCATTTTCTATAGCCTATACAACAAAATAAAAGTATTATGTGATTTTTGTTGATGAATTTTCTAAAAAATGTTGGATTTTATTCATGAGGAAAAAGGATGAAGTGTTTTCCAAATGTGTTGAATTCAAAGCATTGGTTGAAAAGGATACTGGGAAGAAATGGAAAGCCCTGAGAAGTGACAATGGAGGAGAATTTGTTTCTAATAGCTTCAAGGAATTTTGTGCCAAAGAGGGTATTAGAAGAGAACTAATAGCACCTCAAAACCCACAACAAAATGGGGTGGCAGAAAGGAAAAATAGAAGTATAGTGGGATAAGAAATACCATGTTGCATGATCAAGGGTTTTCATTACACCTATGGGAAAAAGCATGCAACACCACAGTTTATTTGTAGAACCGTATCCCTCACAAAATACTTGGCATGATCACACCCAAAGAATATATCTCTAGGAGAAAGGCAGATGTATCTCATTTTCAAATTTTTAGAGCTATTGTTTATTTTCATGTCTCCAAGAATAGAAAGAATAAAATGGATACTACAACTAATGTGGGAATCTCTGTAGGCTACACATAGGCACCATAATTACTAAGTGTATTTTCCCTCACTTAGGATGACAGTGGTGAGGAGAGATGTCAGATTTGATGAGGAGAAGGCTATGTGATGCTCTCTAGAGAGAGAGTTGAGTATCCCACCAAAGGATGAGCTTCTAGTTCCAAAGGAGGAGCCTCATTCAAAGCTTCAAGATGTTGTGGAGTAACCACATGTGGAGGATAAGAAAGGAGGCAGAGTGGAGGCACCCACTCAACCAAAGTCTTCTAGAGAGGGGAGGAAGAGAACCATAGAAGTTGACAGGTTGGTGCAAGATGTTATGGAGAATGTGGGAGCTACTACATCCTTGTGTATGCATAGGAGGTCAGCAAAATGGTATACTATTTACATGGCACTCATGATAGACTCATTGATTTTGAGCCTTCTTCATTTTAGGAATAAGTTTCTCAACCAATGTGGGTTGATTCCATGGTGGAGGAGTATGACTCCATGATGAAGAAAAATGTATGGGAGGTGGTGTCAAAACCAGAGAACAAGTTAGTGGTTGGTTCTAGATAGATTTACAAAGTGAAGTATGAAAATAATGGGAGGAATAAGAAGTACAAGGCTAGATTTGTGGCCAAAGGCTTCTCTCAGGTAAAGGGAGTGGACTGTGAGGAAAAATTTTCCTTAGTGGCAAGATATTCCTCAATCAATACCATTCTAGCATTAGCTATGTATATGGGGTGGAAGATCCATCAGATGGATGTGAAAACCATCTTCCTCAATGGTGTTGTTGACAAGGAAATTTACATAGAGCATCCAAAGGGATTTGATACATATGACAGGGAGACACATGTGTGTAGACTTAAGAGATCTATGTATGGTCTCAAATAGGTGCCCCGAGCATGGTATACTTGGATTGACACATATCTCAGAGGATTGGGATTCACCAAAAGTGAAGCAGATTTCAATATCTACCACATTGTATGTTGATGAATTGATACTTATAAGGGATGAGAATTTGATATGATCTTGTAAGGAGGATCTTACAAGAGAATTTGATATCAAATACATGATCTTGATGCATTACTTCCTTGGGCTGGAAGTATGGCAGGGTGATAGTGAGTTGTTTGTGAGTCGAGAGAAGTATTATTCTGAACTACTTCAGATATTTCACATGGAGAACTATAAGCCTATGGACACACCTCTAGCTACAAACTGGAGGAAGGAGTATGGTTTTTCAAGAGAGGCAGTATATGCTAACATCTACAGACAACTTGTGGGATCCTTTATGTATCTGGTGAACAAAAGGCCTGACATATGTTATGCAATTAATTATCTGAGTCAATCCATGGTGAAACCTACCAAGTTGTATTGGAAGGAAGCAAATCATGTGCACAATAGAGTTTTTATTATGGTACTGGAGGATAGAGGGAGTGAAGCTTTAAGGCTTCATTGATGCATATTGGGCAGGGAGTCCATCAGAAAAAAAAAAAAAAGTATATATATATATATATATACTTCAAGTTTTATCTTCATTGTTGAGTCTGCATCCATTTCCTGGTATAGTAGGAAACAGAGGTTTGTGGCACTCAGCTCGGTAGAAGTTGAATACATGGTTGCAAGTCGAGCAATATGTGAGGCCATATGGATGAGGAAAATACTTGTGGGTCTTTTCATTCAGGAGATGGATCTGACAGTGATTTATCGTGATAATCAAAGTTCTATTAAACTCTGAGATCCAGTATTCCATGAAAGGTCAAAGCACATTGATATCGAGTACCATCACTAGTGGGATTGTGTGCAAAGGAGAATCATGATGTTATAGTACATTCCAACTCAGGATCAAGATGTAAATATCTTGACAAAGGCATTGTCAAGAGGAAAATTTGAATTTCATGAGTGCAAGATAGGGGTGGTGCAAAATCCCTTTCTTGTTAAGAAAGAGTGTTAGAAATTGTAGCAAGAAAGGCTCAATTTGAGTTGTGCCTTAATCAAATTGAGTAATTCGATTTTCCACATCAAAAAGATGACTTGGATAACAATTAGCTTGAGTGACATGGCCTTGTCACTTAGTTAGATCAGAAAATTTGAGTTTGTAGGCTTGGAGTAGAGTTGTGCATGTAGTGATTGCTAAAATTTAGCAATCTAGCTCAATTATTTTTAGTTGAACTGAATTAACTGAGCTCAAGTCACTAGCTAAGTCAGTTGAAGGTCAATTGAGTAGTAGAATTATTGTTAACACACTCATCTCTCAATTAAACTAGTCAATCGACTAAAAATAGCCCAAACATGCATGGAATTTGAATTTCCTAGTCGTAGTGGAGGAAAAGGCACATTGAATTATCAATTGTATACAAGTTAAGTGTACAGGATTGGTAATTAATCAAGTGATCAATTCATTTGGGATTTGTGAAAGGAAATATATAGTTCTCCTATTTTTTAAGGATAATTTCGTCAAGGATTGCGCAAGGAAATAGTAGGAATTTGGGGCCTTGAATTGACTAAGTGTTGGCCAGAGTAGGATAGTCAGTAGGAGAACGGGTTTACAATTCAGGGTGTGCTTCAAAGTTGAAGCAATATAATGTAATAGTTTTTCATTCATATGATTAATGAAAAGTAGTGGAGGGGTTTTTCCCAGTTCAATTACCTTGTAAATCATTGTGTTCTTGTGTTTTTATGGTTGCATGTCATTGCATATGTTTCTAAACTGTGATTTTCATTCCACATAATTGTGTAGGAAAATTGTAATCTCTTGTTTTCAATTTGAATTCATCAGTAGTAGAAAATTTCTATTGATTTCTACACTTGAAATATGGGTTAGTTGCAAGTTTAAAAATACATCAACTTCTAAGATGCATTACTTGCCAAAATTCAAAGATGGGTTAATTGCCACAAAGAATCTCTAAAAATTGGAGACGTCTATTTCTAAAAATTGGAGAGAGAGTTAATTGGCATAAGATGGGCTAGTTGAATTCATATTCAAGTTTACAAATTATTAGTTGAATTCACATTCAAATTTAGAAAGATGGATTAGTTGAATTTAATTTCATGTTTAGAACACGTCAACTTCCAAAATTTTGAATTAGAAAGACGTCAACTTTTGAAAATTTGGGCTATTCAAATTTAGAAATATGGATTAATTGAATTCACAGTTAAGTTTATAAAGACATCAACTTGAAAGATGGGTTAGTTTCCAAAATTAAAGGATGGGTTAATTGCCAAAAAATGGAGAGAGGGCATCCCTTTGGGCACTTCAAAGATGAGTTAGTTGTACGTTTCAAAGAAGACATCAACTTAAAACATGGGTAAGTTGTCAAAATTAAAGGATGAGTTAGTTACCAAAAAATGGAGGGAGGCCATCCCTCTCAACACTTCAAAGATGAGTTAGTTGCAAGTTTCAAAAAATACATCAACTTTAAATATGGGTTATCTATTGAAACTAAAGGATGGGTTAATATGGGTTAGTTACAAAAGCTAAGGGATGGTTTTTGTTTCTTGGATCTAAAATATTAAAGTATTCGTTTCACGTTGTGTGACGAATGTGGTATAAATATCAATGAGTCACAAACTTCAAAATTATATATCAACCCTAATATTTGTGCTTAGTTGCAAACCATGGCATGCCTTCTCAATGCGTGAAACCCCAATCCTGTTTAAATGGCTCGATGGATTAATCCCTGAAAATGTTATATTCCCCATGAGGTGGGGTGGAGAGACTCAACCTCTCGAAGATGACTTGCTCTATCCTCAGAAAATGTAGGTATGATGTCGCAGTGTGTATTGCACAATCACTTTTCGAGACAAACCTAGTCGTAGGAATGCAGGAGGAGAGACATTTTTGAAAAAATAGTAGACAACACAACAACAGTCGTCTAACACCTCAACTGTTAAAATATGAAACTACAGTAAAATTCCACCATTAAAATCTCACATGATGGATATTATGATGGCATTGAATTCCACTTTTTGAGAGGACCAAAATATACCTAAATATCACCTCGTTTGGACAAGAAGAACTTGGATTTTGAATTTATGTACCCACACATGCACATTTGGACAAGTCAACCTCAACATCAAATGGAAATTTTTGGACACCTATGGAAGCCTATAAATACAAGTGACCTAGAGCTCATTTGGAAATCACAAACCAAATATCTTCTTCTCTTCTCATGGATTGGTTCGCACATGTCTAAGGCAAGGTCGAAAAAACAAGTTTGCAAAGGTTTGAGATTACAGGGTATGAGCCTCGTAGCTGATCTAGGGTTTTTGGGCAATAGTCGTAGGCTTGTCACAAAGAATTTTTGTCTACAATCGTGTTGAAGCCCCGAAAATAGGGTCTACAACAAGGGGGATACCCACCCAGTCTAGACCTTGGTTAGCAGCTCCTTTTTCGTTTGGTACAGTGGGTCTGACTGGGGATATGGGACTAGTTTCCCAATTTATGTGTGTGTGTGTGTGAAGAATTGGTATTTCCTTTCAAGAAGTTCCTAAGTGAGATGCTCTAATTCTAACTCTAATCTAATAACATGCAAATTGTATTCTAATAAGCAGAAATATCTAAGTCTACACTAACCCGGGGTGTAATCCTTCTGTTATGCGATCTAAAATGATTTCAAATAACAATTGGTAATAAACATCATTAAACTGTTATGAGAAAAGAATTCAATAAAGATGAACCACTTCGTATAAAAAGTTAGATGAAACAGTTGTGAAAAACATATCACATAATAAGCTACTCATACATTAAGCATAAATACATAGCTATCGCCGTACAAAAGTGCCAAATGATAACTCAAGGCGTCACACATCAATATATAAACAACTGAACATGAATATCACTTTTAACACAAAGGCAGAAATAGTTAAGAGATAGAAGTACCATTTATAACTAGTCCTACTCATGAGCTTCAAGCGATAATGATTTATCTCCTCTTAATCCGACATCCACTAAGAGTACAAAAGTGCATTATCAGTAGCAGATATCAAATGCAGATATCAATAAATCTTGTTCCATTCATTCATCAAAACCTCCTCAGAGGGTACAAAAGTGCATGTTCTGGGGACAAGTTTTTGATAAATTTCAGGACCCTTCTTTAAATGCATGAGAAGGGTTTAAATACTACTAACTAAATCTAAAAATAAATTATTACAAAAATGTAGGATGTGGTTTAAATGATTGTCCTCATTTCAGGAAAAAAATAAAGCAAAATTAAAACTAATATATTGAATCTAAAACTAAAACTACCAACTATTTCTATATCTGCTCCTTGAAATCACACGCGTTCAGCATTTGTTTGAGAAGAGTCGGCTGGCCGACTTCCGATTTTAGCTGTGCTGAGAAAACAGAAACGGCAAGAGCTAGCACCATATTCTCGGCAAAATTGGTGATACACTTGAGAGTCATCCACTAGTTGTGTGGTTTTACCAAGTACATCCAATAAGAATCCCAATTCAACTTGGTTAACCTTTGGATTGATTCTGCCTTTTCTTGAGCCTTATGTCTCTAGCCTGTCTATAGTTGCTGAGCTTTAGGTAGATACCCTGGAGTGGTTCCTGAGATTAGATTTTCCCTGTGCAAATTTTCATTTATGCAGTCAATAATATTGTTAGCTGCTGTGGCTGCTACTTTTTCCGCTTGCTCTACTTTTCTTATTTATGCATCCCCTATATTAAAGAGCATTTCTTTGTGATTGTCGTTGATTATTGGTGCGCCTTCTCTTTTTCCCTCCTCTATTTCTTGCCAAGCTAAATATTCAGTAACTCGTTTATTAATTAAATCATAATCATGTCATAAATCCACGACTTGATTAGTGATTTTATCACTTATTTCACAATACGAGTTCCACTGTGATATTCTTTGGCTCAATGCTTCATGTTGCTGTAGTAGTTGTTCATTCAAGGAAATGGATTATGTGATGAATTATGTAAGTTTAGAATCATCCTTGTGCATCTCCTGCATATCCTGTAACTGTTTCTCTTTCTCGGACTAATTGTTCTAGTAGCCTATTTTCATTTGTTGGAAGTCCTGTTGTAGCCTTTTAAGCTATTTATGTGCTTCATTGTTGGCATTGGCTTGTTGCAACTATTGTTGCAAAACTTGTATCTGGTCTTCCTTTTCTTTTAGCAGTTGTTGTACCTTAGATGCTTTATCAATAGTCGTCGAGGCATATGCTCCTGCAATCTGAGATAATTTGGTGAGATTCTTAGTGGGATCGATAGTAGGATCTTGCCATAGGACGTCTAATTGCTCTGCATCATGAGAGAGCACGTTCTCAATTTCCTTTTCTTCCTTTATCTTCTCACTACTGCCTTGTGTTGTGGACTATAAAATACATCAAGAGGAGGAATCTCTTCTATCTTGAGTATAAGTTCAGAGGATGGGGTAACAGGAATAAGTTCCATATCTGAGACATTACTAATTGTTCCTGTGACTATATCTTTTGTTGCCTGTACATCACTCGCAGGTGTCTTTGTGCTTTTTCCTTCTTGATTAATTAGGTCATTAAAGGTCTCCCATTCTTTATCTATCTCGGTTCTGACTAATGGTGGCTGAATGATGAGAAGGGGAGGATCTATTTGTGGGGAGGTAAAAGCCTGTTGCTGTAGGAGCTCTTTTGATTGGGCAGTATCCTTTACTAACCCCTCGCTTTTACCATGATCACTTTCTGATCTCTTGGAATGTTCAGGTGTTTCTTTCCCAGACTTCCACTAAGACTAATACTTGGAGTTGGTTCCCTTACGGGTTCCAAGCATAGTTTTTCCACAGGGATACTAGCTAACCTCCTTTCCCTGTATATTTTGAACTCTTGAAATTCTGCTGGAGGGAATCACATTTGGGCCAAATGCAAAACTTCTTGAAGCGTACTTTTATGTTGGAACATGTCATCAAAAAGATCTTCTTCTTTAGAAAACACCTTTATTTTGACTGCGGTAGTGAAATTCTTAGCAATATCATGAGGGTCGAACTGTCTTCCTGGAAACTTGAATAATTATAGAGACGTTATGTTGTTTACTTCTTTGAATGCATTGCCTACATCAAATAGTGAAAAGGCCCCACAGGCTACAGGAAATTGTGGCCAAATAGCCTTCTTTTTGTCCTTCAAATCTTTCGTCAACCCTCCTTCTCCATAGGTTTGATAAGCATTTTCTCGTGCCAAGAGTTTATCAAGAACATACAAAGGTAGGACGTGGAGTGGGGAGAGACTTCCGAATACCCTAAAATATGTAAACAGTGCTTCTCTGAACCATCTCGCAACAGGGAGTATATCTACCTCTGCTTCAGGAGAAAACCTTGGAACATATTTATCATATAATACTTTGTACATGGGTAGCATTATTCCATGACAAATTTTGTAGAAATATGGAGTGAACTTAGAATCCCACAATTATTTATGATAAATATGAATGGGTAAGGGGTCTTGAGTCGTCCATTTCCAACCCATCACATGAAACTTGGAAATATAACAGATCACATCCATCACATATGCAGATAAGTAGAAAGGGGCATAGATTCTCTGAGAAACAGTTCTTTGAGACCAGTAATTTACAATGGCTATGACTAGGTTATCAGACAATATTTTAGCCTAGTCCACTAAGTAGCATTGGTGGCGGCATCCAATAATGGTAGCCATTCATATGAAAATTTGTTAATGTCTGGCTTGCCAAAAAGTCTACAAAGCATAGCAGCAGCAAAGCAATACGGGAAGGTGAGAGAACCAGTGCTATACATACCATGTTTGTCCTTTTTTAGTGGTTTGTCCCTCCTTGACTAGTCTTTGATGGTTTCTGCCAGGTCTTGATTTTCTTTTGCAAACTTCTCCATGAACTGTTTTTTAAATGTTTCCTGTGGCTCTGGAAAATGATACATGGGCCTCAAATCTTGTGAAGTGAATGAGCCAATGAGTCCTTGACCCTGAGTCTTAAACTGTCTATCCCTGATATCAATGTTGTCCAGTATTGATTTAATCATGTCCGTGTATGGAATAATTTTGGGCCTCGCCACTATCCTGTTTAAGAACGAACAAGCTAGCTCTGTAATGGATGCCTTGGAAGAACTATTTGAGCCTGCAGTAGCCTCAACCTCCATCATTCTGGGATTCTCTTCCTCAAGTAGACTATACATGCCTTCCCAAGTAGCAATACCAGTGTCTCTATTACAGGCGATGTCTGTATACAAGGGCGCCATTCTTACTCTTCAGAGCTTGGATCTTTTCCTTTCTTTCCCATGATATCGTGCGTATTGCTTCGTATATTTCTCTGCACTTCGTTCCTACAATTTACAAATGAGGTGAGAGTCATGATAAGGAAAAGGTGATGGGAAAGCTTTAAATGCTGAAGATATATAAAACATACCACCTTACATGAAATGACTTTTCGATAAGCACGAAACCTTATTCCGTTAATGACTAGCAACTAACTCATTAATTAGCATTAAAGCACATAACTAGGTCTCGGTTTATGGAAAATAATTTTTTGAACAACGAGCCCGAAAGATCTGCGATGAAGTGATCTTGCGATTTGCTTCGCAATAACGCAAATCACAACATCGCAACATCGCAAGATCGTTACATCACAAGGTTGTTATCTCGCTATATCGTATTATCGCATTATCGCATTATCGCTTTACCTCTTTATTGCAAAATCGCAATATTGCAGGAGCGTGGCATATGACAATTTTTGTTAATCTGATTTTGCGAAATGCGATTTGCGATATGCGCCATCACATATCAGCAGTTTGAAGCTTTTCATCATAAGCGGTATTTGTTGCATGCGATGTGATATATGTTTGTAGTCCCGTATCGCGATCTCGCAATCTTAGACTCTTTTTTGTAAGGAGGTATCCTGTTATCCTTTTTGCAATGTGATATCTCCTAAGGCATAATTCTACTTTATCATAAAACTTAGGCTTTTTTTATTTTTCAAGGGTATTTTCCTAAGTTTATGATGGTAAGTTTTATTAAAAAGGAAATACAAGCACTAATTAATTTTTTAAATTTTTGACTAAGGGTCCCCACTTATTTAGTATTAGAAATAACACTAAATAAAAAGGGGGGTTGTTGCTGGCCACAACAATTGGTGATTCACTTGGAAGAACCAGTTATCTCTGCTTTTCTTTTGAATTTTATAAACTTCCAAAACAAAAAAAATTCCAGAAAATTAAACTTTATTATAGAAAGACAAAGTACATTATGCTTTTACCTATCAATAATATTTTGTTTCTTCTATTTTCAACTTTGATTATTTACTCCCTCAAGCTAGTCCTTGTATCTACATTAGTCATTGCTTGGTTTATAAAGGTAAAAACAAAGCCTTCTCTGTAAATCAATTTTGAATATGCTCATTTGTTGTAGGTAGAGCCTCTGCTGCCAGCAAGCGTTCATAGCCTTGGCAGGGTTACCTGTTACCCAGCAATGATCCTGTATCTTAGATAAATTTACAACTTTTAAAGAGAAATCATATCCACACTTGTTGCTTTCATTTTTATTTTTTATCCTTAAAGAACAATGTCTTGGTTTGATAGCCAATTTATGACACAGTCATTCACTGATTTATAGCTTTGTTGAACAAGCTGGCTCGTGATGAGACCCCTTGTCTTTTGATTGCAACAATCTTGAGTCATTGCCCTATTGTGGTATGCAGTATTGGCAAAGTCAGCAAGCTATAATATCTATGATCATGATAAGCCGGCTCGTGATGAGACCTCTTACTCTTTAAGTTAAAGTGTATCTTTGGGTCATTCTCTGAACATTGTAGTTTCCTAGGTGGGGATGAAGTCATTGTTTCCTTAAGATAGCTCTGGATGACAATAGTAGAGTTTTTGGAAAGAGATTTTCTACAGAGAATCTTCATTTTTGTTATTGATACCTTTCATTGGACTGATACAAAACAATTTCTCACTAAAGGTTGTTTTTTTTTGTCAAAGTTTATACAGTTGAAACTAGTATCATTTCTAGGCATAGAACCTTTAACTATATTTTTCAATAATAATGATCAATTTTCTAAAAGAATTCTATTTATACAAGAGAAAAACAAAATCTAAAAGAGGATTTGTGTCTTTTTCGTGAATCTCAAATGTAACCATTTACAACCGGTTTTATTATGAAACTAAAAAAACTATTCTACAAAATAGAAGAATGATCGCCTATGGAAAATATTTTTTGAGGATTTGTCCGTTAACAGGTAAAGAATCTCTTTTTCCTATTAAATCATGTAACATAAAAGTAGACGGACCTATGACTTCTACGATTTGAAAAGGGACAAGCCACATTCGTTGAAACTTCGTATGCTTCCCTTTTTCCCCATGAGCCTTGTCCCATTTTAAAACTAAATCTCCCATCTGAAAATCTTTTCTGGATATCATGTTTGAATCAAAAGAAGCTTTCACTAATGCTTGGTGATGAGAATGAGTTATTTTAGCCTGTTCTCGTTATTCATCTAACTTAATTATTTCCAGCTGCCTTAGTTTTAAGGAAGAAGTTGGTATTTCATCAATATATTGAACCAAGGCTAAAGAGGGAATTGCCACATGAGTTGGAAGAACCACTTCTTTCCCATAAAATAAATTGAAGGGGGAAGTGCCGATGGAGGCTTTCTGCGTTATCCGATCTACCCATAAAGGATATATTAAATACTTGTGCCAATTTTTGTGATTTCAATCAATGGTTTGCTTAATGATTCTGATTAATTTCTTATTTGTAGATTCAGTTAACCCATTCCCTTGTGGGTAATAATTGGCAGAGTATTTAAGCTTGAAACCCCTTTTAAGTGCAAATTCAACCATTGCATTACCAGAAAAATATGATGCATTATCAAGCATTAAAGCAAAAGGCAACCCAAACCTGGTGATTATGAACCGATCTATGAATTCGATGATATGTCCAGCATTAGCTGTCTTGAGTGGAACTGCTTCTACCCATTTAGTAAAGTAATCTGTTGCTGTGAGGATATATCTATGTTGTTTAGAAGAGTGAGGAACGATCTCACCTATTATGTCCAATCCCCATTGATCGAAAGGTTGTTCAATGTTAACTGGTTGTAGTGGCAAGGATGGCTTCTTTTGTCTCCCAGCAGTGGTTTGACAGACTTGACATTTCCTCACATAGTTATGTGAGTCTTTGAATAATGCGGGCCAGTAATAGCCTACGCGTAAGATTTTATGAGCAGTAGTGTCTCCAGCATAGTGTCTCCCTGCTAGCCCATCGTGGAGTTCCTGAAAGACTTTTTCAGTTTCATATTTCTCAAGACATCTAAGGAGAATAGAATCATAATTTATTCTAAAAAGAACATCATTCACGAGCTGATATTTTTTGGCTTTCAACCTTAGAGCTCTTTTCTTGGTATGATCGAGGTTTGAAGGAGCGTATCCATTCTTTAGATAATAAATGATATCAGCATATAATGACTCAACATCGTTTAGGCTTACCTCGTACATTTGTATCTCTGCAGATGGAATTTCTGACATAAGCAATGCTCTGGCCAGCATTTTTCAAAAGCCTCGACCTTTTACAATACTTGTTGGTTTGATTTCTACATCATATTCCTGTAAGGCAGTAACCCAATTGGCTCTTTTCTCACCCACATCCTTCCGTACTAGAAGATTTCTTACCGTTGGAAACGGTACTATGATTTTTGTATGTGTTTTGAGCAAAAATGGTCCGAAATATTTAATTGCTTTGAAAACAGCATAAGCTTGTTTCTCCACATCTGAATAATTCAACTCAGGCCCTTGTAAATTGGAACTGAAAAAATCAATTAGGGCTTCTACCTTTTCTTGATTTGCTTGAGTGAGTATCGCAGCATATGATCTATCAGAGGCGAATGTATATAAAATAAAAGGATCGGAAAAATTTGGAGTTGCTAAAGATGGAGCATTAACAATTGCTTGTTTGATCAGATTAAATGCCTCATGTTCATCTTGGCCCCATTTAAAGTTTGAGTTCTTTTTAATCATTGCTTGTAAAGGAGATACGATTCTTGAAAAATCTGGAACAAATCTCTTTACAAAGTTAATCTGGCCAAGAAAATATTGCATGGCTTTCTTGTTGTGAGGTAGGGGTACTGCGGAAATCTCCTTGATTCTATCAGGATCAATGTGAATTCCAGATTTTGACACTATGAATCCGAGAAGTTTTCCTTCACTTAATGCGAAAAAGGATTTTTTTGGGTTAAGTGAAATTCCATACCTTTGACAACATTGGAAGATTTGTTTTAAATCTCTAAGATGATTGTTTTGTTTCTTGGAATATACAGTTATATCATCCAAATAGATTACCACTGATTTATTAACTAACCCCTTGAATGTGATGTCCATGGCTCTCTGAAATGTGGCACCAACGTTAATTAGACCAAATGGCATCTTTTGATATGCGTATGTGCCCCATTTAGTTCTGAATGTGGTTTTTAATTGATCATCGGGATGTACCAACACTTGATTGTATCCTGAGAATCCATCCAAGAATGACATTAATTCTGATCCCACGACTACTTACATTATTTGTTCCATGGGAGGCAAAGGAAAATTATCCTTTTGGCAGGCTTTGTTAAGATTTCGAAAGTCAATGTAGATTCTAATGTCTCCATTTTTCTTTCTAACAGGGACCATATTGGAAACCCATTTGGAATGTCAAACGGGAAAAATTATTTTGGCTTTCAATAACTTATTTAGTTCAGATTTGATCTGGTTTTCTAGATTGGGATGGATCTTTCTCAACTTTTGTTGGACAGGTTTTTCATCGTCTATCATTGGAATAGAATGTTGGATGATGGAGGTGTCGTACGTTTTGAGTTCATCGTAATTCCAAGCAAAAACACTTTTGTATTGTCTCAATAGATGAATATACACTAATTTTTCTTCAGGAGCTAGACCAAGGCCTAGATTGATATTATGTGGTTTGGTATCAGTTCCTAGATTTACTAATTCATAGTTCAAAGTTGAACTTTGGAGTTTTGAATTGGTAGATATTTTAAATCGATCTTTCAAATCGTAAAGGTCTTCTAACTTGACTACTGACTTTGGTATAGCATTGTTAGTGCTATATTGTTTCAATTGTCGGTCATGTTTGTCTTCGTCAATTATTTGATTGGTCTAGGATCCTTCAGATGTGAGGAAACTCACAATGTCAAGATCGTTGTTGAAAATCCTCCAATTGGTAATGTTATCAAGAGTAGATGGTCTAAAAACTAATTCAATTGAAAAACTATCAGGGCTAAAATCTTCTGAAGGAATGAGCTTGGAAGCTACGTTAGCTAAGAGGTTTGCACTAGCATTCTGGAGTCTGGGAATTGATGAAATATTAAATGCTATAAAGTGTTCAGTCAGATCTTGAACTAAAGATTGGTAATGTTTTAAATGACCTCATAAGCAATGTATAGTATTACGTACCTGTCTAATTACAATTTCAGAATCTCTGAAAACTTGAAGGTATTTGACGTCTAATCCGATTGCTTTGTATAATCCTTGGACTAAAGCCTCGTATTCTGTGGTATTGTTGGTGCAATCAAATTCGATTCTTCAAGTTAGCATAGTTTTATCTCCCTCTGGACTTATTAACACGCATCCTGCTCCTGCTCCTTCGTTAGACTTAGAACTGTCAAAAAATAATTTCCAAAATAAATATTTATTCACAGGACTATCTATAAAATTAATACATTTAGAACTATCTGTTTGAGAAAAAATTTCTACTTGAGATAAAATAGAATGTTCTAGGTAAGGTGAGGTATGAGCATTAAAATTTCTTAGGAAAGAATCTACTGAGTAGTTACCTATGATGTTATTGTTGTATGCTACTGGTTCATTTTCTCCCTCCAGTTCTGTTACTATGTGTTTCTGATGTCTTTCTTGCTCCACTTTTATTTGATTTGGTTTACCATTGTAAGGGAGCCACATGTGCGACCAGTCAGTTGCAAAGTATCCATGAAGTTTTTTTGACCAATCTCTACTAAGAATTAAGCCATAAAATTCCGAAATATTAGCAACTAAAATGTCGATAACTTGACATACCTTTGGGTTGGATGACAGCCTTATGGTAACCTAATTTAATTCGCCAATCACTTCAACTTGTGATCGATCTAATTGAACTATGCGCACAGTGGATTTTTGTGGTTGAACGTTCAATTTTGCACATATTGACTTTGGTAGAATATTTGATGAAGCTCCAGAATCGACTAAACAATAATGCAAATTTTTATTGAAAATTTCATAAGTAAGAAGAAATGGGGGAGTATGATATCTTGATCTTCCTCCAATTAAGGTGATATCATTTGGATCAACTTTATTAATCACATTAGCTGGAGGTCTTCCCATGTCACGAAGCTTGAGAGATTATAGCGGCGGGCAAAGGTGCAACTGGTACAGCATGTAATTCTTTCAAAAGTATCTTTTGTTGGTGTTTTAACTTGCCCAATTCGTAAAAGGTGATATTGGCCCTAGTATTTTTCATGTCCTTTATGATATTATACTCCATTTCATCTGAAATGATCAGCGTTTTAGATGGAGTTGATGGGTTTGTTTGGACTGGGTTGGTTTGAGTCGCTTTAGGTGTCGTTTTCTTGGTTGCGACTTTATCCTTAGTCATCGAGCTTGAGTTCTTTGGCTTAGGTGTAGGTTGAGGAGGATCAAGCTGATTTCTACTGTGAGTACTAACCAGGGATTCCTCTTGATCCTCTTCATCTGGGAGGATGAAATCCCACATACCTTGTAACTCTACAACTTCTTCTTCATCGGTATTTTCTTCAGTAGCTATTTCCTCTTCTTCTTCTTCAGATTCAATGCTTGTAATAGCGTTAGGGGGTTTGGAATCGGTCGAAGGGTTTCTTTTAAAAGGTCTGTACGGATTTTTAGAAGAAGTTTCTGCCACTTGTTTCTTAATGTCGACCATCTCGTTAGACATGGTTTTCAAAACTTTTTGCAATCCTTCTAAATCGAATGGATCTTTCGATTATTCTTTCTTGGGATCTTCCTTGAAAGTAACCTTCTTGGATTTTCATTCTTCTATCTCGTTTTTCTTTTCTAAGGCAATAATACGTTTCTCTAATGCTATTGCTTCTTTCATATTTTCAACTAAAGTTGTTTTGTTAGCCCTATCAACAAAGATTGCTATGTTTGATGGTAAAGCAGTGATGTACCATTCACTTCACACTTCTTCGCTAGGCTTGGAAGCAGTAGGAATTTTGTTTAAGATTTTATTGAAACGTAAATTGAAATCTTTGATAGGTTCTTTTGACTTGACCCTAAGGTTAGACAAGTCATTGATCAGTGTCACCGTAGACCTATCATCACCAAACTTAGTCAGGAATTGTTCTTATAAAATCTCCCAACTAGTAATAGATCCAGACGGTAATGAGAAATGCCATGATCTGATTGTTCCTTGCAGAGTATAAGGAAAAATTTGAACAACAGCATCTTCATTAGTAACTCCATTGAGATTTATGGATAGCATAAATTTATTTATATGTTCTTCTGCTAGCATGCCTGCCTCAGGGTTAAACATAGGCAACCATTTTTTAGGATGGGCCAGTTATTGAATCAAGGGTGCAGACATTAAGACTGCCTCTGGGTTATTCCATGGAGATTGGGCCATTGTTGAACTACTAACAGAGGAAAGTGTAGAAGATGATCCCTGCGGTTGAGAAGATGAAGATATTATGACTCCAGATGATTGAGAAGGAGATGTGGGAGTACCGGTGGATTGATGGACAATGATCTGAAGTGGAGGATTGGATGGTTGACTTCGCGGTGAAGAGCTTGAGATGGATGATGATGATGAAAGAGTCTCGCTATCGGACCCTTTCGAAGATTTCCTTACTCTCTTCCTTGTAGGTAGAGGTAACTCGGTTGGCTGAACGCCAAATTTTTCGCTTTTCAATCTGGTAAGAGGATGAGCAGGGTTATATTGTGAAGTCATGCTGCCTTGAGATTTATCAAATTTTTTGAGGAGATATAGAAAATTGTTGAAGTTTGTGAATCAAATATTCAACTTCAGGAGGTTCAATAGTAAATTGTTCTGAAATGTCAGGGTTTGTAGTAGTGGTTGTTGCTCCTGTGACTTCTGGCTCTGGATTTAAAGATTCTAAATACGATGGAGAAGTCGGGGGAGATGGTGAGGGAGATTTACTCTTAGAATGGTATTTAGATTTAGACTTGCTTTCCATTCACAGTTCGGGCCCTCCTTCTAGCGCCAAATATGTTGAAGCCCTGAAAATTTGGTCTACAACAAGGGGGATACCCACTCGGTCCGGACCTTGGTTAGCAGCTCCTTTTCCGTTTGGTATAGTGGGTTCGAATGGGGATATGGGACCAGTTTCCCAATTTATGTGTGTGTGTGTGAAGAATTGATATTTCCTTTCTAAAAGTTCCTAAATGAGATGCTCTAATTCTAACTCTAATATAATAACATGCAAATTGTATTCTAATAAGCAGAAATATCTAAGTCTACACTAACCCGGGGTGTAATCCTTATGTTATGCAATCTAAAATGATTTCAGATAACAATTGGTAATAAACATCATTCAACTGTTATGATAAAAGAATTCAATAAAGATGAACCACTTTGTATAAAAAGTTAGACGAAACAGTTGTGAAAAACATATCGCATAATAAGCTACTGATACATTAAGCATAAATAAATAGTTATCACCGTACAAAAGTGCCAAATGATAACTCAAGCATTCACGCATCAATATATAAACAACTGAACATGAATATCACTTTTAACACAAAGGTAGAAATAGTTAAGATATAGAAGTACCATTTATAACTAGTCCTACTCATGAGCTTCAAGCGATAATGATTTATCTCTTCTTAATCTGACATCCACTAAGAGTACAAAATTGCAACATCAGTAACAGATATTAAATGCAGATATCAATAAATCTTGTTCCATTCATTCATCAAAACCTCCTCAGAGGGTACAGAAGTGCATGTTTTGGGGATAAGTTTTTGATAAATTTCAGGACCCTTCTCTAAATGCATGAGAAGGGTTTAAATACTACTAACTAAATATAAAAATAACTTATTACAAAAATGTAGGATGCGGTTTAAATGACCGTCCTCATTTCAAGAAAAATTAAAACTAATAGATTGAATCTAAAACTAAAACTACTAACTATTTCTGTATCTGCTCCTTGAAATCACACATGTTCAGCATTTGTTTGAGAAGAGTCGGCTGGCCAGCTTCCACTTTTAGCTGTGCTGAGAAAACAGAATCGACAAGAGTTGGCACCATCTTCTTGGCAGAATTGGTGATACACTTGAGAGTCATGCACTGGTTGTGTGGTTTTACAAAGTACATCCAGTAAGAATCCCAATTCAACTTGGTTAACCTTTGGATTGATTCTGGCTTTTCTTGAGCCTTTTGTCTCCAGCCTGTCTATAGTTACTGAGCTTTAGGTAGACACCCTGGAGTGGTTTTCTGAGATCAAATTTTCCCTGTGAAAATTTTCATCTATGCAGTCAATAACACTGTTAGCTGTTGTGGCTTCTACTTCTGCCACTTGCTCTGCTTTTCTGATTTTCACATCCCCTTTATTAAAGAGAATTTCTTTGTGATTGTCGTTGATTATTGGTGTGTCTACTCTTTTTCCCTCCTTTGTCTCTTGCCAAGCTAAATATTTAGTAACTCATTTATCAATTAAATCATAATCATGTCGTAAATCCATGACTTGATTAGTGATTTTATCACTTATTTCACAATACAAGTTCCACTGTGATATTCTTTGTCTCAATGCTTCCTGTTGCTGTAGGAGTTGTTCATTCAAGGAAATGGATTCTGTGATGAATTCTGTAAGTTTAGGATGATCCTTGTGCATCTCCTGCGTATCCTGTAACTATTTTTCTTTCTCGAACAAACTGTTTTGGTAGCCTATTTGCATTTGTTGGAAGTCCTGTTGTAGCCTTTCAAGATGTTTCTGTGCTTCGTTGTTGGTGTTGGCTTGTTGCAACTATTGTTGCAAAACTTGTATCTGGTCTTCCTTTTCTTTTAGCAGTTGTTGTACCTCAGATTCTTTATCAATAGCCGCCGAGGCATATGCTCCTGCAATCTGAGATAATTTGGTGAGATTCTCAGTGGGATCGATAGTAGGATCTTGCCATAGGACGTCTAATTGCTCTGCATCATGAGAGAGCACGTTCTCCAATTTCCTTTTCTTCCTTTGTCTTCTCACTACTACCTTGTGTTGTGGACTATAAAATACATCAAGAGGATGAATCTCTTCTATCTTGAGTATAAGTTCAAAGGATGGGGTAACAGGAATATGTTCCATATCTGAGACATTTCTAATTTTTCTTGTGACTATATCTTTTGTTGCCTGTACATCACTCCTAGGTGTCTTTGTGCTTTGTCCTTCTTGATTGATCAGATCATTAAAGGTCTCCCATTCTTTATCTAGCTCGGTTTTGACTAATGGTGGCTAAACGATGAGAAGGGGAGGATCTATTTGTGGGGAGGTAAAAGCTTGTTGCTGTAGGAGCTCTTTTCATTGGGCAGTATCCTTTACTGACCCCTCGCTTTTTCCATGCTCACTTTCTGATCTCTTGGAATGTTAAGGTGTTTCTTTCCTGAACTTATATTTAGATCTATTTGTGCCTGAACTTCCACTAAGACTAATACTTGGAGTTGGTTCCCTTACGGGTTCCAAGAGTAGTTTTTCCATGGGGATACTAGCTAACCTCCTTTCCCTGTATATTTTGAACTCTTGAAATTATACTGGAGGGAATCGCATTTGGGTCGAATGCAGAACTTCTTCAAGTGTACTTTTCTGTTGGAACATGTCATCAAAAATATATTCTTCTTTATAAAACACCTTTATTTTGACTGCGGTAGTGAAATTCTTAGCAATATCATGAGGGTCGAACTGTCTTCCCAGAAACTTGAATAATTGTAGATACGTTATGTTGTTTACTTCGTTGAATGCATGGCCTACATCAAATAGTGAAAAGGCCCCACAGGCTACAGGAAATTATGGCCAAATAGCCTTCTTTTTTTCCTTCAAATCTTTAGTCAACCCTCCTTCTCCGCAGGTTTGATAAGCAATTTCTCGTGCCAAGAGTTTATCAGGAACATACAAAGGTAGGACGTGAGGGGGAGCGAGACTTCCGAATACCCTAACATATGTAAACAGTTCTTCTCCGAACCATCTCGCAACAAGGAGTATATCTACCTCTGCTTCAGGAGAAAACCTTGGAACATCTTTATCATATAACACTTTGTACATGGGCAGCATGGTTCCATGACAAATTTTGTAGAAATACGAAGTGAACTTACAATCCCACAATTCTTTATGATAAATATGAATGGGTAAGGGGTCTTGAGTCGTCCATTTCCAACCCATCACATGAAACTTGGAAATATAACAGATCGCATCCATCACATATGCAGATAAGTAGAAAGGGGGATAGATTCTTTGAGGAATAGTTCTTTTAGACCGGTAATTTACAATGGCTATGACTAGGTTATCAGACAATATTTTAGCCCAGTCCACTACAGTAGCATTGGTCGCAGCATCCAATAATGGTAGCCATTCAGATGAAAATTTGTTAATGTCTAGCTTGCCAAAAAGTCTATAGATCATAGCAGCAGCAAAGCAATACGGGGAGGTGAGAGAACCAGTGCTATACATACCATGTTTGTCCTTTTTTAGTGGTTCGTCCCTCCTTGACCAGTCTTTGCTAGTTTCTGCCACGTATTGATTTTCTTTTGCAAACTTCTCCATGAACTGTTTGTTATAAATTGCTTGTGGCTCTGGAAAATGATACATGAGCCTCAAATATTTTGAATTGAATGAGCCAATGAGTCCTTGACCCTAAGTCTTAAACTATCTATCCCTGATATCAGTGTTGTCCAGTATCCATTTAATCATGTCTATGTATGGAAGAATTTTGAGCCTCGCCGCTATCCTGTGTAAGAACGAACAAGCTAGCTCTGTAATGGATGCCTCGGAAGAACTATTTGAGCCTGCAGTAGCCTCAACCTCCATCACTCTGGGATTCTCTTCCTCAAGTAGACTATACATGCCTTCTCAAGTAGCAATACCAACGTCTCTGTTACAGGCGGTGTCTGTATACAAGGGCGCCATTTCTTTCTCTTCAGAGCTTGGAGCTTTGCCTTTCTTTCCCATGATATCCTGCATATTGCTTCGTATATTTCTTTGCTCTTCGTTCCTACAATTTACAAATGAGGTGAGAGTCATGATAAGGAAAAGGTGACGAGAAAGCTTAAATGTTGAAGATATATAAAACATACCACCTTACATGAAATGACTTTTTGATAAGCACAAAACCCTATTCCATTAATTACTGGCAACTAACTCATTAATTAGCATTAAAGCACATAACCAGGTCTCAGTTTATGGAAACTGCTTTTTTGAACAACGAGCCCGAAAGATCTGCAATGAAGCAATCTTGTGATTTGCTTCGCAATATCGCAAATCGCAACATCGCAGAATCGCAACATCGCAAGATCGTTACATCGCAAGGTTGCTAGCTTGCTATATCGCATTATCGCATTATCGCTTTACCGCTTTATCGCAATATCGCAGGAGCGTGGCATATGACAATTTTCGTTAATCTATTTTCTGCGAAATGTGATTTGCGATATGCACCATCACATATTGGCAATTTGAATTTTTTCAACGTAAGCAGTCTTTGATGCATGCGATGTGATATATGTTTGTAGTCCCATATCGTGATCTCGCAATCTTAGACTCTTGTTTGTAAGGAGGTATCCTATTATCCTTTTTGCGATGCAATATTTCCTAAGGCATAATTCTACTTTTTCATAAAAATTAGGCATTTTTTATTTTTGAAGGGTATTTTCCTAAGTTTATGATGGTAAGTTTTATTAAAAATGAAATACAAGCACTAATTATTTTTTTTAATTTTTGACTAAGGGTCCCCACTTATTTAGTATTAGAATTGACACTAAATAAGAAGGGGGGTTGTTGTTGGCCATAACAAGTCATTGACACACATGCATCAAGGGATTGGTTGGGATCCTATAGTCAATCTCACAGCCCCTCATGCATGTGACTGGGAGTTTGACTGAAGTTATTTACAACTAACTAAAGGTTGGAGAAGTTGTCTGTGATATAACCTAACACTCGAAACTTATTTCTGAATGTTATTGGGTTGTATTGCTAATGATATTGTATTGGGCTCATTGTACTCTTTGTTGACCATTTTATGACAACCTAATAGAAGAATAATTTCAAAGGGTTTTCCCCCTAGTGGGGTTTTTCACTAGTCTTTGACCAAATCTGGTGTTTCTTTTTTATGTGTTGATTGTATCTTTTGTCATTGCATTTATTTTTTTATCTTCAACTATTGTTGATGAATGGAAATATTAGTTGTAATTAGAAACATTTCTAATTGAAGTGTGGAATTGGTCTAAATTAATTGATATAACATAGAACGATCTAAAAATTAACATGGTATTAGAGCTAAGGTGAAGTACAAGCCCAAAAGGAGACAAGCTTTGAAGCAACCATCTTTGGAAAGTTGAAAGAGTCGATCTAGTAAAAGTCAATATGACTTCCTACTTCAAGAGTGATGAGAAGTTGGGTCACCCATCCAATTTTGTTGCATGGGAAGTTGGGTTGGAGAACATAGCTGATAACAATGATGATTGGACTAACTGATCCTCTCGAGAATGCTTCCATTGTTGCAAAGAACAAGCACAAGAAAGGTGATTTGAAATCAAAAGAGATTATATATGATGGTTTACAAGATAATTTACTTGAATATGTTCGAAACTTGAGAAAGTTTAAAGACATGTATGATATGGTAGTTGGCATGTACGAGGTAAACAAGTTGAATGAAATCATCACCTTGAAAGATAAAATCAAAGACACCAAGATGAACAAATGATATTCAATGAAATCCTACATAATGAGTATATCTCGTCTTAGAGATCAATTGTAAAGAGTTGGAGAATTTGTTTCAGATAGGGAATTGGTGATCGTGACTCTAAGAGGTCTCCATTATATTTGGGAAACCTTCATTAGTACTATAAGCAACCACATTGTCATCCCATCATTTGATGAAAGTGTTGGAAATATCACTCAAGAAGAATCAAGGATGATATCAAGAGGAAGGATTCAAAAGCATGAAGAAGGAGAGGCCACTACATTCATCACTCATGATAAAAGGAAGAAGAAATGGAAAGGAGGTCCATCAAAATCAAGAAAGCCTCCTCCTCAAAATCCAAGTAGAAGAAAGGAATATGTGAACATAGAATGCTACAATTTTCATAAGAAAGGCCACTATGCTTGATATTTCCTTGAGAAGAGTAATGAACCATGATATAATACTAGAAGCAACAACAACAAGTTTAATGATCAAAGAATAAAAGATGACCAAAGGAATGACTGCAATGGAAGAGATGAAAGAAGGAGAAGTGATGCTCACAGTGATCATGAAGAAGATCGTCGTCCACAAAATAAGTCAAGGTTCTCCAAGTATGAAAGTAATGTTGCGAATCCATTTGAATATATTCTTATTTCTGCGCTTACTAGTTCAACTCCTCTGAATTCGTGGGATAGTTCGTTGGTTGATAGTGGGGCCACCCATCACTTCTCTGGTTATAAGGAAGTTCTCTCTAATTTGGTAGAGATGGAGTCAAATTTGAAAATCATTCTTGGAGACAACTCCACTCATCCCATTAAAGGTTTTGGATCTGTCAAATTTCATTTGAATTCTGGGGAATCTATTTTGCTACATGAAGTAATGTATGTTCTTGGGTTTAAAAAGAAGTTGGTATTAGTATCCACTTTGGAAGACAAAGGGATGAAGGTTTCCTTCATCAAGGGAAAGGTTATTACTTGGCTTATTGGATCACCTACTAGATGTGCATTCACATTGGGATCGATATATGAATTACTCTACAGGGTCACTAGAAGACCACTACTAACATTGGTTCATAATACTAGTCATCTAAGTGAATTATGGCACCGAAGGTTGGCTCATCTATATTCTTGATCCAAAATTAGATCCTGGATAACCCTCTAAATCCTCAAGTCTTCTAAAAATCCAACAACAAAAAAAATCCATCACGAAAGGAGGACCTTTAGAAAAGGTGGATAACACTATCGGGACAAAAAAAAAACATGGGAAAATTGAGCCCATCGGAGGTCAAAGGGATGATGAACAGGAGTCGTCGGATCTGTCCAATCAACGGTCCAGATCCGATCGGCAATTGTAATCGGCGATGGCAGTCGGCAGATATCGGAGGCAGATATGAGATGGGATCAGACCGAGCGATATGCCGATCATCAATATCGGTGGACCGCAATCAGCGATGCCACGAGGCAAAGACAGGACCTCACGACGCGCGATGTGTCGATCACCAATCGTCGATATCGGCGGATCACAATCGGAGCTATACAATGGAGCGAGGCGATATATATATATATATATATATATACACGCGCAATGCAATGGCCAGACTTGATAGAGTTATAAGTGGCATTTCATATATTTTGAAATCTGCCAAATGAACATTTTCTATGTATTTTGCATATTTCATTTAATAAACGAAATAAAAAGGGTGACATGTGATGGCGGCTTATGGGCAGACCCGATAGGAAAATAAGGCACAATTAAGGAATTTTGAAGTCCAAACGACAGTGTTTTCTGGGGATTTTCCCGTGTTTTACAACGTTCTCTATTTACATAGAGAACGACTGTTTCTAAGGATTTCAAGCGCCAATTTCCCCTTCTATTCTGGAATAGGTGGAATTCATCCCCGAGGTCATTTAGCAATGATGGCTAATGCTCAGAGAAGGGATTTGAGTGGATTGTGGCTGGAAGACAGAGAGCCCAAGAGGGAAGATGAATCAACAGTGTCGATTTGGCTTAAAAAGCCATGGATGTCAAAGACGGAGGGATTGCTAAGGTTGTTGAGAGCTACTGAGTTGATTGTGGGTTGTTGTTGTTGATCCTTGAGGTCTTGCTGCTAAAAGTAAAGCCAAAGCAGGAAGCTAAGGCAAAAGAGGCAGCGCAGAAGCAAAAACGTAGCCAAGGCAGTCACTTGGAGTTCAAGTGAAAAGCCCAGAGAGAGAGCAATAAATTGATCGAGAACTGAAAAACCAGAGCTGAAGAGCCAGAGCCAAAGAGCAAGATTCAGAGCCAAAGAGCCAGAACCAAAAGCTAAGAGCCAGAGCTTCAAGAGCCAAGGGATAAAATGGTATCTTAACCGACTATTTCTGTGTAGAATAGCAGGAGTTAAGCCAAGAGCTTGTAAAAAATACTTATACCATAATCCCAGAGAGCCTAGTTGAGTTGACTAGAGCTCATGGAGATGTAGCCCAAGAGTTGTGGGTGAACTCCAAATTAAATTGTTGTTTCTGTGTGTGTTTCACTGCTGCATTGTCTCTGCTATTTTATTTATTGTTATATGCATTTATATATCAGTTTAATCACATCAACTTATATCACAACAAAAGAAATTTAAACATGTAATAAATTAAAAGCAAATACCAACATACACCTATATTTTCAAGCATTTCTTATTTCCGCATTGGTTAATCATTAAGACTTGGGAAAATTTAAAGCTTTGGAAGTGGGAGAGGTTCTTGTCAGTTGGACAAGAAGCCTAAGTGCCCCATTTTCAGATCAGGTGGTATCAAAGCTTAAGATTTATTAACCCCACCTTCAAGGAAGGTTATATCAGAATGCTTGATTGACAGAGCAAAAATTGCTTGTCTGAAAGGTGTTTGAAAAACAAGAGGTTGATTGTATGCTTGTGTTGCAGACTGACTATTTTCTGAGTTTGTAGAGGTAAAGGGAAAGTTGTTGATAGCTCAGTCTAGGAAGGACAAGAAGGAAAGAGAGATGAAGGCACTCTTCTTATCCCAAGGACCTCAAGGCAATCCAAAGCACAAGAGGTTTGTTGCAAGAGCCTGCTTAAATAAGCTCTTTATTTATCTTGTTGAAGTTTTTTATTTATTGACATAATGACAACTTCTACAAGTGGGTCCTCAAATTCTACGTTCTTCACAAGATTCTTTGATGAAGATGTGAAGCAATAATTGTCCACCGTGATGGATATGGTGAGAGAAATGTATGAGGATGGAAGGAAGATCAATAGACTTAGAGATCAATTTAATTCCATGAAGGAAGAGAAGCAGTTGCTTGCTGACAAATTGCAGGAAATGGAGAGGCAACTTCATATTGCAAATATGAACCTGAAGAGGATGCATGAGTTGGAAACATAGCTCTTTGTTGCCCAAGAAGCCTTAGTCAAGTATCAGCTTGAAGAATAGGTAAACCATTCCAGTTTGTCTTCAAATTCTTCTGAGAATGCTTGTATTGGTTCTTTTGAAAAACATACTAAAGGCATTGGTTCCAAGCTAATGTCCAAGATGGGCTATGAAGGAAAGGGCTTGGGAAAGAATACACAAGGTATTGTTGAACCAATAATGACTGAGGAAAGGCATCAATATTTGGTTCTTGGTTATGGACAAGCTTATGGAGAAAGTTCCAAGGCTACCATGAAGGCCATTGAAACAACTCCAAGAAGGGGTTGCATTACAGAGTGTGAAGACTGTATTCAGGAGGAATGCAATATCTTGAAACATCATTTGCAGGATGCATGTGTTCAGAAGCACACAATTGAACCAGAGAGTTTGGGAGACTCCAACAGCCTTTAAGAGATTGATGGTGTTCCAAAGGGAGCCACTTCTTCATTTGCTTCACCTCCGCATGAAGGCAATAAAGGTGAAAGAGAAAGGTATAAATCTGGTTCTAAACATTTTCCTTTTGATTTTGCAAATCATGATAAATTTCCACATATGTATGAGAAAAGAATTGCATGTTTCTTTTGTTGTTTGGATAACCATGATGTTTCTAGCTGTTGGAAGAGAATGGCCACATACAGGAAGCAGAAGAAGGAAAAGAAGCAAGAAGCCAAAGGTCCATTGGACAAGGCAAATCATATTGTCAATAGGATGCACATGCAGTGCACTTACTGCCATAAGCAAGGATATCTTGCTGCAAAATGTTGGACTCTGAATCCAACAATGCTTCCACAAAAGCTGAAGAAAGTGGAAAGAGAAGATGGCAGAAATGGAAGTGAAGATTCCATGAATGATGTGTCTCAGAATGATTCACATGATGATGCTGATGTGCAGACAAAGGTAGTACCTTTGAAAGGGATTGGTAAGGAATGGTTAGATTTCTTATCCGATTGAGATTGCATGTCTATTGATGCATCTACATTATATTTCATTCCAGCTTCAAAATTGCAGTGTGCTTAAGTGAAAGTTGAAGGATGAAATGCATGCATAAGCTTGATATGCATGAACACAAGGATGCTGATGATTTCCTTTTTTTTGAACATGTATATGTAATTAACTTGTAAGGTTTATTTCTTTGACATGCATGTGATGCCATGTTGACTTGGGAGAAGTTAACTTGGTCTCCAAATGCATATAATGATGAAGTGTTTCATCTTTTTAAAAAGAGTCCTAATGGTCTTTTTCGAAATGCTTGACAGAAGGGTCATTTGTTTAAAGGCATGTTTTGTGGGCTTGTTATCTATTCCATCATTTGTATGCAGATACAAGACATGGAGGTGTTTACAAGATGTGAATCTGTTTCTTTTGTTGAAGCAGGAGTTTAGTCCATCCAGTTGTTGTCTATATGCCTGTTGTTGTTAATAATTGTTGTTGGCGGCCTTTCAAATAGGTACAAATGAAAGTTTTGTGGAGCAAATGAACTTCACATTTGTTTGAGCCACCTTGGATCAATGATCAAGGCAAAGAAGTTAAAACCACCTTCTATGACCAATACAGCAGAATTTTTGCAAGAAGGCAAGGAAGAAGACAGTTCTTCCCAAGAAGACCAGCCCATCTAAGAAGGGAAGTGGTCAAAAACTTTGGTTCAAAGGCACTCTACAAGGCAAGTGTAGGGAGGCTAAAAAGAACAAAGTGAGTCACTCTCATTTACTGTTCAGATTAGTGTATTAGTCTTTTGGAGACCAAACTTTCTCTTAGTGGGAAGGCGTGATCCAAAATTGGATCCTGGATAACCCTCTAAATCACCAAGTCTTCTAAAAATCTAAAAAAAAAAAAATCCATCGAAAAAGGAGGACCTTTAGAAAAGGTGGATAGCACTATTGAGATAAAAGAAAAAACATGAGAAAATCGAGCCCATCGGAGGTCAAAGGGACTATGAACAAGATTCGTTGGATCTAGCCGATCAACAGTACAGATCTAATCGGCAATCGCAATCGGCGGTGGAAATCGGTAAATATCGGAGGCAGATATGCGATGGGACAGACTGAGCGATATGCCAATCGCTGATATCGTCGGATCACAATCAGAGCTATACAACGGAGCAGGGTGATATATATAAAGATATATGTGTGTGTGTGTGTGTGTGTGTGTGTGTGTGTGTGTGTGTGTGTGTGTGTGTGTGTGTGATGCGATGGCCGGACCTGATAAAGTTATAAGCGACATTTCATATATTTTGAAATCCGCCAAACGAACATTTTCTATGTATTCTGCATATTTCATTTAATAAAAAAAATACAAAGGGAAACCTTGCGACATGCGATGGCAACTTACGAGTAGCCCTGATAGGAAAATAAGGCACAATTAAGCACTTTTGAAGTCTGAAAGACAGTGTTTTCAGGTGATTTTCCCGTGTTTTACAACGTTCTCTGTTACTGTTTCTAAGGATTTCATGCGCCATTTGCCCCTTCCATTGTGGAATAGGTGGCATTCATCCCCAAGGGCATTTAGCAATGATGGCTAACGCTCAAAGAAGGGATTTGAGTGGATTGTGGCTAGAAGAAAGAGAGCCCAAGAGGGAAGATGAATCAACAGCACTGATTTGGCTTAAAAAGACATGGATATCAAAGACATAGGGGTTGTTGAGGTTGTTGAGAGTTGTTGAGTTGATTGTGGGTTGTTGTTGTTGATCCTTGAGGCCTTGCTACTAAAATTAAAGCCAAAGCAGGAAGCTAAGCTAAAATAGGCAACACAGAAGCCAAAGAGGTAGCGCAGAATCAAAAACGCAGCCAAGGGAGTCACTTGGAGTTCAAGTGAAAAGCCCAGAGAGAGAGTTGTAAACTTATCGAGAGCCGAGAAGCTAGAGCCAAAGAGCCAGAGCCAGAGCTTCAAGAGCCAAGGGATAAAATGGTATCTAAACCCACTGTTTCTGTCTAGAACAACAGGAGTTAAGCCAGGAGCTTGTAAAAAATACTTATACCATAATCCCAGAGAGCCTAGTTGAGTTGACTAGAGCTCACGGAGATGTAGCCCAAGAGTTGTGGGTGAACTCCAAATTAAATTGTTGTTTATGTTTGTGTTTCACTGCTACATTGTCTCTGCTGTTTTATTTACTGTTATATGCATTATATATCAGTTTAAGCACATCAACTTACAGCACAACAACAGAAATTAAAGCATGTAATCAATTAAAAACAAATACCAGCATACACCCATATTTTCAAGCACTTCTTAATTCTGCATTGGTTAATCATTAAGACTTGGGAAAATTTAAAGCTTTGGAAGTGGGAGAGGTTCTTGTCAGTTGGACAAGAAGCCTAAGTGCCCCATTTTCAGATCAATTATGATGCTCTTCCAAAATTGGAGAAATTGATCTTATGGATTCCAAAGGTTCAATCTCAACATGATGGAGTATGTCCAGGATTTTCTAGTGGAAAGAAGACAAGGGAAACATTCCCCTTTAGCGAGAACAAGACCACTGACATCCTCCATCTCATTCATTCTGACATATGTGGTTTGATGCCCATGCACTCTATTAGTGGTTATCTCTACTACATCACATTCATTGATGACTTTTCAAGGAATACATGGATATACTATTTGAAGCATAAGGATGAAGCCTTCGAAACATTCAAGGAGTTCAAAGCATTGGTTGAAAATCAAACAGGGAAGAAGATCAAAATATTCAAGTCCGATAATGGTGGAGAATACATGTCAAATGAGTTCATTGACTTTTTTAAGAAGGAAGGTATCAAGAAGGAAACAATTGTTCCATATACTCCCAAACAAAATGGTCTAGCTGAAAGGAAGAATAGGTATATAGTAGAAGCTACCCGAGCAATGCTCCATGATCAAAAGTTGCCTAAGTTCCTTTGGGCCGAAGCTTCACATGTTGTCGTATATGTTAAAAACAAGGTTCCTCATCAAGCTTTAGAAAACAAGACCCACCGAATAATTATTTACACATATCAAACTCGACATTGGTCGTCTATGCATCTTTGGATGTCCCGTATATTTCCATGTGCCAAAGGACAAAAGGAACAAATTGGAAGCTACAAGAAGAAAAGGTATGTTTGTTGGATGTTGTGAAAAATCTAAAGCATTTAGAATATATATTCTCAGTCAAAGGAAGGTTTAAATTATCAGGGATGTTACATTAGATGAAGATGTTTCTCTTGGAAAAGCAAGGGACCTTCCTCTGCCTCCTCCTCCTGAGAAGAATGATGGTATGGATATTTTGGATGGTCCTTCCGACCCTGAATCTGAGACAGATATTGTTGATGATTCCATGGAGCCCATGGATCCTTTAGATCCTCCTCCATGTAATCCTCCCCCTAGGAAGAGGCCAATTCAGCTACGAGACACATTACATAATGATGAAAGTCGAGCTCCCATTCGAAGATCATTTAGAGAAAGGAAGAAGCCATGCAGGTACTAGGGATATGTTGCAGCCATGAGCACTATGATTCAAGTTGAACCTTCCACATTCAAAGAAGTCGTAAAAGAACAAGCTTGGAAATATGTTATGGCCAAAGAATATGAATCAATTATGAAGAATGTTGTATGCGATGTTGTGTCGAGAACAAAGGGGAAATATGTGGTAACTTTGAAGTGGTTATTCAATATCAAGCATGGATTTGATGGTGGCATTGAAAAATATGAGGCGAGGTTCGTGGCTCAAGGATTCTCACATAAATAGGGAGAAGATTATAACAGTATATTTTCACCTTTGGCTCAATATACAACCATTCGTTTGATATTTTCCCTTAACACAAGTCAAGGATGGACCCTTCATCAGATGGACATAAATACTACATTCCTCCATGGCATGTTACAAGAAGAAGTGTATGTTGAGAGACGACGGGGATTTGAGGTAGAGGTTCAAAAGGCACATGTTTGTATATTGAAGAAGGCATTGTATGGTTTGAAGCAAGCCCCAAGAGCATGGTACATCCACATATACAGTTATTTGATGAAGTTAGGATTCACAAGAAGCAATGCCAATCCAAACTTCTACTTCAAGGTAGTCCAAGGTATGCCATTGATTTTGGTTTCATAAGTTTATGATATATTCTTGGACATGTAGTGAGCCTGTGATGATCAAGTGTAAGAGGGATCTAGCCTCTGAATTTGAGATGAAGGACCTTGGACTCATGCACTACTTTCTAGGCCTTGAGGTGTGGCAAAGGCTCGGTGAGATATTCCTTTCACTAGGAAAATATGTTTTGAAGCTATTGGAAATATTTGGAATGATAGAATGCAATTCGCTACCCACACTGATGGAAATGAGCTTCAAGAAGCTATGTGGAGAAATTTCATGACCCGATTATGTGAATCCATCCAAGTATAGACAGTTGATTAGAGCTCTGATGTTCCTAGTGAACACCCATCCATATGTAACAACCCCTAGTTAAAACTTCATGTAATAAAAGTTAATAAAGGAAAAATAATACCATGGTTAAGGGACACGTATTCCAAGTTGAATGTTGGAAATACATCCTAGTGTGGGTGTTCATTTGTTTATTATAGCTAAGGAAATTGGAAAAGGAAGTGGAAAATGCTTTGGAAAGGAAAAATGGCATTTTTGGCACATTTATTTATGAAAATAATGGAAATTAGGAGAAAAGGAAGGTGAAAGGTCACAGGTTGCATGTGAGGAGGAAATGGAAGGAAAATAATGGAAAATGAAGAAAATAGAGGCCTCATTGAAAAAAATATTTTGAGGATCAGTTGGCAAGATTTTCTCAAGGCTTGGTCAATGTAAGCTTCTACTCAGCCTTGGAGTAAGGAAGGGAAAAGAAAGCAAAGGAAGGACAAGGAAATGAAAGAAAAGCAAAGATCAATCAAGGAGGAGCGAGATCAAGAAAATTCAGAAGGAATACTTGCAGGTAACATATTGCATGTGTGACCTCCTAGTTGGTTTTGACATGCATGGCTTTGAATGTTGGTATATGGTTCTCTTGTTGTCGATGGCATGGTTTTTCCAGGTTATGACAATGGTTTTCTTCCTTGCCTTGCCTTTTTCTGGATAGCCATGGTGTGATAGGATTTTTTTCTCGATTTTGAGCTTTGGAATTGTTGGATGATTTCAAAATCTAGGGCAGAGGTGGTCTTAGGAAAATTCCCAAAGGCCTAGGAATCCCTTGATTGGTTTTGGTGGGATACACGGTAAAACCTTAGGGTGGAGTATCAGTTATGGCCTAATGATCTGTGATCTGATGTGGATCATGGTAAATCCTAAAGACTAGTGTCTCGATTTAGGGCCTAATGATCTAGTGTGGATTGAGGTAAATCCTGAGAGAAAAGGAGACAAAAAATTCCTCAAGGATAGTGATGGAGTCTGGAGGCATTCCAAGCTTGGTTTGGTTTTGTGATCTCGGTGCCGGTTTTGGTGAGATCACAGTTTGGTAAGGGTGGACGTGGTTTAACTTATGAATTTCCTTGGTTGTTTTTGGAATTATTTATCCATGAGATCCCACACTCATGCTTGGAATATGGAATGGGGGAGACAGGCTGAAAGAAAGATTTGGTTCAGCCATGTCTATGGTCAGGTGGTATGTGGAAGTCTCAAACCTGGTTGTCTCTTGCCTATGTTTAATAAAATATAAGTTCTCTTACTTTTTTACTTGTTATTATGTGGCCTTAATGGTTGTTATATCATTGTTATTTACAAGGTTTAATGCTATTTATAAGCATGGTTATATGATTGGTTATAGTCATATTTATTTCATGTATTTACTGGTAACTGAAAGGATAATGGATGCAAGACCTAATTAATGTCAAAACAGTTAAGGGAAGAGGGTGGTGATCCTTCTTGTCAAGTCTCATATGAGTTATCAGTTATTTATTATCTATCTTGTATTCATGTCTTGTAGATTTCATTGATGCCAAGTGTTTGATAGAATGTTAGTTCTGGTTGGGGATAGTTAGGCCTAGTCCTAGAGTCAGTTCTTTATTTGTAAATCTTGTCATTATGTAAATTATGGATTCTAAAAGCTATAGGGGTTTTTGGGTAGTGACCTAGATTCTGGGCTTGAAAAGTGGCACAAATCTCAGAGTCACAAGAACAATTCTTAGCAAAAAATTCCCCAGATGCATGCATACCCATGTTGTTTGTGTGTCTGGAGGTTTTCAAATGCACCCTTGTCCATGTTAAGGGAGCATCCAAGATTTTAATGGTCTAAAATTTAGTGGGACCTAGGGGTTGTTCAGGGGAATAACTAGGATGCATTTTGGGAATCCTATAGCAGGTGATTATGGTGTGTTTCTGTTGATTCCACTTCCTTAATTGACACATAGGGAGTCGAATCATATCATAGTAACTTC
Source organism: Pinus tabuliformis (assembly GCA_031772625.1). Lineage (NCBI taxonomy): Eukaryota > Viridiplantae > Streptophyta > Pinopsida > Pinales > Pinaceae > Pinus > Pinus tabuliformis. The sequence continues at coordinate 856,594,581 of CM062806.1, forward strand.
TCGGCACATGTTTACCTTGGTTGGCTGGTTACTTGGGTAGATGTGGGAGGAGGGTGTTACAAAGTGGTATCAGAGTGGGTTTCATTCTCTTTGGGTGGTGTGTTGGTCATACATTCATGTCGGTTGCATATGTGTTCCCTATGCGTGTAGTCCATGTGCGTGTTGCATTTGCATGGTGTTGATCATGGTTGTAGTGATGTCGCCATGTGAAGGTTGATGGTGTTGTTGTGGAATGTGTCGTGATGAGTTTATGGTTGTATATGCATTCGTTATGCATGTGGGTGTCTATATATTATTATGCATGCATTTTCATGGTGAAGGTTGTTGTGCATAAGGTCATTGTATGCAATTAGGTCACCATGATGATATTGGTATGTTATGATGCTAATATGTTGGTTGAGATAGAGCAAGAGATGAAGATCATAAAAGTGAAGTTGCATCATTGGACCTCGAGGCAAGAGCATGTCGTCATATAAGTTTGTATGTTTGGCATGCAAGTATGTAGGTTAAGGATTGTTAAATGCACTATGGTTATGTGTATTTCTATCATTCTATTGATGTTATGGTTACATATATGATCAATTCTAGTTGATTAGTGTAGTCATAAGTACATGCGTCAGATAGTCATAAATGATAGTAACTTGTGGTTGTATGCATTGTTATTGTTGTTTTATGACGGTTAACTTGATTATTATGTTATATGTTGTTGATGAGCATGTTATATGTTAACTTGTTGTTTTTATATGCTAGTTAATTATTAGGGTTATTACATTAATATCTTGATATTATATGTATCATACTAATTTGGATTGATCTATGCAAATCATTAGGATTATGACATTCAGGTATGAGTTAATATGTTGTGATACTATGTCATACTAATCTAGACTGATGTGCAGATGTGATTATTATGTATGAATGATAATTGTTTATGAGTATATGATGTACACACGTTAGCTAGTGACTATTATGGATATCATGATAGTATTTATGTTTGAGTTGATATGTCATGAATTTATTGTTGGCATTATGATACAAGTATTGTCCTTGATGGCAACTCACACGGATGACAGATCATAGTGCAGCAGGGCAGTAGCAAAAATTTGATGATCATACTACAAAGAATGTAGAAAATGAAAGGCCCGCAGGTTCTTGTTCACAAAGATGCGGTCTTAGGCTTGGTCAGCAGGTTCTTCGTTCAAAAGGTGCGGACATGTCCATAGGTGTTCCAAACAAAAGGTGCGGACCTAAAGTTCACAAACTTTCATGCAAAGAAAAGCGCACGCACGTGGGAAAACTTATGGGTGATCCATGGTATTTAGTCCGACGCTTTTGATCCTATGGTTTTGGTCCGTGGTTTGCTTCTAAAGTATTGAACCAAGGTTTTGGGTCCCTTGTATTGGAATTCTATGGTTTTGGACCATGGTTTGAGTAAGGGCTAGTCTATAAAAATGAAAGGAGATCATTTGGCTGGGCACTCTTGTGTGTGAAATATCTAAAGAAAATCAAGATCTGAAATTTTGGTGATCGGTTGGAGTGATAGCAAAATCAAGGAGAGGCCTGAGCGCTAGAAGGAAGATCTACTTTGACGCATGATCAGATCTGTGGATCTGACAGTCTGGGGCATATTGGAGGACTAATAATTTGGCTCCATTCGGAGGACAACAGGAGAACCATAGCGCAAGTGCGGAGGTGCGTAGTTCAGACACGAGTGTGGGTGCGGAGGAGTGCAGTTCAGACACGGGTGCAGGTGCGGAGGTGCACAGTTCAGACACAGGTGTAGTGCATAGGAGTGTAGTTTAGACACGGGTGCAAGTGCAGAGGTTCGTAGTTCAGACACGGGTGTAGGTGCGGAGGAGCACAGTTCAGACACGGGTGCAAGTGCGGAGGTGCATAGTTCAGACACAGGTGCAGTGCGGAGGAGCGCATTTCAGACATGGGTGCAGGTGTGGAGGTGCGTAGTTTAGTGACAAGTGCAGGTGCAGAGGTACGCAGTTCAGCAACAGGTTCAGGTGCGGAGGTCCACAGGCTCGACATAGACTAAGTGCGGATATCTGCAGGTTTCTATTGGGGAAGTTGCGGACTTTTCTTGAAACTTATTTTAGCTGCTTTTGTCTATTACTACAGTGTTCTGGGTTCATAATAGGTGTCTGGTTACTGGTATTGTTTTCTGGTTACTGCATTCTGAGAGGATAGTGGTTGATTCAGTAGTTGACTGTGGAAAGGATATTGGTTGATACACATGTACTTGATGTTTGTTTGATGTTCATGGATCCAGTCTGAAAATTTATGAAACGTGGTCCCTGGAAGAATAGAGAAGGTTGAAGCCTTCAATAGGTGAACACCTACGTACTAATAGCTCAGCTAGTACAAGAGCTAAGGGGGTTGTAGCTCCCTTCCAGGAGAGTCTGGAAAACAAGAGAGGGTTGTAGCTCTCTACAGGTTGCAACCTGCGTACTAGTAAAGGACTGCACCAGTATAGAATCATTATAAAAAGAAGTTTCTAATTGAAAGAAGATAGAGACATATTGTAGCAAGTAGTTTTCACCCACATTGGGTTTCCACCTTATATCTGGTGTTCTTTGGTGTGACTATCTGTTTTTCTTGTTCCTATTCATTATTATATGGTATTGACATACAAATTAATGATCAACATCTGAAGAATAAATTAAATTATAAATCTGGAAGGTATAGTGAAAAGAATGTGATAATAGTGATTCACCCCCCCCCTCAGTATTATTTCCAACAATTGGTTTCAGAGCAGGTCCTTTAGAAGAATCTTGATCGCTTGAAGGAAGATCTATCATCATGAGCAACTACGAGAGAGAAGCATCGATCAGGCCACCAATTTTTTATGGGACCAACTTCGTCTATTGGAAGGTAAGAGTCACAGCCTATCTTCAATCTCTTGGTACAGAAGTCTGGGATATCATAGATAGAGGATACACTTTTCCTTCAGCAAATCCTACAGATCTGGCTAGTAAGAAGCAATATGAAACAAATGCAAAGGTTGTCAATACTCTATTAGTATGTCTATCTCAATCAAAATTCATCAAGGTTATGCAGTACAAATCCGCAAAATAAATATGGGATAATATCATTCTGAGCTATGAAGGAGATGAACAGGTAAAACGAGCAAAACTTCAAACCCTCAGAATTCAGTATGAAAATCTCATAATGTACAATGATGAAAGTGTGGCTACCTATTTCCTACGTATAGATGAGATTTTTAATTGTATGAAAAACTTGGGTGAAGAAATAAAAGAGGTTGTTGTGGTTGAAAAGGTTCTAAGATCTTTGTCCTCTATGTTTGAATCAAAAGTTTCTGCAATAGAAGAAAAACAGAACCTACAAAACCTTACCATGTCACAGCTGCACGGAATTCTAACTGCTTATGAAATGAGGAAAGGAGGACCATCAGACGGGAGAGAAGCTACATTCAAGGCTTTAGGCAAAGGAGATTACTATGAGTCAGGACATATGTTAGAAGAAGAGGAAGAATCAAACTTTGTTAAGAACCTTCAACGGGGTGCTGGAAGATTCAGAGGTAAGTTGCCTTTCAAATGCTTTTCTTGTGGAAGAGTCGGTCATTATGCTACCAAGTGTCCTCATAAAGATAAGCTTGACAAAGGTAAGGAACCTGTTAAATGGAACAAGAAACGGAATGTAAATAAGAAAAGTTATTACACTCATGAAGACAGTGATGGACTTTCAAATAATGATGAAGATGAACAAGGTAATAATTATCGACTTTTAATGGCTTTTGAAGATGATGATTTCATGGATGCTATAGATGAAGAAGGTCTGTATGAAGAGATTTCTAAACTCAAAATTTGTTTAGAAGATAAAAATATAATTATTGATACTCTGCAATTCCAACTGGTTGAAAAGGAAAAACTTCATGAAAAGTTAGAATGTGAAATTGTGGGTCTTAGAAAAGAGATTGAGAAAACAAAAGCTCTTAATCTTAGATTTGTTAAAGGATCTGAAACTCTAGATGAGATTATTAGTGTGCAGTGTTCTCCACTAATCAAGACAGGTCTGGGATATAATGAAGAAGCATCTCAAGCGCAGAAACCATCCACCTCCAAAAGTTATCTTGATGCAGCAAGGAGGAGTGAGCAAAGGTCCAATAGAAATCACCAGGTAAATTAGGGACAATTTACCTCAAGAATGAACAAAGACTACCAGGTAAATCAGGGGCAATCCACCTTAACGATGAACAGAAGCTACAACCAACCACAGGGAAAACCTTCCCAATTTGCCTCAAGAATGGATGTCAGTAGAAACTATAATCGGTTGGTTGGTAGATTTGATAGTCGTGGGAGTTTATTCAATGGCCAATGTTTCTCTTATCATAACTTTGGTCACAAAGCAGCTCAATGTGTTGCCTATAAGACAATTATGCCTAGAGAAGCTCAAAACAGAGGAGTATGATTGGGATCATGAAAAGAACCTACAATAACTTTTCTGCTCTTGAAAATGAAATAGAATGTTCTATTTGTAACAATTTCGGTCATGAATATTCTGAATGCAGGAGCAGGTTTCGGCAGACAACTCAGAAGGAGCAAGCCTCAAGTGCCAAAACATGGAGAATGAAGGAACCACAACCAGAGAGATGTGGTATAGCTTTATATGCGGAAGGGCAAGAAAATAAATGGTACATCGACAATGGATGCTCGAAACATATGACGAGTGATAAAGAAAAACTTCAATCATATAGTGCCTTAGAGAAGGAGAAGAAGGTCTCTTTTGGAAATGACACCCCTGCTCTCATAAAAGGTAAAGGTTATATTCAGTTAAAGGAAAAGGTCAAAGCTGGAAATGTCATGTATGTTGATGGCTTAAATCATAATCTATTGAGTGTCATTCAGATGTGCAATCAAGGAACTGAGGTAATATTTTGATCAAATGGATGTAGTGTTCATGATCTTGATACAGGAAAACAGTGATCAAAGGCATAAGAACTCCAAATAATTTATACATATTCAAAGAAGAACAACATCAATGCTACCTAAGCAAGAATGATGAACATTGGCTATGGCACAGAAGATTGGGGCACCTAAGCTTCTCACAGATAAGGAAAGCATGCAAATACCAGGCAGTTCGTGGTCTTCTAGACATCAAAATTCCATACAATACAATATGCAAATCATTTCAGTTTGGTAAGCAAACCAGAACCAACTTCCCTGAGAAGGAAGGATCAGCTAGTAGGCCACTTGAACTAGTCCATACTGATGTATGTGGTCCATCTAGGAAAAGGTCACCTCGAGGAGAATAATACTTTATATTATTCATTGACGACTTTTCCAGGATGTGTTGGATAGGACTTATGAAGCACAAAGACGAAGCCTTCGAAAAGTTAAAATATTTTAAAGCCTTGGTTGAAAACAAATCAGATCACAAAATTAAATGCCTCAGGTCTAATAGAGGTGGGGAGTTACCTCAAATGAATTTTTCGATTTTTTTGAAGAACATGGAATAAGAAGAGAATTCTCTACTGCAAGGACTCCTCAGCAAAATGGAGTAGTGGAAAGGATGAATAGAACAGTTCAACAAATGGCTCGTGCTATGATGGATGAGTCTGGAACTCCCGCAACTTTCTGGGGCGAAGCTGCATTTGCTGCAGTTGTTATTCTCAACAAGACAAATGTCTGGGTGAACAGCACTCAGACTCCTCACGAACTATGGTATGGTAAGACTCCTTCGGTAAAATACTTCAAAATTTTTGGAAGTAAATGCTACATCAAAAATACTGATGAAAATCTTGGCAAGTTTGAACCTAGAGCAGATGAAGGCATTCTCCTTGGTTACTCTCCCCACAGCAAAGCATACAAGTGTTACAATAAAAGGCTTGGAAGAATTGTTGACAGCATTGATGTAGTAGTTGATGAAGAAGGAAACATTCCTAGGCAAGTAAATTCCGAAAATTTCGAAGATGATGAGGACTATCCTTCAACATCAAATCAGACTTATAATGAAGAAGAAGCTCAAGAGGCACCAGAGGAACAGATAAGGATGGAAGAGAAGACTCCATCCAGATACGTTCAAAAGAATCATCCAGAAACTCAAATTCTGGGGCAGAAAGAGGCAGGTATACAAACAAGAAGAAAAATTGCAGAAGCCTCAAGCTATTTGGCATTGCTCTCCTCCACTGAACCACAAACTGTAAAAGAGGCATGCAAAGATGAATGTTGATGGATGAAGAAATTGAGCAGATCGAAAAGAATAACACTTGGGAGTTAGTTCCTAGACCAAAAGATAAGAATGTCATAGGGACAAAATGGATATTCAAAAACAAGTTGAATGAAAATGGGGAAGTGATTAGAAACAAGGCCAAACTTGTTTGTAAAGGGTATTCTCAACAAGAAGGAATAGACTTTGAAGAAACTTTTGTTGTCGTTGCTAGATTTGAGGCCATCAGAATGTTCCTTGCTCTCTCTAGCTTTCAGAAGTTCAAAGTATTTCAAATGGATGTGAAATCAGCCTTTCTAAATGGAGACTTAGAAGAAGAAGTGTACATTGAGCAACCAGATGGTTTCATCCTTGGGAATGATCCAAATCTTGTATGCAGACTAAAAAAGGCTCTATATGGTCTTAAACAGGCTCCAAGGGCTTGGTACTATCATTTGGACAAATACCTTCATCAACAAGGTTTTTCAAAAGGATCAGCAGATAGCAATCTTTATATAAAAATTGAAAATGACAAATTTCTAATACTTGTTGTGTATGTATGTGATATTATCTTTGGCAACAATGAAGAAGCTATGAGTCAAAACTTTGCCTTGGTAATGCAGAAAGAATTCAAAATGTCATTGCTCGGAGAACTGACATATTTTCTTGGTCTACAAATCCAACAAATGAAGGTGGTATCTTTTTATCTCAAACCAAGTACCTCAATCAGATCTTGAAGAAATATGGCATGGAAGATCCAAAACCAGTATGTACCCCTATGGTTACAGGATGTAGCCTCAATGAAAATGATGAATCAGCAGCAGTGCATCAACCAACCTATAGATCCATGATTGGAAGTCTACTTTATTTGACCGATACCCGACCAGACATCATGCATGCAGTGGGAATAGTTGGAAGATTTCAGGAAAATCCAAAGGAAACTCATCTTCAGGTAGTTAAGAGAATCTTCAAGTATCTTCAAGGAACTCAAAACTATGGCTTATGGTATCCTAGAGATACCGATCTCACACTTCATCCTTATACAGATGCAGATTGGGCCGGAAGCGTGGATGACAGAAAAAGCACCAGTGGTGGTGCATTCTTTATAGGTTACAGATTAGTATCTTGGTTCAGTAAGAAACAGAGTTCAATACCATTATCTATAGCTGAAGCAGAGTATGTGGATGCTGCATCTTGTTGCACACAACTTCTTTGGATGATGCAAACTTTGCAGGATTTTCAAATCACTTGTACTCCACCTATCTCCATCCTATGTGATAATACAAGTGCGATCAGAATTTCAAAGAACCTAGTCATGCATTCAAAGACCAAGCATATACCTATCAAATATCATTTTCTTCGGGAACAAGTGCTTGAACAAAAGGTCAAGTTGGAGTATGTTCCCTCTAAGGAACAAGTTGTTGATATACTCACCAAACCACTGCCCAGGGAAACATTTGAATACCTCAGACAAAAGCTGGGAGTAGTTGACGCATCATCTTGCTGTTGAATCTTGACTGTTGTACACAAATTTCATATGGGGTATACGCATACATGGATTGGTCAAAGACCAGTTGGCATAGGTTTAGGGGGAGCATATATTCTTCTAAATATGCATTGTTGGCATTATGGTAGAAGATCTTGGAGGAGCAGGTACAGAAGAAGAACATGGATGCTCATCCAAATAATGTTGCTAATGTTTTGTCTCTATGTCTTATATTTCTTTTGTCAAGGTCATGTAACGACCTATTTTGGTTTCCCCACTATGCCTGGGATGAATGATATAATGTTCTTGGTTGTTTCTGGATGATCCTCACTTGGTTGGGTGATGAATGTATGTATAGAGTCTCTTGGTGATAGGAAGGTCATTTATGATGTATGGTGGATTATGGTTCTTCTTGAAGATCATTTTTTTACAGATCTGGCCTACAGTCAGGGGGAGCACGATCAGCACAGAAGAACAAAGTTTTCAGCATGTTCTCAGGGGGAGCATAACCCTTTTCCCTTGATGACAAAGGGGGGGAATGTCTTTGAGGATCTTGGGGTTGCCATCAAGTCCAAAGGGGGAGATTGTTGGCATTATGATATAAGTATTGTCCTTGATGGAAACTCACACAGATGACAGATCATAGTGCAGCAGAGCAGTAGCAAAAAGTTGATGATCATACTACAAAGAATGTAGAAAATGAAAGGCCCACAAGTTCCTATTCACAAAGATGCAGTCTTAGGCTTGGTCTGCAGGTTCTCCGTTCAAAAGGTGTGGACATGTCCATAGGTGTTCCAAACAACAGGTGCGGACCTAAAGTTCACAGACTTTCATGCAAATAAAAGCGCACGCACATGGGAAAACTTACAGGTCATCCATGGTATTTAGTTCGACGCTTTTGATCCTATGGTTTTGGTTCGTGGTTTTGCTTCTAAAGTATTGAACCCAGGTTTTGGGTCCCTTGTTTTGGAATTCTATGGTTTTGGACCATGGTTTGAGTAAGGGCTAGTCTATAAAAAGGAAAGGAAATCATTTGGTTGGGCACTCTTGTGTGTGAAATATCTAAAGAAAATAAAGATCTGAAACTTTGGTGATAGGTTGGAGAGTGATAGCAAAATCAAGGAGAGGCATGAGCGCTAGAAGGAAGATCTACTTTGACGCATGATCAGATTTGTGGATCTGACAGTCTGGGGCATATTGGAGGACTGATAATTTGGCTCCATTCGGAGGACCGCAGGTGAACCACAGCGCAAGTGTGGAGGTGCACAGTTCAGACACAGGTGTAGGTGCGGAGGAGTGCAGTTCAGACACGGGTGCAAGTGCGGAGGAGCACAGTTCAGACACGGGTGTAGTGTAGAGGAGCGTAGTTCAGACACAGGTGCAAGTGCGGAGGTGAGAAGTTCAAACACAGGTGTAGGTGCGGAGGAGCAAAATTCAGACACGGGTGTAGGTGCAGAGGTGTGCAGTTCAAACACGGGTGCAGTGCGGAGGAGCACAGTTCAGACACGAGTGCGGGTGTTGAGGTGCGTAGTTTAGCGATAGGTGCAGGTGCGGAGGTACGCAGCTCAGCGACAGGTGCAGGTGCAGAGGTCTGCAGGCTCGACACAGACTAAGTGCGGATATCCGCAAGTTTCTATTGGGGAAGTTGCGGACTTTTCTTGAAACTTATTTTAGCTACTTTTATCTATTACTGAAGTGTTCTAGGTTTAGAATAGCTGTCTGGTTACTGGTATTGTTTTCTAGTTACTGCATTCTGAGAGGATAGTGTTTGATTCAGTAGTTGATTGTGGAAAGGAGATTGGTTGATACACATGTACTTGATGTTTGTTTGATGTTCATGGATCCAGTCTAAAAATTTATAAAACGTGGTCCCTAGAAGAAAAGAGAAGGTTGAAGCCTTCAATAGGTGAACACCTACGTACTAGTAGCTCAGCTAGTACAAGAGTTAAGGGGGTTGTAGCTCCCTTCTAGGAGAGTCTGGAAAACAAGAGAGGGTTGTAGCTCTCTGTAGGTTGTATCTTGCGTACTGGTAAAGGACTGCACCAGTACAGAATCATTGTAAAAAGAAGTTTCTAATTGAAAGAAGATAGAGACATATTGCAGCAGGTGGTTTTCACCCACATTGGGTTTCCACCTTATATCTGGTGTTCTTTGGTGTGACTATCTTTTTTTCTTGTTCCTTTTCATTATTATATGGTACTGACATACAAATTAATGATCAACATCTGAAGAATAAATTAAATTATAAATCTGGAAGGTATAGTGAAAATAATTTGATAATACTGATTCACCCCCCCCCCTCTCAGTATTATTTCCAACAGTTATATCATGCTAATCTGGATTGATTGTGTAGACAAGATAGCCTCCTCCGAGATATATTAAGACATGAGCTTGCTTACGTCGTCTACTTTGTGTTTGAATGTTTGATTATGTCATCTATTTGGTGTTTGAGTGTTTGTGTCTATTATGTCATCTATATATTACTAAATGTTTGATTAATCACATGATATGAGTATGTGTCTATAAGATTTCATCAAGAAATGATCTTGTTTTAAGATGATTTTACTAACACATATGTGTTGAGATAGTTGATATGTACTTGGGTGTTAGTAGGTGATAGTTGTAGCATTATGTCTAATGACTATGAGTTGACTATGGATGATGACATGATTGTTAGTCTTGGTAAAGGTTGATTTCAAATGGATAGATATGAGTGTATTGATATTTGGAACATGTGGTTGACATGTGTGAGCAGTTGTAGGGTAACATGCTTGGAATTAGTACTATGACAAGGTCAGATAACTAGTATGTTGTTATGTTTATTTATGCACTAATAGTTATGTGTTTATGGCAATATGATGCAAGGGATTGCATGGAAAAGAGACTGTGATGAAGTCATGAAGAAGGCTTAACTTGGGCTTTCACTTGCAGAGACTATGAACCATGGGGATGGAGTCATGGTGTCTATTGCAAGTTTTGTTCTTTCATTATTTGTGATTTGGTTGCTATTGATTTCATCTTTGTTATGTCTAGTGCAAGGCCTTGCCACATTTTTTGTGGTGTCATATTGTTATTTATTTTCATGGTTTTCTTTTGTTTCTTTCATGGTATTGCCTTTTAAGTTTTGAGTCTTGGGAATTGGTTGGGAAAGAGGAAAGTTAATGGAGCTGGGGAGAGGTTGAATGAAACCCATTAGGTAATATGAGACTCAGATGAATCTCAATGCATGAGTAAGGGTAGTTGAAGCTAAGAATATGACAATCAGCTAGATTAGTTGGGTCCATTGGGATAAATGGATGATCGTAGGACAAACGTAAGAAAGGTAACAAGAAAGACAAGTGAATGCATCTGAGATGTCAGATGCCTTGGATAAGTTGGGAACTGTTGTTCTCAATATTTTGCATGTTGTGCATGGATAAAGGGAGTTATCTTAACCTATGATCCGGATTTAAACAGGAACACAACAAATTACAGATATAACAATAAATACAAAGATGCAGTAGAAATAACACTTCATTTCATTAATATAAAATATTGAAATATGCTTACAAACAGAATGGAAATAAGACTAGCTCGGGCGATGGTAGATTATCTCTAAGAAGAGAAGTGGTGGCTACATGCCTCAAAACTATGTTACAATGAGGCTCCAAGGCCTATTTATTATTGAGAAACAATAGAACACCCTAAACATCCAAAAACCTAACCCTAGGAGATGAAGCACCAAAATTGTGGGCCCCGTTTGGGTAAATTGGTACATCAACTTCCCGGGGTCGTAACTTTGGCATACGATCTCCGTTTGGCTATCATAATACCTCGTTTTGAAGATCTCAAAGAAAAGTCCAAAATTAAATAGTGGAGCTAATTTAGGACATTTCTAGTCTCTCCGTTTTCCCTCAAAACATCATTTAGGGCCTCAAAATGGCTCCAGAAATTCACGACCTGAAAACTGCCAAAAATAGTAAACTATGCTACAATTAAGGAAACCGAAAAACTGAAAGAGACAGTGTTGGGGGTCCAAGTGGAATAGGCAGGTGGCCACCAATATCCACCTAAATCATTCCACCCCCCTTAGGAAGCAATGGTCCCCATTGCATTGAGTTCCTCATTGAGATGAGGAAACTTCTATTGAACTTGGTCCCTAGTGAGACACTTGCTCTAGTGAAGGAGTTGGCCTGCTTTGACAACTCGATATAGTTGGATCTTTTGTTGTCGGGTGTTCTTGATCTACGTGTCCATGATCCGATCATTTGTGGCTTGTTCCATGCAATCTGGATTTAACTATGTAGGTGTGAGTTGTTCTGCAATGTCTGATGTGTCTAGCAATGGTGGGAAGTATGGTTGAAGGAGGTCCACATTGAACACTAGGTGTAGGCCAAGGAATGGGGGAATTTTGAGCTCAAATGCATTGTCTCCCACTGCCTTGGTAATGGTGTAAGGGCCATATCGGAGTGGTCTAAGTTTTCGATAGGCTTCAGTAAGGTGTTCCTTTTGCAAATGCAACCAGACTTTGTCGCCCACCTGAAACTTGTGTGGCACCCAATAGTGATCATGTCGCTGCTTGTACTTGGCATTTGATTTCTCCAGAATTTCATGGACCTATTGGTGGATTAGTTGGATGTGCTCAATGAATTTGTTTGCCTTATCGGTTTTGGACTGAGCTGAATCTGCATGAGTAGCTGCAAATGGCATGGCCACATCAATGGGACATAGTAGCTGGAATCCCAAGCCCACCTAAAAAGGGTTGTGGCCAGTCGATCTATGGAGAGCTCGGTTATAGTTGTGTTGGACATAGAGGAGGCTCTCATCCCATGTGCGTGGATGCTTTGAGTCGTACATGTGCAGAATGTGTATGATCATCCTGTTGACGACCTCTGTCTGGCCATCAGTTTGGGGATGGAAAGTTGTGGACTTAGTGATCTTGGTGTCTAGCATCAAACAGAGACTGGACCAAAATGTACTGAGGAACCTATTGTTCCGATCTAAGATGATAGATTGTGGGATCCCAAAGTGTACCCACACTCGTTCAAAGAAGAGTTTTATAGTGGCTTTTGCTGTGATATTCTTCTTACAAGCCGCCATAATGGCCATCTTCAAGAATTTATCGACGACTACAAAAACACCATCGGTTCCATGCTTAGTAGAAGGAAGGCCCGACATGTAATCTATGGAGATGAATTCCCAAGGTCGACTAGGGGTAGGCAGTGGAGTATAGAGGCCTTGATTCTTGATGGTCAGTTTGGCAATGGTGCAAGCAGTGCAGGATCTGATGTACTTCCCAACATCCTATCGAAAATTCATCGAATAGAAATACTTCTGTAGTAATGCCACCATTATCTCGACCCCGAAATTCCTAGTAGCTTAACTGTAGTGTGCTTCCCAAATCATCTTGGCACACTCTCTTGAAGGAACACAAAGGTGTCCCAGGTGGCATAATAGGGCATCCTGGAGGTGAAAATCTGGAACTTGTTAACCCTCCAAGACTGTATGGTATGTGTGGCTAAATTCTAGTTCGCTTTTGTAGAGAAGTGGCCAATCAAAAGTCTCGTGTCCACAAGAGTTGAGCACGGTGGTTAACACCATGATCAGTGGTCGGCTGAGGCAAACTGCAACATTATTGGTGTTTCCCTTCTTATACTTGATATTCAAATGGAACTGTTGCAGGTATGTGGACCACTTCTGATGGAGATCATTCTGCAACTTCCCTTGCACCGTATGAACTATAGGGGTTAGTGGTCTATGTGGATAACCATTTCCTTCCCCAAAATTTAATGCTTCCATTGTTGGCAGGCCTACACAATGGAATACATCTCTTTGTCATAAGTGGGATACTTCTGAACCATGTCTGAAAGTGTCTCACTATGATATGCCACTGGATGCCCCTGTTGAGTAAGGACTGCCCCAATAGCATAGTCATAGGCATCTATCTCGATCTCAAATGGATGTTGCAAGTCTGGTAATGTGAGCATTAGTGCAGAGCAGAGGCAATGTTTCAACTCTGTGAATACCTTCTGTTGACATTCAGACCAAAATAATTTTGCTTTCGCTCCTCCCTTGGTGACTTGACTCAAGGGACACGTGATATTAGAGAATCCCAACACAAACCTGTGGTAGAAATTGGAAAGACCCAGAAATCTGTGGAGCTCTATCAAAGTGGTTGGAGATGGCCAATCTCGGATGAATTGGATCTTCGCTGGATCCACATGCACCCCCCGTTCATCAATAATTTATCCCAAATACTGAACCTGGGTCATGCCAAAAGTGCATTTCTCCAAATTGGCACATAGCTTGTGTTACCGCAGTGTTTGGAGAACCTGTCAGATGTGGTGGAGGTGCTCTTCCAAACTCTAGATGAAGATCAGGATGTCATCCAAGTATACCACTACAAATGAGTTGGTGAATGGCCGCAAGATGTCATACATCAGCCTTATGAAGGTTACAGGATCATTCGTCAACCCGAAAGGCATAACCAACTATTCGAAAAGGCCCTCCTTGGTTTTGAAGGAAGTCTTCCACACATCAGAGGGTTCGATTAGTATCTAGTGATATCCTAACTTCAATTCGATCTTGCTAAAGTATTTTTCCCCCTTCAGTTGGTCAAGAAGGTCATCAATCCGTGGGATTCGGTACCTATTCTAGACAGTGATCTTGTTCAACTCCCGATAGTCAATACCGAGTCTCCAAGTCCCATCCTTCTTCTATACCAACACGATCGAGCTCCCACGGGGCGATGAACTTGGTCGGATGTGACCTTTCTGCAGAAACTCCTGAATCTACCTCTTGATCTCATCGTTCTCCAGAATAGAGTACTGATAGATTGGTCTATTGGGCAGTGGCACACCTAGGGTTACATCGATGGAGTGATTTACCTGACAGTGCAGAGGCACCCCTACAGGGGAGGTGAAGATGTCCTTGTACTCCTCCACGACCTTGTCCATTTGTTGTTGTTGTGTGGAGGGGCCCTGTATGGAGGTCGTGGCCACCGTCTTCTTCTTTCCTTGAGGATGTATCATTAGGAAAACAAATTTCCCGGTTTTGGAAATGAGCTTACTGCATTGTTTTGCAGTAACCAAAGAGATGGCGGTAGGCAGTGCTACCTCCAGTATCATGTACAAATTATTTCCCAAAGTAACAATAACAGCACGAGACCTTGAATCATACATATCATGTCGCTTCGATAAGTATGGTTGGCCTAATAATACATCACAAACATCAAGGGGAGCAACGTCACATAATACCTCATCCATGAAGGGCTTGATGCTGTATGGAAGGTGGCACTGTTGGCTCACGTGAAGATTTCATCCTTGGTGAAGCCTCCCAATGGTGTATAGTTGTGGATGTGTTGTGGTCGGTAAGCCCAACCACTTCATGACCTTTTCTGAAATGAGGTTCTTTTGGCTTTCGCTGTCGACAATGAACTGTAGATGGGAACCCTTTACCCACATCTGGGAGTGGAAGAGGTGCTCCTCCTCCTCTGGATCTTCGGGTTCCTCCTTCTAGATATTCATGGTGGAAATGGTGGCATTGGGCTCTACATCCATAATCTACTTCCCTTTGTCATTCCTCTTGTCAGGTTCTGACTCAGAGTCAGAACATGCATCTGATTTCGAAGCCTTTAGCTCAGCCACCAGTGACTACTTGGCCCAACACTCACTTGTGTTGTGAGTATGGAACTCACACCACTTTCTCGTGTCCTTCTTTGGCTTCACAGTGTTGTTCTTTGCTTGCGGCTTTGGCGGGTTGTCCTAGGCGCCCCGCCTTGGCTTTGTCCTTTGTTTTGCGGTTTGGGGGCACCTTTCCCTTGCTTCAAATTCACAGATCTGAAGTCTTGATTATTCTTTTTAAACTTTTTATTGATCCTGATGGCATATTGGTATGTCATGCCGAGCGAAGAGATGTTCAGGAACTCCATCTCATCCTGGATGTACCTATGTAGGTAGTTGCGGTACTTGAGAACCAAATGGTTCTCAAAATCCTTGATACCCAACTTTGTGCAAAGGGTATGAAAAACATTGGTAAACTCTAGTACATCTTGGTCCCTTCCCTATCGCATCATTGTCCACTTTATGTATTTATCCTCATAGCTCCTAACAGGGTAGTATTGTTCCTTGATGGCATCCCGGAATGAGTTCCATGTGGGTGTAGCTGAAAACAGTGAGTTTATACTTCCATCCTTATGCTCACAGTAGGTTTCCCACCAGTCCTTGACATGGGAGGCTGCTTTGAGAAGTGAAAAATTGATCTTTTCCTAACTGGAAAAATCATGAATGGAAAAATATCATTCTAGCATATTTAACCATTTATCTACATCGTTTTCATCTATCTGACCCTCAAATATGGGAATGTGAAAGTTAAATTGTACCTTAAAGGGTGTGGCACTTCCAGAGTAGCTGTCGGAAGTAGATGTGTTGCCCTTGGGTAGCCACTGAAAGATCTGGACAAAGTTGTCCATCATCATGTTCCTTTGTCGCTCGAGGGCTTCTTCGAGCAAGATTTTGATAGGATCTCCTGCCCCCTTGCCCTTCTTTTCATCGACCATGGGAGGCCGTCGGGATTTACGAGGCTGGTCTTGCAAAGGTTCAACTAGTTCAAGCCCTAAGTCCTTATATCTCGGCCTCGTTGGGGACATGCAAAGAGAAACAGAGAAAGAGCATACCGCTATGATACCACTGATATGGATTTAAGTAGGAACGCAACAAATTACAGATATAACCATAAATACAAAGGTGCAATAGAAATAACACTTCATTTCATTAATATTAAAATGCTGAAATATGCTTACAAACAGAATGGAAATAAGACTAGCTCAGGCGATGGTAGCTTATCTCTGAGAAGAGATGTGGCGGCTACATGCCTCAAGATTGTGTTACAATGATGCTTCAAGGCCTATTTATTATTGAGAAACAATAGAAAACTCTAAACATCCAAAAACCTAACCCTAGGAGATGAAGCGTCAAAATTGTGGGCCTCGTTTGAGTAAATTGGTACATTAACTTCTCGGGGTCGTAACTTTGGCATACGATCTCCGTTTGGCTATCATAATACCTCTTTTTGGAGATCTCGATGAAAATGCCAAAAACAAATGGGCAAGCCCATTTGGGACGATTCCGGTCTCTTCGTTTTCCCTGAAAACATCGTTTAGGGCCTCAAAACGGCTCTAGAAGTTCAAGACCCGAAAAACTGCCAAAAATAGTAAATTGTGCTACAATTAAGGAAACTGAAACCTGAATGAGACAGTGTTGGGGGTCCAAGTGGAATAGGCAGGTGGCCACCAATATCCACCTGGATCAACCTAGATCTTATTTTATTTGGTAATTATGTTGTGATCATGATTATGTCGATGTCTATATATGTACACATGTATGCATGTATGTCGTTGTCTAATAGGGTCTTCAAGGGTCATGATTGTTTTATGTTGATGTTTATATGTATACATGTATGTATGTACGTCGTTGTCTAACACGGTTGTTGGGCCATAGAAAAGGTATGTTTTATCCTCATATTAGCTTAATTAATCATTCATCTTTATACGTTTACCTTCAGTTTAAAAAAGAATTTAGAAGTAACAAGTGTAGAAACCAAATAAAGCAATCATTAATGAATTGGATAATTTTGGGCTTAAAAGCTAAGTTTCGCTATTTTATATGCAGGAATATGAATTGAACGATTGTTGTTCAAACGATGGAACATCAATGACCAAGAAAAGAAAAAAGACAATGTTTCGGTCATGAAAGCTAGCGGAATACCAGGAGAATCAAGTTTATTTTGTAACAAAATCTGATTGTCGGTTGCAAAATCCTCAGGATCTCCTAATCCTGAGGATTCACTTCTATCTGTTTGTCTCTCATAGGTTATATAAAGCCGACAGGCGAAATAGAACAACTAGCTAGAAATTTGGAGATTGTAACTATTCACTTTTGACACAGAGTATTCTCACTACGGTGATGTTGTATCTTTATTATTGAATTTAATGAGAAAGACCATGTTTTACCTGTAATCGCATTCTGAGTGTTTTTCTGCAGTGACTTCTGGAGACTCTGGGCCCGGTCGATATGAGATTTACTGTTTTGCTTGTGCCATACTTATTTCTTTTTACACTTGCATTTCTTTATTCTTATTATTTCATGAAAATAGAATTATCCTAATTGTTGTAAGTATTGATTGTTACGATTTACCTTTGTCGTTCAAACTGGATTCTAGATCTTGCTATGTTTACAGCTGCGTATTAATATTTGATGAATTTATCAGATTAGTTTAAGTATTTGATTATTGTTCCTTCTGAAGTAGTGTTATCAGAGATCTTGAGTTTACAATTGGTTGCTTTCAGTTAAAAGCTTAAATAGTTTCTTGTTGTTCATTTGTTGTAGTTTTCCTTTCTTGTTGAATGAGTTATTATCTATGCTAGTTAGTAAATCTGCTAAGAGTGATTCCTTTTACTTGCATTTAGATTCAGTCTTATGCACAGTAGAATAAAATAGATTTGAAAATGCTTTAAGGTTTTTTTTTTAGGTTAGTTTTGGATTGAACTTCAAGAATTAGATATTAATTATTGCAATGATCTAAAATCATTTCATATTGAATTAACCGTGGAATTCACTTGCATAGACAATGCTGAACACTCTTGAAATAAACATACTTACCCTAGTTTGATAATTAATGTAGGTATTAAGATTGATTTTAATATTCATATTAGTGCACCAACATTTTGGCGTCGTTGTCAGGGAGAGTATTTCAAAGTGATTTCTTTTTTATTTTTCTTGTTGTAAAAGAATTGGGTATTAAAAATAGGAGGTAAGAACCTGTGTAACCAACAAGTAAAGTGCTTTCTCAACAACCCTCTTTTCAGAAAATGCATAGAGGTTAAATAGGAGTAAGGGTTTTTATGAATGACTAAGAATAAAAAGGTAGAAAAAGATCAGAACCCCCCACCCAAATCCAAAAAACCCAAGGGATCAATGAAACTTGGAATATCAACTTTTATAGACGAAATATCAAGAAAACATAATCTCAGGCATCAGTAGGACCCCGGACTATATATGGAAATATCCCTACCGTAAGCCCTCGGGAAGTAGGCTCACCATCTGTAGCCTACGCTGAGATTCATGGCCAAACCAGAGGATCTAAACAGAGCTTTCAAGTCACTAAAAATTTACATTATGATCCTTCACAAGAGGGAAATCCTTGCAATTTAAGAGAAGGAGAGGGAGAAACTAGTGGAACCACTAAGGCAGAGCCACAGTTGTCTGAACTAGGATCTCCTGTGATCCCAGATCTGAGCAGTGTCGTAAAACCACCTCAGATTGAAAATACTCCACTTACTCAGATAGCATCCCCTGAATTCCCTGAAGGATATTGGCACATTTTCGACCAAATGGAAAATCAACCACCTCAAGGTAGACCTCGACGTTGGAATATCCCATAGTGGACCCTATATCCAATGCCCCAATGAAATCTATTCCCTTGCAAAACATCCAAACCTTTCATGGCATGCCCACAGAGGATCTGGATGCCTTCTTATTTGAGTTTGACGTCATGTGCACATGATATTATTATACCATCGATCCTAAAAAATCGAAGTTGTTCCCTTCTACCCTTAAAGGAGCATCTTTGCGGTGGTTCATGGGTTTAGGTTGGTGTACTATTAACTCTTGGGATGGCATGAAAACTTCTTTTCTCATAAAATATCAGGACTATTGTAGGAATAGGGAATTAAAAGACAAAATCTTTAAAATGTCTGAGAAGGATAATGAAACTCTAGAGGAATATGTCGAATGGTTTCAATACAATTTGTAGAGATCCCCTCACTCCACCTTACCAAAAGAAGTCCTAAAATCCATCTTAATTAAAGGAATGAAAGAAGAATGGATAGATACTTTAAATTTGATGGGGAAGGGAGACATTTCTCAAGAGGATTATGATGAAATTGTTCGCTTGTGTATCAGGTGTTCGCGAGGTAGCACACGCACTAGGTTAGAAAGCTGAGATGCTATGACTAGAAAAAGTAAACCGCCCAATGGAGGCATGACAAGAGTAGAAATCGGTAACCTCCTAGAGGAATTCAAGACAAAAATCTTGGGCACCCTTACAACACAGTTAGTCATCCTACATGCCAAATAGAAACAAGCCTTAGCAGAACATAATTTGGCCATTTTTTGCCCATGCTGCCAAAAGAAGCACAATGAACAAGAGTGTCCATTGGACATGGTCTAGACATGCCCTAACTGCAATAAGGACCATGCCACTGAGCAGTGTCCATCACTTCCAAGGTTGAAATAAGTTTTTAAAGAAGTAGAAGAAGAAACAAAACCAATGTATTTAATGAACCAGCATTAACAGTGGCAAGGCCGACCCACATGTATGTCGCAAGACCCATCTTAGTTATTTCCTTCTTCTTCATTTAATTAGCAACATAATTCTGGAACAGTGTGGCAAGGTCAATCACCTTTCTCGACTTGGTAGTCCCAACCATTTCCTATGTCACCTTGGCCAACTCAGTCCTTTCCAGGTAATGGTTGGCCGAATTCTCCTTTTACTCCTTTTTGGCAAAATAATCCATACCCATCCCAGTGGCCTGCCTCTACTTCACAAAATTCAAACTGGTCTCCGAATTGGAAGCGACCTCTAGGGATAACCAATTCACCTATGGGGATAGGTCCTCAACCTCAACCTACATTATCAGCCCCATATCCATTACAACAAAATCCTCAGCCCCTTCTACGTCCCCAACTACCATCTCAACCAAATCCAAACCCCAATAACAAACCAGTTCAACTAATACAAATTGTTGAAAACTCAAACCCCGAGACCGAACAAAAAGAATGCAGTGAACTTAGGCTAAGGTCAAGACGCATTATCACTCCTGAGGAAGACAGAGACCAGCCACCAAATCAGTTAGAAACATCATCTATAAATAAACCTTCAATTATGACTGACACAGAAATAAAACAAGGAGAAGACATAGTCGAATAGAAAGATCCTAAAAAACTCATAATTACTTCTCCCCATTCCCTGAAAGTTTAACAATACCTAAACCAATTTTTTATCCAGACTTTGATCTCGTATGGAAACTGAAAAATATTTACATTAAAATTCCCCTCCTCTGGGCCATCCAAGGTATTCCTATTTATGCTAAAACAATTAAAGAACTATGTGAAAAAAATCTTGTGAGAAAAATAAAAGTTTCACCAACTATCCATGTCATAGGGACCTTGTCTGATTTACTTTTGGGTGGGGAAACACCGATAAAATATGAAGATCCAAGGAATCCCATAGTTATAGTCCAAATATATGGTTGCTCCTTTTTTAACACACTAGTTGACTTGGGCGCAGCCATTAACATCTTAATCACAGAAACTTGTGAGACACTTGGTATCACAACTCTGGAACCAACCACAACCCTGCTAGAACTTGCTGACCGTTATGTGGTAAGATCAGAGGGAACTTTACAGGACATTATGGTTTTCATTGGTTCATGGGAGTACCCAGTATATTTTCTAGTTATCAACCCAAAAATTTGATTAGATGGGCACCCTTTAATTTTGGATCAACCTTGGTTGGCAACATCCGATGCTTACATAGGTTGTCGTGTGGGCAGCATGACCATTGCTAAGGATGACATTGTAAAGAATATAGTTTTGTATCCTCCTGCCAAACCAAGTCTGCCCATTGTGAAAATACATAAACAACCACCCACATACTTGGAAGAAAGTATTCGTCACCAATTACAGTAGCAGAGGCACTTGAGTTCAAAAATCACACTAAAGACGATGTAATCAATAACTTTATTAATCATCCAACCACTGTGAATAATGTAAAATTTCAAATGTTAAAAGCAATTCTTGACAATGAATCCTTGGAAGACCCTTTGAAAGATACTGATGATCAGCATATCCCGACAACTGCCGTTCATAATAGCAAGCCTGTGGAAATTGAACCATGCAAGGTTTTAAATATCAATGATAGTCTAGATAGTGACTAACAACAAAAGCTCATTCAAGTTCTGCAAAAATATAAAGGGGATTTTTCTTGGGACTATCCAGACATGAAGGGCATAGACCCACAATTATGTACACATCATATCTACACCGAAAAGGATGCTCGTCCTATCTAGCAACCTCAATGGAGACTAAATCTGCATCTCAAAGATATTGTAAAAGAAGAACTATAAAAGTTGTTGGACGTGAATTTTATTTATCCCATTTCAGATAGTAAGTGGGTCTCTCCACTGGTAGTTATTCCCAAGAAAAATGGGAAGTGGCATATCTATGTGGATTATCAGGAATTGAACAAATCCACGCAGAAAGATCACTTCCCTCTTCCATTTATTGATCAAGTCCTTGATACACTGGCAGGGAAGCAATTCTTCTCCTTTCTTGATGGCTTCAGTGGCTATACTCACATCCAAATCGCCCCTGTAGACCAAGACAAAACCACCTTTACCTTCCCATGGGGTACGTTTTCTTGTAGTGCTACCATTTGGCTTATCCAATGCCCCAATTACATTTCAGAGGGCTATACTCAGTATATTTTCTGATCTAATAAATGAAGGACTTGAAGTTTACATGGATGACTTTACCGGGTATAGGGATAACTTTGACCAAGCGCAACAGACATTAGAAAAGGTGTTGGAACGATGCATTTCCACTAGGCTATGTTTAAGTAACGTCAAGTGTCACATGATGATGACAGAAGGCGTAATCCTCAGACACTACATTTCTACAGTTGGAATACAACTAGATCCAACAAAGATAGAGGTAATTCTCCTACTACCTACACCCTGTGCTCAGACGGAGGTACGTAACTTCCTTGGATATGTAGGTTACTGTCGCAGGTTCATAAAAAAAAAAAATTACAAATTGTTGTGCCTTTGTATGTTTTAACAGGAAATGTTGAATTTAAATGGTCTAATAAATGTGACACAGCTTTTAAATATTTGAAGAAATTAATTTCGACGACACCAATATTGCATGGACCCAACTGGTATCTAACCTTTCATATCTCCATGGACGCATCAGATGTAGAAATAGGCATTGTCCTCAACCAAGAGGAGGACAGAATGCCTTACGCTATTTACTATATCAACAAAAATCATATTGTTGCTGAACTTAATCATACAGTAATAGAAAATGAATTTTTAGCTGTCACTTATGCCATAAACAAATTTAGACATTATATAACTGGCTATCAAGTTTTTCTGTATACTGATCATTTAGCCATTAGATACTTAGCTAAAAAACCAATTACAAATGGTTGAGTGACTCGTTGGTTGTTACTTTTGTAGGAGTTTGATATCACCATTAAAGAACGTCCATGGAAGGAAAACCCAGTCGCAGATTTTCTATCTCAAGTTCCATAGGTAAATGATCTGTTGGCAATGGATGCCCAGTTTCCAGATGAAAATTTTTTTGTCGCAGCAGTTAAAATACAATGGTATGCAAATGTAGCAAACTATCTAGGGGTAGGAAACTTGCCCTGACACTTGACAGCAAGGGAAAGGAAACAGGTTGTCCAGCACAGCGCCCGATTTTCTTGGATTGGTAGATACCCTTTTCATACAGGGTCTGATATCTGCATACGTAGATGCATTCATGAAGATGAAATCTATGACATCCTGATGCCCTGCCATGACGAGCCCTATGGAGGACACTTTTCAAATCGCAGAACTGGGCACAAGGCACTATAGATGGGCTATTATTGGACCACCATTTTTGAATATGCTAAGAAATATGTCTAGTCTTGTGATAGCTACCAAAAGATGGGTCTTCCTGGTCAATCTGACAAAATCTTGTTGCAACCCCAATTGGTAATAAAACCTTTCGAACGATGAAAATTCGATTTTGTTGGCCCCTTTCATCTGCCATCAAACCAAAATGCCTACATATTGGTTGCTACAGACTATGTAACAAAGTGGGTAGAAACAGTAGCTTTGCCAAGAGCTATGGAAGAAGCTGTAATTAATTTCCTTTTCGAGTTATTTGTGTGGTATGGTCTACCCAGGGAAGTGATAACAGATGGAGAGGGGAAATTTGTAGGACATAAGATTACAACCACTCTACGGAACCACTACATCACACATAGATTCACTTCCTCGTATCACCCACAGCCGAACGGGAAAGTTGAAATCATTAATAAGGTCATCGAAACAATTTTGACCAAGACAGTTTCGACACATTGGCGGGACTAGGCTGCTAGACTACTAGAAACCTTGTGGGCCTATCACACAACTTGGCAAAATACTATTGGATATTCTCCATGCCAACTTGTATTTGGAAAAGAACCCGTCTTTCCTATTGAATTTTAAATAAAGACTCTCAGAACAGCCCAAGAAGTGGGATTTGATCTGACAGAAGCCCAAACTAAATGAATTCAGAAAACAAATGAATTGGATGAGGCTCAACTAATTTCTCTACAATGCACCGAAATTATTCAGCAGCAAAGGGCTAAGTGGCATGACAGTCTTATTAAAAAGAGATGTTTCAGAAAGGAGACCGGGTGCTCCTCTATGATTCCAGATTTCAAGACCTTCCAGGCAAGTTATAGACAAGGTGGCTTGGCCCATATGAAATTCAAGAGGTGCACAAAAATGGCATTCTCAGTTTGACCACCATTGATGATTCTGGCCATTCTTTCTGGGTGAATGGACATCAGGTATGTCTTTATCATAAACCACTCACCAAAGAGTCTTTTTGCCAACAGGTACGTGATGATACCACTATGCAAATTTTAGCTACAGGGAGTAATGACCCGGCAAATTTACTCTCATGAAAATTTATCTCTTTTAGTTGCAAATAATGTATACATTTTTCTTATGGCTGGTTGTAATTTATTTTAGATAGGCATCACTGTGTAAATATAGGGATTTATCTTTTTTTTTTGTGGTGTGTTTAATAATTGTTGTTCAATCAATTGAACAACTACAATTTATTTCTCTTGTGTTTAATAATTGTTGTTCAAACAATTGAAAAGTCGTGATTTCCTTTTGGTATGTTTGTTGTTCAATCAATTGAATAGTTGTTTTTTAGACAATTGAACAACTGTTGTTTGGTAGAATGAACATCTATGATTTCCTTTGGGTGTGTTTGCTATTTAGTCAATTGAACAGCTACTGTTCAGTCAATTGAATAGTTTTCGTTCGAAAGAATGAACAACTCTGATTTCCTTTTGGTGTGCTTGTTGTTCAATCAATTGAACAGTTGTTGTTTAGCCAATTGAACAGTTCTGATTTATTTTTGGTGTGTTTTTTGTTCAATCAATTGAATAGTTGTTGTTCATTCAATTGAACAACTACGATTTTTTTTTTGTGTTTGTTGTTCAATCAATTGAGCAGTTATGATTTATTTTTCTTAAGAGCAATAATTGTTGTTCCATCACTATTCATTTTTAATCAAACTGCCATTTTTCTCACTCACGTTTTCTTATCAAAACCATCTGTTTGGATTTGGAATTTGTACCCAAGATAATGAAAAAATAATAATATTAATACCATTATGACTTGTAAAACCTTTGATGGCTATATTTATTCCGAAATTGACCTAGTTCATCTATATAATGACTAGATGAATATCTTCTCTTTGGACATACCATAAAATGATTCACTATCTTAATACCATGTTGGTTTATCTTTCACACTTTCAATTGATAATTCCCTTTAGTATGATGATATAGGGATAAAAGCATAACTTTCATTGGCATTTTTTTTACTTCTCGCGTCATCCCTAACTCTTAAGGAGTAAATGAGTCTCCCTCCCTTTACAATAAAAATATGGAAATATGAAAATATGAAAATACAATACAAATCTTCTTAAAGAGGATAGGAGGTCTCATTACAAGCCAACCTACCATGATCATAAGGATGTAACTAGTGAAATTCCATTATGGCCACCACACCAGGGTAATGACCTTCTAGATCATCAAAATTTTCAGAAGGACGGGAGGTCTCATCACGAGCCAGCTTGATCACTTTGTTATATTCTGGTGAATGTAACTATGATTATCTGGTTACCATGCCAGCATAGTGATCTCCTTATAGCAATAAAAAAAGAAAGCCATCTAAATACTAAAGGGAGGACTCTGGCTCATTTTTGGGTTAAAAAGAAACCTTGTAAAGGCTATGAACGTATGCTGGCAGCAGTGGCTCTGCTTGTGGTATTGAAGTTCTATGTTACATTGCCAACTATTTTTTATCCCATCATTTCCTACTAATTCATTTCTAAAGTTGAATTTACCATTTGAACAACGTTTACAACTATATTAACCAACATGCATGGTAAACTATACTTTTATATTCATTATATCAATATTGTCTAATCAATTGATACTAGCAGTCACTACCATTTATTGTTGGTCATGCTTTCATCACATTTTTCCACCTAAGGAAATATCTCTTCGCATAATGATCCATTCTTTGTTGTATTCCTTTTATAGTCATTTCCAATATTTGCGACTTGTACTACTCTGACCGTCTTTTTCCGTATTTACACTACTCTGATTGTTGTTCGGCTGCATTTATGAATTCCCGACGTCCTTTCCCTTTTTCCCATGCTTTATGGTCGTGGATGTCCTTTTTTTATTGCAAGGGGGTAGGTTTGCATCATGGATAGCATGCGTAATAATTATCAAGTTGTTTTCTGATTGGAGGGGGGGAGGTATGCATTATGGGAAGCATGTGTAATAATTATTAAGCTGTGCCAAATACTACTAATATGACAAAAAATATCATTGCTTATTAATAACAACTTTAAATCAACGTCATTTCTCTTTTAATAACTTCAAAGTTTGTATACATTTTATTGTGTTGTTCCAAACTAAGAAGTTTTGCAAAAGCGCATGCAAAAGTGCGCAGTGACCCAGCTATTGAGACACAACAACCATGGGAGGAAAAGCTATCCGCGGTACCTAGCCAAATTATAGGGATTCCAAAATGAAATAACACTTGAATTCTTGCAAAATCTACAGGATGGATGCATGATGATGAAGGGTAGAAATATAACAGTTTCTGAAGCAAATATAGCTGAAGTCTCTAGACTTCCAGCAGAAGGCACGAGATGGACTGATAAGCATGTTCTCTTGCAGAACACAGTTGCAGTATTCCAAGGCCCAAATGAACAATTGGTACGCAAAGGCAAAGGGATTCACCCCACATATTTAAAGCAACCATGGAAGGAATTGACGACCGTTTTTTAGAGGTACATCACTTGTGACGGATGTCGAGATATGGTAAAACTTCAAAAACTCAAATTGTTAGCCATTCTTAAGCAGAAAATTGCGGTTAAATTTCCTTTCTATTTAAATTCTTTATTGCATGATGTTGCTAGTCGGGTTAGGAAGGCTAAAGACCCACATTTTTTCATCATCCATCATGGTCTGATTAAGTTAATCATTATTCATGGATTGGCCTAGTAGCAATTAACTTGGGATAACCTTGTAAATCCTGCCTTAACCCCACTAGAAGAAAACCCAGATGCATAGACAGGGATAGATGATAGAAACATGGATGAAACAGATACTGAACAACAGAGAGTAAAGGAAGCAAGTCCAAAATGGAAAAAAAGGAATGAATCCTTCTTTGGCCTCTAGCCTAGCGAAACATAGGTGTTTTGCAAGGATAAAATCATAGCAGCACACCCCAATTCCAACAGAAGAAGCAGGGTCGTCTCATATACCCTCTCTAAGCCTGCAAGATGATTTTCTGCAGGAATATGAGGAAGAAATGGCTCGAGTATTGGAGAATATGGGTACATACTATGAAGAAAGGGATCCATCTGGAAACTTTGTAGGGAAAAATCATTCCCTTAACCAATCTACCTCTGCTCGCAGTTCTAGCCATACTGAAAGTTTGCCATCGGCTAAAAATTTGGAAGACTAGAGGGAATCAGTGTTGGGTTTGTTATATTGTTTCAATGGCTATCCCCCCTTGTACAGGGGGTTTGAGGGGGGTGTTAGCCTTTTGGACCCTATATTAAGTGGGTGGACCTACCTATGGTTTTGTGCATAGTATTGGGCGCAATGGTTTTCGGTCCACGGTATTGGATGCTTTGGCATGTATATATATATGTATTGTAACATTGAAATGAATATAATGAAAAATCAATCTGGTAGTCCTGGTTTTGGGATCTAACGGAAAATAATTGTGTATATTTGTTTTATTTGTTATGCTCTCATTATCTTTTATTTTCTGTTTTTAGAATTCATATGCAGTTAATTTATGTACGAGGTTAAAACCTACATTTGGTATCAAAGCTATTTTGGCTTCAATGGGACAACATTGTTGCTGAGGGATTTCGCTTAGGCCTATGGTAGACCCTGTTTAGTATAAGATCTGCGGGATCGATTCTGGTGGTGAAAGAAGATGGCGAGCAATGGAAAGATAGAGATCGAGAAATTTAATGGCCAGAGTTTTGAGTTATGGAAACTCAAGATGGAGGATCTGTTGGTGGATAAAGATCAGTGGATCACAATAGATCCGGGTACTAAACCAACGGGAGTGTCCGATTAAGAATGGAAGAAGTTGGATCGGAAGGCAAAGAGTACAATGCGATTGTGTGTCTCAGATTCAGTATTGCTAAATGTCTCAGGGGAAGCTACGATGAAGGCTTTGTGGGACAAGTTAGGGATTTTGTACCAATCTAAGTCTCTGGTGAATAAACTGTTCCTATGAAAAAATTTGTATAACCTGAGGACGAAAGATGGACACTGGGTGACAAAGCATCTAAACGCATTTAATATTGTGGTGAGTCAGTTATTATCTATTGATATTAAAATTTCAAATGAAGATAAGTGCATCAGTTTGTTTTGTTCCCTACCAGATTCATGGAATAGTCTGGTTATTGAAATAGGTAGGAATGCAACTTCCTTGCAGTTTGATGAAATAGTCTCATCCTTGCTTACAGAGGATATGATACGAAAAAATATGGAGAGACCAAATGGTGATGTCTTATCTGTATGAGGACGGTCCCAGAACAGAAACAAAAATAAGTCATCAAGTGGGAGATCTAAATCTAGAGGGAGATCTAAATCTCCATGAAAACATATAAAGGTGTTCTAGAAATGAAGAAAGGAAGGGAACTACAAAAGGGACTGTAAATCTAAAGCTCCTGACAAAGGAAATGGATCTGATGATTCTCCTTTTGTAGAGGTGAAAACCACATTAGATGAAGGTGGGGATGTTTATTGGCTTCTTCAAGTACACATGTAGATCATGAGGCATAGTTGATTAACTCAGGTGCATCCTTTCACTTCACTTCCCATAAAGAGTGGTTCTGCGAGTATGAGAAATATGATGGTGGTGATGTCTTCTTGGGGGATGACAGGAAGGCTAGAATCATTGGTCATGGAAAAGTCAAGTTGAAGTTGCAAGGTGGAAGGATTAGAACACTTCTGGGTGTTCTACATATTTTTGCATTAGCCAAAAAACTTATTTATGTAAGCAAGCTAGATGATGCAGGCGTAAAAATAGTGTTCGAGAATTATACCTGCAAGATGGTTCAGGGAGCACTGGTATTGATGCGGGGAGTTCGGATTGGAACTCTGTACAAGCTGCAAGGTAGCTTTATTGTTGATGGTTGCAACAATATTGTGGTTCCTAAAAGTGGAGCAGAAAATCTAGTGGTATCTAGAGAAAAGACCAAGCTATGGCATCAAAGGCTTGGACATATTAGATAGAAGGGCCTTCGAATACTTCATGGTAAAGGTAGGGTAGAAGGTATGACTAATATCTCTCTAGATTTTTATTTCTATGAAAATGGTGTATATGGGAAGCAGAATCAGGTGAGTTCCCCCTCTGGTGGTAAGAGGGCGAAACAGATATTAGAGCTTGTGCATAAAGATGTGTTTGGACCTATGAAGGTTCCATGATTGGGTAAGTCTATGTACTATGTATTATTTATAGATGACTTCTCAAGGAATACATGGATATATTTCCTTAAGAAGAAACCTGAAGTCTTTGACAGGTTTAAAGAATTTAAGGCTTTGGTGGAAAACTAGACAGAGAAGAAGATAAAGGTGTTGAGGATAGATAATGGTGGAGAGTTTTGCAAGAAGAAATTTGAAAAATTCTATAAGAAGTGTGGTATAGCACAGAAAAAGGCTACTCCATACACACCTGAGAAAAATGGAGTTGCAGAAAGAATGAACAAGGCGTTAATGGAAAGGGCACGAAGCATGCTTAGTGGTGTCGGGTTAGGACAGGAATTCTGGGCAGAGGTGGTGGAGACTGCATTTTACCTAGTCAACAGATCACCTTCATCAGCATTGGAGGATAAGACTCCACAAGAGGTATGGACTGGTAAGAAACCCTCTCTTTCACATCTGAGGGTATTTGGATGTGATACATATGTACATGTCCGAAAGGAGAAAAGAACAAAGTTAGATAGTAAATCTGAAAAGTACACCTTTATTGATTATAAGGATGGTTTAAAGGGTTATAAACTTTGGAACCTAGTAACAAGGAAGGTTGTGTACAGTCGAGATGTGGTGTTCATAGAGGTGAAAGATGTTATTAAACATGAATTCCAACCAAAGGAACCTAAGAAGATAGAGTTTTAGCTAAAGGAGGAAGAATCAAACTCTACAATAGAATAGGAATTAGAAGATGAACATCCACAAACTCCGGTTGTGAGAAGATCAGTTCGAGAAAGAAAGCAACCAGAAAGGTATAGTCCATCTACTTTCTGTTTAATTTTTGCTTTATCTATTACTGATGATGATCCCATAACTATGAAGGAAGCAGTAGATTCAGAGGATGGAAAACTCTAGAAAGAGGCCATGGTTGATGAAATGGCATCTTTGCACAAAAATGAGGCTTGAGATGAGTGGAGTTGTCAACTAGAAGGAAACCCATTGGAAACAAATGGGTGTTCAAGAAGAAGACAAATGCAGAAGGAAAGGTGGAGAAATACAAACTCGGTTGGTAGCAAAAGGTTATTCCCAGGTGTCAGGAATTGATTTTGGTAATATTTTTTCTCCTGTTGCCAAGGTATCTTCTATTAGATTACTTTTATCTGTTGCTGCTACTTTTGATTTTGAGGTAGAATAGATGGATGTGAATACATCATTTCTTCATGAGGATCTA
The DNA here is from genome assembly GCA_031772625.1 of Pinus tabuliformis. NCBI lineage: Eukaryota > Viridiplantae > Streptophyta > Pinopsida > Pinales > Pinaceae > Pinus > Pinus tabuliformis. The sequence goes on from CM062806.1 coordinate 856,625,306, forward strand.
GAAGAGGAGATATACATGAAGAAACCTGAAGGATTTTCAGTGAAGGGTAAGAAAGAACTGGTATGCAGGTTAAAAAATTCTATGTATGGGTTAAAATAGACACTAAGGATGTGGTATCAAAAATTTGATACATTTATACGGGAACTTGGCTTCACGAGAAGAAAAGTAGATCACTGTGTGTATTTTAAATTAATTGGTGACCATGTTATTTATCTGGTCTTGTATGTGGATGATATGTTGTTGGTTGTAAATGACAAAGAAATTATCCAGGATTTGAAGACCCAATTGTCCTCCAAATTCAACATGAAAGATCTTGATGCTGCAAACTTTATTTTGGGCATGGAAATTAAAAGAGATCGGGAATAGAGGAAGCTCTAGTTTAACCTGAGGAAGTATGTCGAGACAATATTGCAAAGGTTTAATATGCAAGATAGTAAACTGGTGAAGGTTCCTATTCCTGTAGGTGTGAAGTTATCTGTTGAATAGTGTCCCAAGACACAAGAAGAGGAAAAGGACATGTCCCGTGTTCCATATGAAAGTGCAGTCGGTAGCCTGATGTATGTGATGGTCGATACTAGACCAGACACTACACATGCAGTGGGAGTATTGAGAAAGTTTATGTCAAAACCAGGGAAGGAGCATTGGACAATAGTGAAGCGGGTTTTCAGGTATTTGCGTGGCACTAGTGATTATGGTTTGTGCTACCAAGGAAGACCAGGATTGGACAAAGTTTTGGATATTCGTGGCTTTGTTGATGTAGACTGGGCTGGAGATCTGGATCAGAGAAGATCTATAAGTGGGTATGTGTTTAACCTATTTGGAGGTGCAGTCAGTTGGATGAGTAAGAAACAATCTGTAGTGGAACTATCTACTACTGAGGCAAAATACATGGCAGCCACTCATGTAAGCAAGGAAGCATTTTGGTTGCAGAGATTTTGTTCAAGTATGGGGTTAGTACAGGGAGCTATAAGGATAGAATGTGACAACTAAAGTGCAATTTTCTTAGCAAAAAACTCTACTTACCATTCAAAGACAAAGCAAAATGATGTTCAGTATCACTTTGTGAGGGATATGATAGAAGACAAAAAGGTGTTGCTAGTAAAGGTGGACACTTTGAAGAATACTGCAGATGCATTGAAAAAATCTATGATCTCTGAGAAGTTCTCTTGGTGTAGAGAAACAATGGGCATTTAGGGCTAGATAAATGATTGAGCTCTCCCGTGGCCCCTTTGGAAAGAAAAAAACAAGTGGGAGAATGTTGGGTTGTGCTATATTGTTTCCACGACTAGCCCCCCTATACGGGGCATTTGAGGGGGCTGGTTAGCCCCCCTCTACGGGGTTTGGAGCAGCACCCCGAGGAAATTCTTTTTGGACCCTATATTGGGTGGGTGGACCTATCTATGGTTTTGTGCATGGTTTTCGCACATGGTTTTCGGTCCATGGTATTGGATGCTTCGGCATGTATATATATGTATTGTAACATTGAAAGGAATATATTTAAAAATCAATCTGGTAGTCCCAGTTTTGGGATCCAGGGGAAAATATCTGTGTATATTTGTTTTACGTGTTATTCTCTCGCTATTGTTTATTTTCTGTTTTTAGAATTCGTATGCAATTAATTTATGTACAAGGTTAAAACCTACAATCAGTTCCCTCTATGAATGAGTCCCCTAAGAAAGAGGCCCATGCAGAAGAAACCCTTGACGACAAGAATCAACCAGGAGACATTGTTCCATTGGAGTCCCCTAAGAAAGAGGAATATGCAGAAGAAACCCTTGAGGACGAGAATCAACCAGGAGACATTCTTCCATTGGAGTCCCCAGAGAAGGAGGCCCATGCAGAAGAAACCCTTGAGGATGAACATCAACCAGGAGACATTGTTCCATTGGAGTCCCCTGAGAGAGAAGCCCATGTAGAAGAAGACCTTGAAGATGAAAATCACTCAAGAGATATTGTTCCATTGGAGTCCCCTGAGAAAGAAGCCCATGTAGAAGAAGACCTTGAAGACGAGAATCAATCAGGAGATATTGTTCCATTGGAACATAACCCTGATATTGGCACAGCTCCTCATGAACCCAAAATAAACATAATTGTGCCATCTCCAATTGGAAACCCCACGAAGAAGAAATCGTACAAGGCCAAATTGAGGAAGTTAATTAAGAAATACAGGAAACAGAAGAAAACAGTCAAACAATTGAGAGAGTGGTTAAAAGAAGTAGATAAGGCTCAAAAACTGAAAGTGGAACTAGAAACTATAGGGACCCAAACAAAACAATGTTCTTTGGAGGATATTGAGACTCAGACTGAAAGTCCTTGTGTTTGTTCAATGGGGACCCAAACAGAACAATGTCCTTTGGAAAATATTGAGACTCAGACTAAAATTCCTTGTGTTTTCTCAATGGAGACCCAAATGGACTTTAATTATGAGGAGAATGCCAAGGCAGACTGCTATATGCCCCAAGAAACAGTCGAAGTTTCTATTCAAACTGTTTTTTAGGAGAATGCCCAAGAAAATTATTGTATATCCCAAGAAACAACCAAAGTTGTTGTTAAAACTAGTTCAGTGATAACACATGATAATGAAACTCAGACAGAGGAAACACCTCACTATGTTCCTATAGGAAGAGAAGTTGTTATCCTGAAATTGCAGAATGAATTAACAAGGACCTAGTAGGAGTTGGCTCAACATAAGGAAGAAGTAGTACTGTTACAGATACACCAAGAGTTGCGAAAGAAACTCGATGAACTTACTGTAACAGAAGACAAGACTTTTGTCAGCTTCAAAGATGAGCAGAAGAAGTTAGAGAAAGCACAAGCCAAGCTTTAGAAGGCCAAGGAACAAATTGAAACTATTTGTTCTCTTTACTCTGATGCTTTGTCTTGTCGGTCACCTACCACTAATTATGCGCTATTCTTGTTGGAAAGGTACCTATTGTTGAAAGTTAAACTTGTCAGGGCTGGTAAGTCAGTAGAATTCAAGACCACTCCAGACTTTGTCCAATGTTTTAGGGAACAAAATGAGTAGGCACAATGCCTTCTATGCGAATTATATCTGCACAATTTCTTCTTGGAGCATGAACTGGATAGTAATCTTAGCCCCTTCATTAGGGACATTCAATTCCAAGCTTTCCTCTCTTTTGCTACCAATCAGGTTAAATGGGCTAAAGCCTATAACACTTTTAAGAAAAGGGAACATGGTATAGATTTATGGGTCAGAGGAGAACCCACAAAACCCTTACATCTTTCTGTCCAACATAAAAGGTTTCTGCAACAAGACGAGGTTGTGGCTAAATTGGGACCACTCTATACATGTATTATATAGGCAAGAAGAGAATATTTTTAGGACATTTTGTTGGCGACAAGGCAAATATGGGAAGCTTCCACTAACAATGTCAAAAACCAGGAGCCATTTGGGTACAGAAACTTTAAAGTTGTTGTTTCTCGCCTAATCATGTACAACAATATAGTCCTAGGCATGGGTCCTGCCTAGATAGGATGTCGTTACAGATGTCCTATTATTTGGTACCCCCCTGAAGGGTATTACTATGATTATGATTTTCCAGATTACCATGTAAACCAGGCTTTTGCAATACTTAAACAAAAAAAATGGTTTTAGGCTATATAAGGAAGAAGTTTATCCTACCTATTCTTTGACACAACTGCACCTCAATCATCTTATTGCATGAGGACATGCAAAAAGGTAAGCAAGGGAGTATGTTGGGTTGTAGAAAATGTATGTTTTATCCTCATATTAGCTTAATTAATCATTCATCTTTATATGTTTATCTTCAATTTAGAAAAGAATTTAGAAGAAACAAGTGTAGAAGCCAAATAAAAGCAATCATTAATGAATTGGGTAATTTTGGGCATAAAATCTAACTTTCACTATATATGTAGGAATACCAATTGAACGATTGATGTTCAAACGATGGAACAACAGCAACCAAGAAAAGAAAAAAGGACAACGTTTCAATCATGAAGGCTAGTAGAAGACCAGGAGAATCAATTTTATTTTGTAATAAAATATCATTTTCGGCTGTGAAATCCTCAAATATCCTAATCCTGAGGATTCGATTCTATCTGTTGGTCTCTCATAGGTTATATAAAGCCGAAAAGTGAAATAGAATAACTAGCTAGAAATTTGGAGATTGTAACTATTCACTTTTGACATAGAGTATTCTCACTATGGTGATGTTGTATCTTTATTATTGGATTTGATGAGAAAGACCGTGTTTTCCCTATAATCGAATTCTGAGTGTTTTTCGGTAGTGACTTCTGGAGACTTTGGGCCCGATTGATAGGAGATCTACTATTTTGCTTGTGCCATACTTATTTCTTTTTACACTTGCATTTTTTTATTCCTTTTATTTCATGAAATTAGAATTATCCCGATTGTTGTAAGTATTGATTGTTACGATTTACCTTTGTCATTCAAACTAGATTCTAGATCTTGCTATGTTTATAGTTGTGTGTTAATCTTTGATGAATTTATCACATTATTTTATGTATTTGATTTTTGCTCCTTCTGAAGTAGTGTTATCATAGATCTTGAGTTTACAGTTGATTGCTTTCATTTAAAAGCTTGAATAGTTGCTTTTTGTTCATTTGTTTTAGTTTTCCTTTCTTGTTGAATGAGTTACTTTCAATGCCAGTTAGTAAATTTGCTAAGAGTGATTCCTTTTACTTGCATTCAGATTCAGTTTTTTGCACAGTAGATTAAAATAGATTTGAAAATGATTTAAGGCTTGTTTTAAGGTTTGTTTTGGATTGAACTTCAAGAATTAGATATTAATTATTGCAACGATCTGAAATCATTTCATTTTAAATTAACCTTTGAATTCACTTGCAAAGACAATGTTGAACACTCTTGAAATAAACATACTTACCCTGGTTTAATAATTAATGTAGGTATTAAGATTTCTTTTAATATTCATCTTAGTGCACCACCAAGGGTCACCGAGGATCATTCTTGTGGAGGAATGATTTCTTATGCTGGTGAATGGCACGAAGAGGTTCTTGGTTTATGAGGAATCAAGTGGGAAGAGTAGTCATGACAATATATGAGGTCAGTATCATGTGGATATGAATTGATATGTCTACTTGTATTATGCCTATGTTTATGTTATGGCAGGTAACGTTGAAGGATACATCAGCAGAATGAAAACAATGTGCTTTGTGGCATGCTAGGATAAGCATGGATGGTAGAGAGACACTGGAAGCAAGGTTGCTTGGTAGAGGTAGTATGGTTTTGGACGTGCAGTGTTATTGTTGTGTATATGTTGTGCATGTTGTATATTTAGCGATTGTACCTATGGTGATGTGTAATGTTGTATATGTAGTATTGTGTACATATTATGTTGTATATATGGTATTGTGTGTATATTACATATGCAGTGTTGGGTATAGATGGTGCTATGTACATTTTAGATATGTGGTGTTGTGTACATATCGTACTATTCGCATGTTGGATGTGTGGTGTTGTGTGCATATGGTTTTATGCGCATGTTGGATATGCGGTGTTGTGTACATGTTGTACATATGGTACTATGTACATATGGTGTTGTGTTCACATGGTATTGTGTACATGTTGTACATGTGGTGCTATGTGCAAGTGGTGATGTGTGCATGTCGTAAATGTGGCATTGTGTACAAGTGGTTTCATGTACATGTCGTGCATGTGGTGCTATGTACATGTGGTATTGTGTACACATTGTATAGTTGTTGTAGTGTACATATGGCGTTGTGTGCACATTGTGCAAGTAGTGTCATGTACATTTGATGTTGTGCACACGTTGCACAGGTGTTGTTGTGTACATGTTGTACATATGGAATGGTGTACATGTGGTATTATGTATATGTCGTACATGTTGTGTACATGCAGTGTAACTACGTATATGCATTGTGTAGTTGTGGTATCATGACATGTGTATTCGTTGTGTTGTACTATATTTACATATATGTATTTTTTTGTACATCGGATGTAGGGGTATGTATTTTGTTGTGTTGTACATTGGGTGTAGGTGTATGTGTTTTATGTCAGGTTTAGCTACATGTATTGCATGGCATTATATGTTGTGTGGGTTATATGTGTGTGATTTATGCATTGTGTATGTGTACATGGCTAAAGAGAAGGAATTGGGTGTTTGTTGGGTGTGGCAACCGATCCGGTGTGCATATGGAATAAAGACAAAAGTAGAAGCTAAAAATTGATTAAAGGATAAGTATTAGTATTTTATTTTAGTTTTATTAATTATGTGATTTATGATTCTGGTTTATGATGATTACATGTGATCTATGATTCTAGTTTATGATGGTTACATGTGATTTATGATTTTGATTTATCATGGTTGTGTATTGAGTTAACTTGATGTGATATGTTTATACATAATTATTTGATTAAAAATGATAGTTTGACTTTTGTGACAGGAAGTACGCAGGATTGTAGGTGTAACTTATTGATGATCCACCAATGAGGTATGATTTCAAATTATTTCAATTTATTTAAATCTAATGGAATTTATGTGCTTGGTACAGGAATGCATGAACATGCTCAGTTGGGTGGTTGAAATTGACTACAAGAATTAGAAAACAAAAGGAATTCGAAGAAGCAGCAGTATGCTAGTAAAGCACTTCAGGGGCAGGGCCATTGTGGCATATTGGTGCCCAATAGTGTCCATTGATTTCCATGAGCATGCTATGACCAGTATGATGGTTTTGAGGTAGTTATATCCCTTGGTTGTTTGACCTTCCAATGTGAGGAGTCCTTACCAAGGGATAGATCATCTGGGATAGGGGATGTCGGGGAACTTGGAAGGTGAGTGGCTACATGGAAAGGGGTGACCAGATTTCCCAAGGGACTGTGTAGCAAAGAAGGGAAGGTCGGGGATGGATTTTTTTTTGTCATTAGCATTTCTAGATGGAATCATATGCACATTTGGAGTGCACCCTGGAACAATGAGTCGGTAACTATTCGTTGAGAGGAAAAGTGGCACAGGATTGTAGCGTTGGACATTGGATGCAACTTTGAATTTGTCAGTGGATTTGGATTTCCTGGAAAGGAAGTGAATCCTGGCATTACTTTTAAGGGTGAAGGTGTAAGCCTATGGATTCCCTTGTTGTTGATGTAGGCATCATATCCTTTTATTCGTTGGTTTAGCAAATGTGCATATGTGTATATGTTTTTATTGTAAATACCGTAATGAGCTATGTTATAAAGCTCCAGTAAACGATATGTTTGTCATGTTTCAGCAGTGGTCATTGTAAATATTGTGACAAGCTAAGTTATAAAGCTCCATGGGTGGTATGTTTTTTTTTCAGCGTTTTTGTTGAGGTATTGGTGTGGTTTAACACCGAGGACAATGTTCCCCAAGGGGTAGGGGTCTATAACAACCCCTGGTTAAAAGTTTATGTAATAAAAGTTAATAAAGAAAAAATAAGACCACGGTTAAGGGATTCGTATTCCAATCTAAATGTTTGGAAAGACAGCCTAGTGTGGGTGTTCATTGGTTTATTATGACTAAGGAAATTGGCAAAGGAAATGGCAAAGGATTTGAAAAGGAAAAATGGCATTTTTGGCACATTTATTTTTAAAAATAATGGAAATTAGGAGAAAAGGGAGGTGAAAGGTCATAGGTTTCATGTGAGGAAGAAATTGAAGGAAAATAATGGAAAATGAATAAAGTAGAGGCCTCATTGATAAAAAGGCTTCTGAGGATTAGTTGGAAATCTTTTCTCAGGGCTTGGTTAGTGTAGGCTTTTTCTCAACCTTGGAGCAAGAAAGGGAAAAGAAATCAAAGGAAGGAAAAGGAAAGGAAAGGAAAGAAAATATCAAGAAAGGAGGAGCAGGATTAATTATCTTCAACATGAATACTTGTAGGTAACATATTGCATGTGTGATTTCCTAGCTGGTTTTGACATGCATGGCTTTGCATGTTGGTATATAGTTCTCTTTTTGTCGGTGGCATGGTTTTGCCAAGATATGACAGTGGTTTTCATCCTCGCCTTACCTTTTTCCGGATAGCCATGGTGTGATGGGATTGTTTTCTCAGTTTTGAGCTTTGGAATTGTCGGATGGTTTCAGAATCTGAGGTGGACGAGATCTCAAGAAAATTCCCAAAGGCCTAGGAATCCCTTGACCAGTTTTTGTGGGATACATGGTAAACTCTGAGGGTGGAGTCTCAGTTAGGGTCTAGTGATCTGATGTGGATTGCAGTGAATCCCATATACTGGTGTATCAATTTAGGGCCTAGTGATATGGTGTGGATTTTGGTAAAACCTAAGAGACAAAGAGACGAGAAATTTCTCAAGGATAGTGATGGAGTCCAGAGGCATTCCAAGATCAGTTTGGTTTTGCGATCTCGATGCCCATTTTCGTGATATCATATTTTGTTGAGGGTGGAAGTGGTTTAAACTTTTGATTCCCTTGGTTTTTTTGGATTGGTTTATCCATGAGATCCCACATTCATGCTTGGAATATGGCATGGGGATGACTAACTGAAATAAATATTTGGTTCAGCCATGTCTATGGTCGAGTGGTACATGGAAGTCCTGAACCTGTTCGACTCTTGCCTATGTTTTATAAAAGATAATTTCTCTTACTTTTGCACTTGTTATTATGTGGCCTTAATGGTTGTTATCTCATTTTTATTTACATGGTTTAATGTTGGTTATAATCATGGTTATATGACTCGTTATATTCATGGTTATTTCATGTATTTACTTGTAACTAAAAGGATAATGGATTCAAGACCTAATTGATGTCAAAACAGTTAAGGGAAGAGGGTGGTGATCCTTCTTTTCAAGTCTCATATGATTTATCATTCATGTATGCTCTATCTTGTATTCATGTCCTGTAGATTGCATTGATGCCAAGTGTTTGATAGGATGTTAGTCTGTTTGACATAATGTCAGTCCCAGTCGGGGATGGTCAGGCCTAATCCTGGAGTCGGTTTTTGATTTCTAAGTCTTGTCATTATGTAAATTATGGATTTTGAAAGCTACAGGGGTTTTTGGGCAATGGCCTGGATTCTGGGCTTGAAAAGTGCCACAAATCTCTGAGTTGCAGGCACATTTCTGAGAAAAAAGTCCCCAGGTGCTTGCATACCCATGTTGTGCGTGTGTTTGGAGGTTTTCAGACACACCCTTGTCCATGTTATGGGAGCATCCAGGGGTTTAATAGTCTAAAACTCAATGGGACCCAAGGGATGGTTAGGGGAATGACTGAAATGCATTCTAAGAGTCATGTAGTAGGTGTAGAGGGTTTGGTATGGTGTGCTTCCATTGATTCCACTTCCTTAACTAACACATGGGGAGTTGAATCATATCATATTAACTTCTCATCACATGTTTACACCGGTTAGCTGGGTACTTGGGTAGATGTGGAAGTAGTGTATTATGCCATACATATGCTATGTAGTGAATATGTTGAGTCAATTCATGACCGAGACTCTCCATGCAAATTGGGTCGTTGCCAAACACATTCTGAGATATATGCAAGGATTTATCACACTTGGTTAGAGATATTCTGTCGGAGATGTTCGACTTCATGGATATACTAATGCTGACTAGGAAGGAAATGTTATTGACAGGATGAGTACATATGGATGTTGTTTTTGTCTTGGATCTTCCATGATATCTTGGATGAGTAGGAAGTAGAAATTTGTAACATTGAGTATCATTGACGTAGTGTACATTGTTGCTAGCATGGTTAGCTATTAAGTAGTTTGGTTGAGGAAGCTCTTTAGAGAGCTATTCGAGCAGGTCCTAGACACCATAGTGATATATTGCGACAACAAGAGTGGGATGTGTCTAGTAGAGAATCTTGTATCTCATGACAAATTGAAGCTAGAGATCCGATATCACTTCATTCGAGACATGGTGTAGAGAGGAGTTGTTAGACTCCATCACATATCGACAGACAAGCAGATTATAGATATTCTCACCAAGTCTTTTCCAAAATGGAAGTTCTTGTTCTTCAAAGAGCATATTGGATTGATGGATGTGACCCCTCCTGACAAGGGGCACCACTGATCAAGGACATTGAGCTAGCTCTTCCCCCCTGTATGAGTTCCCAAGGTGTGTAAATGAGATGGAGGGATCCTAGGGTTGAGGGAACTCTGGATAGTAGGGTATCACCCCTATCTGTTACCCATAGGGTTGGAGTATTATCTCACCCTATCATGGTCTTTGCAGAGTATACCCCAGTTGGCATCATACCCACAAGTTGGGCTTGTTGGGATTGTCCCTCCACATTTGGTCGATAGGTTGAGGAGGCTTGGGGGTGTGTGATCCTTACCTTTGGTGATTTGGGTATCTCTCCAAAGATTGGATTATGATTCACGTGTGCTACCACATGACTCTTAAGGGTCATTGTTGGGAAAATCAGTAGGAAATAGTATGGGTTGAGTAGTAGCTCCCCTACATCACCTATTGCTCAATATGGGATTGTAGTTGTAGCTCCCCCATGATAATTCCGCTTAGTAGCTCGCTGAAAAATATTTTTGGGTAGTATCCCATCGACATATATTTCTAGGCAGTAGCCCTCTCACAGATTTTCTGGGTAGTAGCCCACTACCATAAATTCTGGGTAATAGCCTGATGGACAAAGGATGGTAGCTTTTTCTCCCTAATGATTCTTCTTCTTTAGATTCAACAATTTTTCAGTAGATAGAGTTGAGCAGAGCTGAGACATATGATGATAGGATGACATATTGATTGATGGACAGATGTCAACGTGTGGATTCTTACCTAGTTGAGAGGGAGTTTTAAAACATGCAACTATGGTCAAATTCCACCTTGGATAGCTCATATGATGTATATGATGATGCCATTGAATTCATTTTTTCTGGAGGACCAAAATAGACCTAAATATCACCTCATTTGGACAAGCAAAAGTTGGATTTTGAATTTATGTACCCACACATGCACATTTGGACAAGTTGGCCTCAACATCAAATGGACATTTTTGTACAGCAATGGAAGCTTATTAATACAAGTGACCTAGAGCTCATTTGGACATCACCAACCAAGCATCGCCTTCTCTTCTCATTGATTGGTTCCAACAGGTCTAAGGCAAGGTTGACAAAAGAAGTTTGCAAAGGTCTGATATTACAAGGTCTGGGACTTGCAGTTGTTCTAAGGTTTTTGGGTTATAGTCATAGGCTTGTCACAGAGCATTTTTGGCTGAAGTCGATGGCACACGGGCATCAAGGGAATGGTTGGGATCCTATAGTCGCTCTCACAAACCCTCAAGCATGTGACTGGGAGTTTGATTGAAGTTGACCATTGACTAAAGGCTGGAGAAGTTGTCTCTGATATAATCTAACGCTAAAAACTTGTTTCTGAATGTTATTTAGTTGTATTGTTGATGATGTTGTATTGGGCTCATTTTACTCTCTGCTAAAGATTTTATGACAATTTTATAGAAGAATTTCAAAGGGTTTTCCCCCTAGTGGGGTTTTTTCCTAGTCTTTGACCAAATTTGGTGTCTCATGTTGATGTGTTGATTGTCTCCTTTTCCATTGCATTTATTGTTATATATTCAATTATTGTTGATGAATGGAAGGATTAATTGTAATTGGAAACATTGCTAATTGAAGTGTGGAATTGGCCTAAAGTAATTGATACAACATAGAACAATTTGAAAATTAACATCAACTTCACAATATATTAATCCCCAACACTAGTGCATGTGCAAGCACAATACGTGTTGGGTTATAGGTCGTTATGGGAATAAATATAAATTCCATGGCCAAAAAGAAATAGTGAAGAATAAGGCTTATTTAAATTGCTCTCTCCCAATAACAAGGCTTAGTCAAAACTCTCTCTCCTGGGAACAAAGAAAGTCAAATAAAGAATTGGGATAAGTGCTTTCATTATTGGAATTGGGTGTTTTCTATGTTAGAAAGGGCATATTGGTGGTTCTATTAATAGAATTGGGTATTATTATAAAGATCATTTTTGAGTGAGCATGTCACTATATTATTTTTTAGTATGTTAAAGAGGATTAATCACATCCCTCAAGGAATCGAGATATTGTGTTGCCTAGGGGTCCATTTATGAAATTGTATAGTTTCTACATTAGATGAGGTTATTAGTAGCTCCATCAATTGACTTGGGAATATTGTAAAGATTCCCAAGTAGTGATCATGTTCCTCAGTTATTCAAATGTAGATGGGAAAGGACTAATCACATCCCTTAAGTGTGAGGTATCTATTCGTCAAACAAAAAGAAAAGGAAGAAAGAAAGGTACAAACATATCATACTTGGATACAAACCTTTAAATCTAAGTATTTTGGATCCTTTCTTAAATCTAAATCTTAGATTTTAGACTTCACTTATTCATCTAATTTTTGAAAATTATGTACTAATTGGGAAATCACTAACTACAAACCCTCTAATTGGCAAGCTTGGCTTCAAACTAGATTATGAAATTCAACAATGTCACTAGCTTTTCCCCCACTGCAACTAATTCCTATTCTTTATTGAAGATAAAAGTGTTAGACTAATAAATGGGTGCACACAAACCCTGATCTTCCTTCCAAAAAGAAGCCTCAATCAAATAGTACTCAACCTCATACCATACCTCCATAATTCTATTACACCTAGTCTCTAGCATCACCAAGAAAGAGTGAACACATCTCATAGAATGCTCTAAACCTGCAAAAAAAACATTGCTATGAAGAAAATTGAAACCACGTTCAAATAATTTATCCCATTATCATTGTATAGGATTAATCCTCCCTTAATTAAAGCCTCAAACACATCAATAGATGGCATGGTAGGTGGGGCATAAACAGATTTATATTCCTTTGCTTGGTGATGAAATTCAAATGCCACTAGTCCATCAATTCAATGTTAGTATTCATACTATAGTTTATTAGTAGAATAATCACGAGATACAATGCAAAAGGTCCCCCCCCCCCCACCCCCCACCCAACCACCCCCCCCCCCCCCCCCCCCTCCGGCCCCACCCCCTGCCCCCCGCTCTCCCCCCACCAAATTTTGGATCATTTGAGCCTAATTCAAAAGAAAATTTCCATGTCATCCACTTTAGAGTTTAGATGATGAAGAGCATGGAAAAAAGATATTTTATTGAAATTGGAAATCATTATTTGAATATTGCATATCAATCTAGAAAATATAGAGGATCTTGTTGTCAAGGGATTTCTCAATTGTTGAATTGTCACCATACCAAATTTCCAATGACCACAAGTATTTTGACCTATCATGCACACAACAAAATAAAAGCTTCAAAAGTTGGTTAACCAACAAGTGGTTCATCAAATCATTGAAAACAAATGCACGGCCAAGGATAACACACCAACTAAATGTAAGGCTAGTATAGTCTAGTGGTAGTACAATAATTTTGTTACATTTTGGTGACAAGAGCATCAACAAAATGTTGCCAAACTTGTAGTGGTGTGTGGCACTCTAATGGAATTATAATCACTTTGTAAAGAGGAGATCATCAAAATATTGTTAAAATTATTTAGAACCACAAATAATGGATGTGGTGGGGTTTATCAAAAGAGTGATGTGTGAATGTTAATCATATAGGGGCATTGCACTCAAACAGGTTTCCCTTATCTCTTGTTATCTCGACATACATATGGATGTCATAATTATTGCAAGTGGATATGGATATGGATATGTATTGGACTATAAATTTCTTACAAGTAATTTAATTTTCCATGATCTATATGATATGTATATTAATGCATAGCATGCTATAATTAAAGTATGTTTTTTCTAGTGGTAATCAAACCCTTTATATAACATAGGGAGTTAACTCAATTGATAGTTTCCAATATTGTTGGTGGTAGCACAAGGGTACAAGTTGGAGCCTATCCAACTTGCAAGTAGACGTGTGTGGGTGATAATGAATGGTGTATATACAAATGTAAGGAGTCCCTTTATTTGAAAAATGCATCGCATCAATATTTAAGTCATGGGATTAGGAGAAAATATTCCTTACTTCTTGGTTCTAATCAAGAGGCGCACATTAGGGCTGAAAAATCCTTACCTTCCAAAAACTATACCTTACAAATTTTAAACTAAGTCAAGACAACCTAAAGGGAACCCAAGGTTGAATTATTCTACTAAGAAATTAACTCTTTGTGGGGGGAACTTGATATAATGCTATTTTAATAGAAATTAAGATATATTGAATTTAATTATAACAATAAATTTAGAGAAGGGAGGGAAGAACATCTAAGGGGGGAAGTGAGCTCCTTAGGGGTAGCTCAACTAGCTTTGGTCGTGTAAATGAAGTAGTATGTGTGAGGAGGTCTAGTGTTCAAATCCCCTTGATTCACTTTTGTGTGTGAAAGGGGCATATCTATTCACTTACAATTTACATTGGTAGCGGTTGGAATTGACCCCATGTCACATGGGTACAAGACTAGCATAGTTATCGATTCCTCTAGTCAACAAAAAAAAAATCCAAGGGGGGAGTGATGAATAGTATGAAATTATTAAAATATTAATTTTACATGAAAGGGGTGAGGTGGCAAGGCTCGTTGGGTCTATAAATAGAAGATGTATCCATGGGTTTCTTAGGTGGACCTAGAGAGTACTAAAATGCTATAAAAAAATAAAAATCCAAAAATGAGGAAGAGTGATAATTTCTTGGTAAGCTAAATCTATAGGTTGTTGAGTACTTGTGAGACTAAACCTCTTGGAAAAGGTGCCACTATTGGCAAGACAAGTGCAGTTGTTGGAAAAGAAACCACCGAAATATTGTATCCTAAACTAGTTATGAGCCCAAATAGCTTCGGTGTCTCAACGTAAGAAGTTTTCCCTAAGTATAGCTCGATGGAAATTAATTGGCACCATATGAATTAGCAAAATCAAGGAGTTTGTTATTGGAATTTTACTAGAAATATTAGATTGCATTGGTCAAGTATAATGGGCAAGGATAATGAACCAATTTATGGAATCTTCATGTTGTTGTTCATTCAGTTGAATTGATTTCTATATAGAAATTTCAATTAAAATTGATGTTTGGTACTAACCTTTATGTTGGTATGAGAAACTATTGGATATACTTAAATTGTTGTTAACAATAGGAAGGGTAAGGGGACCTTGAATGTGGCTTGAGAATTTGTTGGATAGTTGACAAAGATGCAAAAATGTGGTTGTTGTACCATTCCAAAGGAAAAGAAAGGTCCTTGGAGGTAAGTATTAGTATGGAAATGATGTAAAATTGTAGTTTCATGTCTTAATTTAATGTATTAATCACTATGTTCTCATTTAGGAGGAATATGGTAGTTATTTTAACTTTCTAAGAGAAATGACAAGTATGTTTTCCAAGTGTTTGGAAAAACCCCTAAATGATGAAAATTATGCTATGTGGTTGTAATCCTTCAAAATTAACTCATGGTTAATCAATTGGGTTGGTGAAGCAATTAATTGAGTTGTCATTGGTTAATAGATTGGTTTTGTATAGTTTCCCTTGTGTATGGTTGTAGCTTTGGTTTCTTGCCATGTGTTTGTCAAATTTCATAAATGAAATCCTTAGCGTCATGGGATGTATAAAATTTTTAATTCACTTAACTGGTGGTAAAATCCATTGATTAAAATGCAAATAAATAACCAACAAGTTTAGATTAATTTAAGAATAATTGGAAATGCATTTTCCAATGTGTGGTTGACTAGACGGCTTCAAGAAATTAGAATGGCATTGTATGCTAAATGCTTAAAGAAATTCTTGCATAATATAGTTAGAATTTTAATGTATTGATAAAGATATTCATGTTTCCCATAAATATGTTTGTTTGTGACAATTTCTAGTCTATATTAAGAAAATTTGTCAGTAGGCATTCACCAACTTCAAGGGGAATTCATGCCAATTAATTTAAAATGTGCAAGCATGTCAACTAAATTAAACTTACAATAAATGCAATGAGGTTTTAATTCAAAAATAAATCAACTCTTGCTTAAATAGATGTTGTTTAATATTTTGACCAAAGACAATAATGTTAGCATTTTGCAGGCTAAGTGTTTGACAAAAATTCTCAATGAAGATATTGATCATATAACCTTGTTTCCAAGTGTTCACACTAAGGTATGAATCAAACTATGAATGATTTTGTTGCAATATTTTTTTAATCCATTGTTAGTTGTCGGTTGATCTCATGTATGAGCATAAAGAGTGGAGATTGTTAAATTAATTCAATATTATCATTATGTTAGTAGGTTTCACTATGGATGTAAAGTTGTCATGAACTATTTTATGTAAGAGCATTAGGAGTATAGTTACGAGTAAGTCAAAAAACCCAAGATGAGTATGATGATGGTGCAATGGGAATAAAAGGTACATGTTTTAAGATGTGTGATTAAAGAATGGTTGTGAACCATGTACAAGAAAGAGTTTCCTATAGAACCAGCAGAGGTTGGTGACCCATGTATTCTGGACTTCAACAATTTTTATGGTTTGCAAGTACAAGTGGGGAAGATTGAGAATGAATAAGACCAAAGATGAAGATAAAGAATGGTGAAGGCAAAGAAGCCAGAAGGGAGATAAGGGAATAATTTAATTAAGACTTCTTAATAAGGAGGGAACCTTCCTTCTTGTAATGTTTAATAGAGAATATGATGAAAGTAATGATGTAAATTAATTCTAGGTAGGAATGAGAGATGGATAGAAATAAGACTAGTTAGATATAAAGATATATTGAGAGATTTGTAGAGATATTATGGAGATAGTTTGGACAATCTCAAAATATGAAATGGTTCATTATAGTCACCTATAATTAGAGACCTTTTATACACAAAATAAACACATAAAATTCTTTTATGATAATATTTTCCCTTTGGTGTCAAGTCCCACTAGCATAACCAGTCGAGGATAAACCTCATTAGCAAGGCGACCTAGGATCAAACCTCACGGAGGTTGTTGCGCCTGTGTTAGGAGGAGGAGACCCGCAAAAATCTAGTCGGCTTAGAGCTAGTGTGGCCCAGGTGGGGTGCGATCCCCGAGCGAATTTGACGACTTAGATACCCCTGGGTCGTGGTTTCTCAAGCCACATGTCAAGCCTAGGGAACACGGACAACTTGAAAAAACAAAAAACATTTATTTCCCCTTTGGTGGATTATGGAGCTTTATCCTTGGTGTTCCTTTCTTTCCCTATTGTAGATATGTCCTTTTTTAATTTCATTGTAGCTCTCATCTCATCAAGTGATAGCATAGTCTCACATAATTTTTTTTTTTGCTTTTGTATTGATTGACTTGGAAGGGAATTCATAGGTTCTTTTCGAACAAGATAAAATTCAGTGGATATTATAATCTTTTTCGAAATATCTCAAAACATCAGTTCTTCTTTTTATTATTTAGTACCACGTCGCTCTAAGCTTAAGTATTTTCATTAGACATAATTTGGTGTCAAAGTTCAGATTCAAGCAATTGTAATAGGGTAGGTTATGGGTGATCACTTAGACACGTGAATTGTGGTGATAATTCATTATCATCTCCTATGGTTGTTATATGAACATAATTGGAGCATAAATGAATTTAAACTTTGTTCTCACTAATGAAAGGCCTGTAATTTCTCTTTCTTCACTTTAAATTTAACATTAGATATCCATTATCAGAGGTGGAGTTTGAGGAATGTGATTGTTGACTACATCTGCTAGCTATTAGGTAGCTTTCTTAGTCAATAGTTTTGGTAGTGTAGTGCATTTAATGCACAAGTATTTGTTTGCAATAATGAGTTAGAAAGTATCAAACAAGGTGTTAGATTGAATCAAACAAGTAGTTTTATATATTCTCTACGTAATGAGTCTTTGGTGTGGTGTGGAAAAGTGGTATCTTAATGTGAGAAGAGTTCTGAAGCTCCATTGTTTTTTCAATCTAGGTAACTATGTGTTTTACTATGTTTTTTCACTTTTCCTTTTAAAATTCAACACAATATCATAGTCATGGCTTGATCCATCAAGCTAAAGAGAGCATCTAAAAAATGAGGTTATGTAGAAGATCTTTTTTCTTTGTATTGGAGATTTTATGTTTGTTTGGATCTAATTCAGAGATCTTCCTAGCCCATAGTTAAGGTGTGGTAGCTGTCATTGACTCTTTTTGTAGGGACTACCATTCATGTTGTAATCATTGGAAAATCATTGTCAAGAGAGGAGAAGTTGCCAAGTTTTGCAAACGGGAGCTTGAGAGAGCCGCAAAAACCATAAGACACCCTTGTTAAGTTTCATAGGGAGGAACCCTGACACTAGTATTTCTCTAACATGCATTGCGTCAAAAGACCCAAGAGAGAGGTGTAGCTTGATCTTGCCATTAAGAGAAGGAGAAACTACCATATAAGGCAACAAAAACAAAAAACCACCCTATGCACCAAACGATAAAGTTGTCATTGTTGTTCTTTGTAGAGGAGCTGCCATCAAGGGAGGGGTCCTATATGCCAAAGCTAAGTCAAGGTTTCTTTGTAGAGTTGTGCTTCCATAGTAAGCCTACGTTTCTTTATGGATTTACCACCAAATTTTCTTGTGCTAATAATTTTTTGTGGAACTTCCACCATAAATCCCGTTTGAAGTCTTATATGGAGAAACCCTAATCGTGTTAAGGTTTCTTTATAGTTCTTAAACTGTCATTGTTAGCTAAATCTACTTGTCCAAATATTTTAAGACCTTTGTTAGGGTTTCAGTGAATTGAAAATGAGGAGAAGCCCCCCAATCCACAAGAAAGGGGAGTTTCTATAGAATTCTGTCATGGCTTCCACCAGTAACCAAAACACATATGGTCCCATATTAAATGGTACAAATTATGCAATATGGGAAACTAATATGTTTTTTAAAGTGTATTCTTGGGTAATCACAAAATATGAAGAACCTGAAGCTACAGAATTAGCACCAATGACAAATGGCCAAATAAATGCTTCAACGGATAGAAAAAGAAAGGATTCAAGAGAAGTATGGAATCTACACAATGGAGTTGAAGACTCCATATTCCCTAACAATACAATGGTGACCACTGCTCATCAAGCTTGAAATTTTTTGGGAAAATCATACCAAGGCACATACAAGGTCAAAAAAGATTCAAATCCTTAGGAAGAAGTTTGAAACTTTACAAATGAGAGATATTGAGATAGAAGATTAGTTTATGACTCAGGTCATGGAAGGAGTAAATTAGCTTATAACTCAATGAGAGGATGTCATCGATCAAAAGGTGGTTGAGAAAATTATCAGAAGTTTCCCGCCTTCATTTGACATACTTGTGACAAGCATAGAAGAAAGTAAAGATCTAACTTAGTTTTCAGTTGAAGAATTGATAGGATCAATGTTAAATCATGAGTCAAGAATTAAAGTGTTTTCATTGTTGTGTTGCAATTGATGTCAACCTGAGTGCATTGATGTCAACCTCAATGCATGGATGAGATGATTGTTAGTATGGGAAATGTTGATACAGTTTGCAGTTGAGTATTGATTAAAGTTGTTGCCTTGATGGAAGTTGATGCTTAGCTCTAGTTAATAATGGAGGCTATACATTTGAAGGCATTTTTTCCTTAGGAGATCATATCAGATGCTCATGCAAATCACATGGTTGCATAGGCCTCAACGGTGTATGGAAGATTGAAAAAATAAATAGGATAAAGGAGTTATGGCCAGTTGAAGTTTAGGCAGGGTTCCATGGACCTCATGGTTCCACCAAAGGCCACATCATCGCATCTTGGGATCCTAGCGTAAGTGCAACAGAGAAATGGTCCCAGGGTTGACAGACTTGCGAGATGGTTTTTTTCTTGTCACCTGTTGAACAATTACATCATCTCGCCTCGATTGTTGAAGAAGGGTTATGGTGATAAGAAAGTCTTGGTCCTAGAATTAACAAAACCCAAAAGACAAATAAAATTTCATCAGTTGTAGTTACATATTCACGTCACGCCCTGGTCGTCTAGAGGAAGTATTGGCACAATGTCAAGTCATGGTGATAAACAAAGGGAACAAGACAAATAGGGACTTAATGCTAAAATCATGCCCCAGGGATGTTAAATTGACAAAGAATTTCATCACAAAACACAAGTGTCTGGGGACCCCTTTTGTACGAGATGACTCAACACAGAGACACACAATGTTCTCTCATTGGCTAGCAACGATGAGTAGGAAGGTGATGTAGCAGTCAGGGTGGTAATGACATCAGCCTTGGTGATGATGTGGCATGCTAGGAAAGTGACATCTTGCATGTTGATTTGTAGTTTTCAACTAGTTAGGTTGGCCATATTTGGATGACATGTGGCTCCACTCGAAGATAGACATATGGTAGGAGTGACATCAACATCTAATGTGGAATGCCCTTGAATTTTGTGCCCAGGGGTCATGTTGGTGAACATTTTTAGTGTTAATTGAAAAATGTCTAAGTGAGAAAAAGGGCCAGTATAATGTAAAGCTCAGGAGAGACAACACATACACATCATTGTGCCCTGACATGTTTTGGAAAAGCTTCATTTTATAATTGTCAGGATGAAAAAATCAAGGAGACGAAAGTATTTCATGACACTACCAATTAACAAGAAGTTTGCACCCTCACGTTGGCATGAAAAGGTACAACGCCATTAAGGTCCTGTGAGATGGGAGTCGGGAGCTAGGAAAATCATGACCCAATATACTATGGGAAGGCAATTTTATGGGAAAGGTTGTGATAGCATAATGGCGTGATAAGCCCTTGGTCCGGACCACTTGGGCATATGACGCCAAGACTTAAGGGTGTGGGAGCTTGGCACGAGCATGAAGCATGATAGATCTAACAACTTAGATTAAGCGGTGGGTCATCCTCCAATATGCTAGGGTCCTTTCCCAAGATATTTTTGGCAGTTATATCTTGTGTAATTGATTTTTGGCCAAAAAAGGCTAAGGGACCTCCATGCCTATTGTATGAGTGTACCGATAAGACAATGGCATGGCTATAGCCTTCAGGTAGTATATTATACAATCGATCCACAATCTTAATTTGGTCAGCACAAAAGACGTGGTTTTGGTCCTTGGACTGGAAAATCCTTGGCAATAAAAGTTAAGGATGTGACACATTGAATTTGATGTTCTGAGCACGTAAACAGAAAATTGAGGGGAGTTGTCTTAAGTGCGAATTTTTGGACTTTCCGTTGCTAGAATTTGGTGGAAAATCTTGAGGTGAAATCCTGATTTGTGTTATTTAAACTATTTTTTGACCATATATATGGTTTCAACACCCTGAAAAACCCCTAGGGCACTCCAATTGTGTAGGGGTTACCCATCAAGCTTGTGATTTCAATAAATTCCTGCCAGATTTTAGAGAAATTAGACTAGAAAAACCCACTGGAAAAGCTTCCAAAAAGTCTCACTAAAGACAACTCGCAATTGAGGCCACAATCAACAACAACATTAACAATGGAAAACCATAGTTAAAACTATAGCTAAAATCAGGTGTTCTAACTTCGCATTTCAACGTTATATTAACACAGAAAGAAAATCAAAGTTGGTGTCAAATTTTGTCATGGAAATCAAAGGAACAATTTTGTGGCTGGACAAAGGTGGACTGTGAGATTCGTGAATCTGATATGACAAATTACCACCCATGGTGGATGCAATAAGTAATGTGTAAAAAACCCCTTGAGAAAGTGATGAGTAACAGTAATTGTGTGCTAGAAGCTTTAAATGATAGCATGGTGCGGCACAGTTAAAATTTGGCATTGAAGAGCTAATCAAAGGATTGTTATGGTTAAGATGACTCAGCGTATTGATTTCATCTAACAGCAAGATTACCAAGGGTAAAATTGTGGTTGATGCCCATGGTATTTGGAGCACAAAAGCTATAAAATGCATAATATTTGTTGAAAACGGGTTAGATCATATTTTGAATAATAAGAGGTTGAGAGTTGTTGAATGGCTAGGCTAAGCGCACAAATGATGAGTTGAAATAGAGAAAGGAATGCAACAATGTTGTGTGTGTGCCTCTAAAGAGTTGAGAAGGTAGAGAGCTACTATAGTAGAGTATGTATGAGCAGGCTGAGTGTGTGAAAGAAAGTTGTTGAGAAAGGTTTTGTGAGGCTATGGAGAAAAGGAGGCTGAAAGTTGTTGTAGCACAAGCTGAAGAGCAAGTCAACCGAATGAGATTGATGTTGCAAAGAGCATGAGTGTAGGTTTTTGAAGAGAAAAAAGGGTTGAGGGTTGATAGAGATTGTTATCAGATCTAAAGGATAAGAGAACTATAGAACAAAGACAGATGCAGAGACAGAGATTGTTGAGTCAAAGAGCTAAAATCAGGCCGAGTGAGAGTTGTAGTAGAGAACACCAAGATTATTGTAAACAAGACATTTGTGTATCCAATTTAAAACGTATAAAATATTGGTCTGCAGGTTTAGCAAGTTGGTTCCTACACATCACATAGTTGGTGCTCCCATCTAAGTGGGTGTCTGAAGAATAACTTGGGGGTTGGTGCCTCCTACAAGGGGTGCTTGCAAAATCAAGGAGTCGGTGCTTCTTGTAAGTTGATCAGATGTCTAGCAAAGAGGGAGCAGGTGTTTCCTGTTAGTGGGTACTAGTGAAGCACATAAGGGAGTTGGTGCTTCCTATTGGTTGGTGCCAGCGAAACAAGTAGGAGTTGGTACTCTTGCAAGTGGGTGCTTGCAAATTAAGGATTTGGTGTTAGCAAAACATTGCAAAAGGAGTAGGTGCTTCCTACCAGCAAAACATTGCAAAGGGAGTAGGTGCTTCCTACTAGTTGGTGCTAGTGAATTTATGTATGCAGAGATTGAAGATTAAAAAGAAAGAATGATGGTGGTTTTTTCCCTTTATGTGTTTCCACCTAAAATCTTTGTGTCATGTGTGATTGATTTTTATAGTGCTTTATGCGTTGATACATGATATGTTGTTAAAAGAATGAACATTTAAATATGGTAAAAATTGTTTAAATTGGCCTTAATATTGATTCACCCCGGCCCCCCAACTCTCATTATTAATATTGTTTCCAACAATTAGTATCAAAACAAAGTTCCTTCAAGAACATTTTAATCATTAGAAGGTAGATCAAAAGGAAACATAGCTTATCCTGATTTGCTTACCCCAAAGAGAATACCATTCTTGAACAAACAAAAATACTTACTCTAGAAGGTAAGGATGAATGTTTATTAAAGTCTTTTAGTCTAGATGTATGGTTACTATATAGAGTGGAATGAAGAATGAATATAATGTAGAGGCAAAGAAGATCATCTTGAAAGGTTTATCGGATTTAGATTCTGATAAGCTAAGAAACTGCGAGACTGCCGAAGAAATGATGGACAAGTTGCAATATATGTATGGAGGAGAAAATCAAGAGATACCAAAGAAGATATTGCCTCCTTGTTGCTCATTTATGAATCATATCTTAAAGAAAATCCTCTTACAAGAAGTCTTGCAACTGGAGATAAAGAGAATAAAAGAAGAAGGCATCTCGAAGGAAAGATGCTCAAAATATTGAAGATCCTTCCCCAGTGGTGTAAGTTGTTTCTCATCACTCCATAAATGAAGAAGAAGACACTAATGAGGAGCAATCTACAAGTAAGTGTTGTTTTGTTGCAAATGTAAAGAAATAGGTCATTTATCATCTAGATGATCATGTGCACCCTTTAAGGATAGATATAGTTATACATCTAATATTTGTGAAGAAAGACCTACATTTCTATCAATTGCAGATGAGGATACCTCCCAAGAAGAGGAAAGAACATTGCATGAGGAAAATGAGAAAAAGTTCAAATGAGTGTTCATCTATAGAAGAAAGTGAATGCATCCCTCATAGTGATGAAGGAGTAGAATATGACATAGATCTTGGTTGTGGATCTACCAATACCTCTAATAGGCCAGAAGAAGATCTATCTTAGAAAGAAACTCATCACTTCTTTTAAAGAAGTCAAGGAGCTATCAGAAGCAAATCTAAAGCAAAGAGAGTAGCTACAAGAATATGAGCATGAGAATAATAAACTGAGCAAAATGGTTGTTAATCTCAATACTGAGAAAGAAGAGTTCAAAAGAATGATATTCTTAGCTCAATGAAAGAGAAGTTGACTGTGAGAGACTAGAAGCTGATATAATGTCATTGAGACATGATTTGAAAAGGCAAATGATCAATTGTCTCAATATTAGAAGCTTGAAAAGAGTTCAAAGGTCTTGGACAATATTCTCATCACCCAAAGGTCCCCTCTTATTAAGACTAGTTTGGACTTTAAAGAAGAATCATGCTCAAAGAAGGCAATCAAAGGTTCCAACAATGATGAAGTTAAAGGGATTGTTAGAGAGCAGCAACAGCGAAGAAAACAACAACAACAGACAAATATGGATGATCTCCATTAGTCACAGCAACATCTAGGAAAGACAATGAACAAAGTTTTATATCAGTTGTAAAGGTGGTTCAAATTGTTAATTTATGCATGAGTTTCATAGATATAGTATGCAGGAAGGGGAATCAATTTTGTTGGAGGGTGATCAAGTATTTTCTTGTGATAAAAGGGAAGTTTCTTCCTCCTTGTAATTCTCAAAAGAATATCATTTACTGAAGAAAATAACAAAACACACAATGTTGCAGGTTTTCCCCAGAGTTAGGGTTTCCTAGGTATATCTTATCTTCTATGGTTGATGTGTTTGTCTTCTGGTTTATTTTTTGCTCTACATGACAAGTTAGAAAACTGTGTGTATTTGCAATTTAAGTTTCTAGTGCAATAGTTGTTTGTGTTTCTAGTTTATACACTTAGAAAATTGCAATTCAGTTACTGGGTTTTAAGGAAATCTAACAGGTAAAAAGAGAGGTTCTCCAAGAGAGGACACTGGAGGTGATGCTGGTGGGGTTATAGTCTGATTGGAAGAAAAGAATTGCAAGCTTATCCCATAGAGAGGTAGTATAGGTGCAAGTGAGGAAGATTCCTTTAGCCATGTCCATAACTGTTATATTTACCTATTGTGCCATTATTTCTTTGAGTAATAGATCATTTTGCTCTCTTGTGACGATCCTGGGTATGTTGCTAATGATTTTTCTAATGGTTGGCCTTATGTCTAGGACAGGCTCAATTAGGAGAGTTTGAAAGTGGTTAAGTAGCTCTTGAGTGATGTCTTCATGAATTTCAACTTTAATATTTGAAACATTTTTTGAGCTTGTGATCTTGTTGGTTTGTCGATGATTGATCATAGATTTGTGGAAAAAACGAGTGTTTTTCTCCCCTTCTTTTAACCAATGTATTCTTGATTTTTGCTTCCATAGTATTTCTTCTTGCCTAAGGCATTCTTCTACTTTGAAGATGTGGCTATCTCACTTTGATTAACCTCTTATGTTCAACCTTTTGTGATCATCGTTTGTGGTATATTAGTCATCTTTGTTTCCATAAAGGTTCTAGCTTTGTGTATGTTGCTAATGTTGTGTATTTTGTTCCTTGATTTTGTCCTTGAGTTATTTGAGTCATTGTTGAAAGTGAAACATGATTGTTCCTATAAATATATTTGAGTCCCTCCACCAGGTTTCCATTTTAGAGAGGAAGTCCAGGTGCTTGAGCCAAAAGGTTTTGAATTTGAAAGGTTTTTTCGTTGGGTTGTTCATCTAGTTCATGGATAGCTTAACAGGCCAATGGTCGAAACCATGGCTTTGTAAAATAGTGGTCTCGAAGTTGGTGTTCGAGATCAATAGAGACTTTGTAATTAGGAATATGTCCAGCTTGGAGGCTATTTAAGAATTGCCTCCTCTTTCGTTGTTCCATATGAGAACCATTTTAGGTGTTAAGATCCACTAAATGAGAGATATTTATGAATTCATTGAAGAGCTAACTTTCTTTCTTTAGGCGTCAAATTCCTCCTTTTTTTCCTTGAGGTTTTTTATTATCTTGAAGTCCCCTACTATTATCCGGGGTTGGTTTATGATAAGTTGGTGAGCTTTATGGAGATTTTGGAGAAATATTTTTTAATATTGTGGAGGGCTAGACCTCTTGGGGTGCCTATAGCATCTTGGGCTATATGATCACTATTTCTCCAGATGGTCTTGAGATAGATTTGGAGAGTTGAAGTTGAACACTTGGTTTCTTGAATCATGAGGATATCTACTTTTTCAAGGTTGATTTTTTGTTTTAGGAGTTTGTGCTTGGATTTACCATTCAGACTCCTTATGTTCCAGATAATGAATTTCATTAGGAATGATGGGAGGAGGGTTGGAAGATGGCATCCATGGTTGTGACTCTCCCTGAATTGACTAAGAAGTCACCTAAGGCTTGCAGAAGTTGTTCTTTTGGAGTGTTTCTCTTTGTACCTTGAGATGCAAAAGAGGAGGAAGGGAGAGGAGAATTTCCTGGATTTTGAGCTTGGTGAAGAAGGGATTCTTGCTTCCTGATGTAGGATTTGGCGATAAGTTGAAGTTGATCTTTAGGGACAGTTGTTGAATCTTTGTTTTTCCATTCTTTTGTTAATGTTTGAAGGTCCATACCTTGCAGTTCCATAGTGTCAATCTCTTCAAGATCTAATTGGTTCGGCATATTTTCCTCCATTTCCAAATATTCCAACCGCTTTTGCTTAATGCTGTGGTGGTATTGTTCGCCTGCTATGAAAGAAGCGGTTGACTCGCGTGGCCTGGTTCTTGTGAGTATAAGTGCTCTGATTCTTAGGGTGGATCTGAGAGTTGTTGTAGGGTTGCAAATTGATTTTGATTTGCATTTGTGTTTGTAGTTGGGGTTGTCATTCCTTCTTTGCTAGTTTTCTTCTTGTGTGCAACCTTGGTCAAACCTTTTGCACCCTGAGATGAAGTTGCTGGGACATTGTTCTGAGCTTGGTTTTCTATGAAATCTCTAAATAGGTGTCCATGTTTGTGACATTTGCAACAATGAAAAGGGATTTGTTCATAGTCAATTAACTACTACCAAATCTCATCCTCATTGCTTAGCTTGATGCTAGATGAAAGTGGCTCTGAGAGGTCGATATAGGCACATATTCGGGCATAGGAGGTATATCTGCCATGTTTAGTAATGTCTAAGATCATTACAAGTTTCCCAATCACATTTCCTATCCCTGCTTGCCTATGTCATGGTCCCAATATTCCTGTGGTAAGGAGTATAGCTGGATCCATACTAGATCTTAAGAGAAATCCTCTTTTTCTAGGTTAAATTTTGGGGTCCAGGGTTTCATAAAGAGGCATGTTGAGGCCCTCCCTAAAATATTATGCCTTTTTCATTTATGTCGTTAAAGATAGCAGTGAAGAATCCTTTGGAGCCTAGTTTAAGTTCTAGGTCTCCCTTGAGTACCCATTTTTTCTTGATCCAAGTGATGAGGGTTTTTTATGTTGGCCACATGTTGATAAATTTGCAAATGATGGTGATTCCCTCATCTGCTCTACCTTTTCTCCTATTTTCTCGAGACGAATATCCAGGAGGGAAAATTTTGTCGTTTGTGGCAAACATGTAGTTGCTCTATTGGTGGCAGGGCCTGGCTGCTTGCCAAACGTTGCAGCAGAGGATTGAGGGTGCATGATGTCAGAAGAAGATTGTTGTTGGACATCACGGGATCCTAAATTCTTCTCATTATTTTTTGGTGATGGATTTGATTCAACCACTAGTATGTTGCGGAAGGAGAAGCTTCCTCTGCGCCCCCGAACCCCCCCCCCCCCAATGGGGGTGCCATGAGGCAGGAGAGAAGATGTAGGTGCGGATCACAGTAACCCTAGAATGCTTCTTGCTGTAGAGAGAACTCCAACAAGGAATGTTTGTGATGAATCATGATGTCTATGACAAGGATTGCAACAGGATTCTCAAATTCCACAATTGACTTCAACACTATATCCATGCGAAGATCGAACTCCTTAGCATTCTCTTGGGAATGCTTATCGTTTCAACTCCAGTGAAGGGAAAATCCACACATAGAATTGAATTATAGATGCACTATATTAGCAATGCAAGAAAAGTAGCAACACCAATGGATTCATGAACCAAATTCACATGATGCTTGATGTAATGTTGAAGAACATGGAACAAAAAGGTAAATGCTCTTCTACTGGTTGACACCACAAGAAACAGGAATAATAAGATAAATAAGCACAACACACTCCACAAAATTTAACATTATAATTGATTTATGCTTTACATTTATAACAATCATTAAGTACAAGAAAAGGGTTACCAATAAGATTGTTTATTTCTTATCCAAGCATGGAAGTTGATGACAGTGCTCACAACCATCATATACCTATAGCATTTTCCATTTTAAGATATCCAAATACTAGAAAGGCATTATGCTACCAAAATATTAAGAGCGGGCACAATCAAACAACCTTATCTGAATCCTCTTCAAGTGGCATAGAAATATTATGAGGAATGATTAACAATGACTAAAAAAATTGTTGTGTAAGTTATGTAAGAAAATGCCTTTAATTGGAAGGACTGAAATTAGGAAGCCCCACCTATAACTTGCCATAAACATTTTCCATCCGAGTTTTAAGAACATGGAGACCCAAGCTTAGGCAAAACATCGTGCATGTTCATGCACGAAAAAATAGGGCATTTTCAAAAAAAGGGAAACAGAAACTTCCCAAAAAAAAATTAGTCCATGCTTGTATTTCAATTCAAACATTGGACCATGACGGAATAGCCTCAAGATACAACTCCACAATCTCAAAGTTGGAATATTTTAAAGTTGGGGTGAGGAAGCTTGATTATGAATGTCTAGTAAGATAGATAAGATGGTTACAATGTCTATGAAAAAAATCCTTTGTCCACATTGAAATGCCATATCATCAATATTTATTCTTAGCTAAAAGAAGAAAATCCTTTGTCCACCAATGAAATGCCATCTCATCAATAGTTATTAGCTAAAAATTAGGAATTGGTGAATCTGAATTCTGAAATTATGCCATTCACGTCTATGATTTTAACTGCTATCCTAATGTTTTATGAATCCTGAGACTATGCCTACATACATCTATGGTTTATTGAAATATAGATCACATAAATATATGTTATTGGTTTATGTTGTAGATCCATCTTAAACAACCACTTTAGATGCACTTTATAGATTGCAAGAAGTTAGACTTTCACTTCATTATGTTTGGTCAAAATATTTTATTCTTCAAAATTTTCCACATATTAATTCAGTGAGGCTACATTTGAACTATTACGTTAATATATCTTCAATTCAAAAGTTTTTGAGTGTACTGCCAAGGCAACACTAATTTATTCAAAGAGCAGACTGATCATCATTCGTTCACTAAAATCAGAAATATGACGTGCTTGTCGATCATCTATCTTGAGTAGTCCCCTGGAAAATTTGGACAAATGATCTGTATGAAAAAATTGTAAAGTACTTCGGCTTAATTGTCTTTTTTACTATATCTCTGTTTTCTAGATAGCAATCTGTATCTAGCAGTCAAGTGTGCGGATATATAAAGTAGAAGCTTTCCAACCTTTTATACAGGACTCAGTTCTCCCTTTGAATTACAATTACAATTACAATTAATCAATGGCAGATCGATCAATCAGCAGTTCATTGAAATCGTACAAGTGTTTGATCGCAGAAATCTGAAGATAGTTAGCAGATTTGATTTCAAGAGGATTCATTTGATATGCCGTGAAAACTCACAAGGTTTTTCCACCGTGTACTACTAATTCCTTTCATAATGGCGTCTTTCAATCAGCATTACATATACAGCAGGCCCAATTGGAAACCAGAAACATTCAGATTTCACGGGTTTCTGGAGCAATGCATTACCCATCCAAAAATGAAAAATGAGCAGAAGAAAACAGTGTTTCTAAAGCATTTCCCTTCTCTGATGGACTTCATCCAAAACGTTTCTTGTAACATAGCATAACAAATTCCTCTTCAAAGACTTGGTCTCCATGGTTGAAACAAAAATATAATCTCTACAAGAACTCTAGTGTAACAGAAATTCATGTAAAGTTCCAAAGGAAATGTTTGAGTTACAGAAGACAACGCTATATATGATACGATCCGTGCTTAGCTTCAGCCCATCAAGTTCTTATTTTCCATTCTAGTGATTAAAAGAATTCGGCTATCCGAATGAAGCAGAGCATTGACTGACCTCAAAGCGGTGGTGGGCTGGTGGACTTCTCATTGTGATGGGAAAGAAAATTTTCCTTCTACTCATACTCCATATCATACATTGCACAATTGGTCTCAGGCACATACCCTGCTTCTTTCATTTGCTTCAATAATCTCTCCAGTTTTGCATATATACTTACTGTTTGTGGGTGGGATCTATCTCGTACAGCAAAAGAATGAACTGTATTGCTAACTTCAATCCAGCTCAGTCCAGGTTCCTTTTTCACTCCCTCAATTTTCATCATATTCCTTATTCGTGTTGCATCATCCCACTTGCCAGCCAAGGAATACATGTTTGAAAGCAATATATATGTTGAGGCATCATGTGGCTCCAACTCAAGAATATGTTCTGCGGCACGTTGACCTATATCCACATTGCCATGGATTTTGCAGGCACTGAGCAAAGCACGCCACAGAACAGCATCTGCTTTCAATTTCATTTTCTTGATGAAATTTTCTGCCTCATCGAGGAACCCAGCCCGGCCAAGAAGGTCAACAACACAGGCATAGTGATCCACTCTAGGTGCAATGCCATGATTCTTAGTCATGGAATTGAAGTAGTGCCAACCTTCATCCACTAGGCCTACATGGCTGCAAGCAGAGAGAACAGCAACAAAAGTGATATCATTTGGTTTATATCCTTTATGTTGCATTTGTTCAAAAAGCTGGAGAGCTTCTTTCCCACGTCCATGCTGAGCATAGCCAGAAATTAGTGCCGTCCATGAGATCGTATCTCGTTCGGGCATTTCCTCAAAGACATTGCATGCCTCGTCAATGCTTCCACACTTGGCATACATGTCAACAAGAGCATTGCCAACAACCACCCATGACTCAAATCCAACTCTAATGGCGTAGGCATGGACCTGCTTCCCCTGGTCCAGAGCCGCTATGCTAGCAGATACACTAAGAATGCTGGTGAATGTAGACTGATCTGGCTTTATGCCTGCCATTAGCACTTGATGGAAAACTCTTGAGGCTTCCTCAGCCCGCCCATTCTGAGCATACCCTGCAACCATTGTATTCCATGAAACAATGTCACATTTTGGCATTTTCTCAAACCATTTGCTTGCATCATCTATAGCCCCGCATTTAGCATACATGTCAACAAGTGAACTTCCTACAAATTCATCTATGTCAGAGCTATTTTTGATAATATGAACATGGACTTGCCTGCCATAATCCAGGGAAACTATACTGGTACACGCTCTTAGAACGCTGGAGAGAGTGAAATGATTTGGCTTCATGCCTGACTGTTGCATTTCACAAAAATAGTTCAGTGATTCCTCAGCATCCACAGCTTGACAGGATCCAGCAATAATCGTATTCCATGTAACCACATTTCTCTCAGGCATTTTGTAAAACATTGTGCATGCATCATCTGCAAGCCCACATTTTGCATACATGTCCACAATGGCACTCCCCACCAAAATATCAGACTCAAAACCAGTCTTGACGATAAAGGAGTGGATCTGCTTACCATGTTCTGGGTTACCTATACTGCTACATGCCTTGAGAACACTACCAAATGTGAAGTGATTTGCCTTGAGGCCTGCCCCCTTCATTTGAAAAAAGTATTTCAAAGTCTCCTCACCATGGCCATTCTGTGCATACCCCGTAATCAAAGAATTCCACAGAACTTCCCCTTGTTGAGGGACTTCATCGAACAACTGTTGAGAATAATCCATTCTCCCACACTTGGCATACATGTCAAGCATGGCACTAATCATGAACACATTTGATTCATGCCCAGATTTGATAATATAAGCATGTACCAGCTTGCCTTGTTCAGGCATTGGAACACTTCCACATACCTTAAGAACGCTACTAAGTGTGAAATGGCCTATCTTGAAACCTATCCTCTGCATCTGACAAAAGAGTTTCATGGCTTCATCCCCATTACCAATCTGCGCATACCCTGCAATCAATGCATTCCATGAAACATCATCCTTCTCTTGGTTGTCATCAAACAAGCGCTGCGCAGCTTCAATTCTCCCGCATTTACCATACATGTCAACCAGCGCATTCCCGACAAAGATCTGAGACTCCCATCCAGATTTGATGACACAGTTATGGACCTGGTGGCCCTTTTCGAGGTCTCCAATGTTGGCACATGTACTCAGAATGCTAGCAAAAGTAAACTGATCCGGCCTCATGTCATCAAACTGCATTTTGAAGAACTGTTCCAGGGCCTCCTCGTAGAGCCCATGATGAGCATATCCTGAAATCAGAGCATTCCATGATATCATATCATGTTCAGGCATTTTCTCAAACAGTTTCCGTGCATCCCTCAAATTGCCACATTTGGCATACATGTTAAGGAGATTGTTATATACAATTATACTCCACTCAAATCCGGTTTGGATTATATGGGCATGGATTCTATTTCCCTGTGCAAGCACCCTCTTTGTAATGCACCCTTGCAACAGCCGAGAATATGTTTTACAGTCTGTTGAAATGCCTTGCCTATCCATAACAAACCACATGTCCAGGGCTTCCTGCCATTGCCCATCTTTACAAAGTAAACTGACATTTTCACTTAAGCAAGAAGTGCCCTGGTGGGTTTCCTGTTCTTCAGGTTTTGGATTTTCATTGCTGCAACTATCGTATCGAGCAAACATGTAGGTTTGTATGTTGAAGTTCCATGGCCTGAAAGTGTCTATGGTTTTATGGCGTACAAGGGCTGTAGCGAAAGGTTTCAGAAGATTAAACGAAGTACAGTAATCATTTCTGAATCCTTTGGGAATCATGGCAGGAAAAGACAGTATGAAGAACAATTTCGCTTACTCGAAAATCGTATAAATCCATGCTTTCTAAGATATCAATGTAAAGCACATTTGAGTTGCATTTTGCATTGATAGGCACGTCCATACTTCATTAAACTCATTTGCATTGACAGATCAATAGCCCTTCCAAGAGTGCTTTGTACCTCAGAAGAATTCCAGGTCTGAAAAACGATAAAATAAAAATGGTTTATCAAAACACGCATTAATCTGAAAATGATCAACATAGTTAACATCAACTGGTACGCTTTGAAATATCGTCGAGGACAAATGGTGAGCTATAAATGTGGAAAATGTGATTCGATTTGCAGAGAAGGTATACAAGGATGTGTTATGCGAGGATAAAAATAATTGGCTAAGAGTTGGTATTTAACTTATTGTAGGCCTTCTGATTGGAGTTGGTATTTAATTTGCTGTACGCCTTTCGATTGGGATTGGTTAAGAGTTTGGTATTCCTCATTAAGAGTTGGCTTTTAACTTATTGTAGGCTATTGTACGCTTTTTGATTGGAGTCGGTATTTAATTTATTGTAGGCTTCCTGATTGGAGCTGGTATTTAATTTATGGTAGGGTTTTAAGAGTTTGGTCTTCCTCATTAATAGTTGGTTTTTCTGGTTTTTTTAGATTGATTGGCAAGAGCAAGAGGTATTTGGCTGGAGTGAAACTCTTGTTTAAATAAACCCCTAGCACTAGCAAGGTATTATAGAGATGATTTTTTTGAATAATAGTGATCAGTCAACTTGAAATTGTTTCACTTGTTAAAAACAATGAGTTATGATAAATTGTCCAAATTGTCTTGCTATTTTAATAAATATTTAAAATAATTGTCAAACAAATATTTATATATTTATTATATTAAAAAAATAGAAAAATGATATATTGGGATATATTAGGTAGATTATTATAATTTCCTTAATATTTCCTCCTTCTAGGCTGGGTAACATGTGATAAAATATAATAATCTACTCAATAGGGCCTCTCCCCATCTATATGATAATAAGGAAAACTATGGAGAAAAACATGATTAAATTAAATTTGAAGTGAAAGTAATGGGAGATATTCACAATTATTTATATTGTTAAAGTTTTTGAATTCATTATAGGTTTTTTTTTCCAGAAAACTTTAGCTATTTAAAGTGATTAATAAATTATTATGTTAGTAAAAGAATTTGTGAATAACATTATAGGTGTGTGGCATTTGATCTTTGAATGAGTGTATCGCTTTTTCATCATCATAATAATAATTTAATTTGAAGAACTCAATATCTAAACATCAAATTGGTATATGAAACCTCTCTTTACAAGATTTGAATATTAAAATTTCTGAAGGTGTACATACTTTACACCCCTCTAGATTTAAACATATCACATTTTACATAACTTTCTTTACAAGATTTGAATATTAAAATTTCTTAAGGTGTACATACTTTACACCCCTCTAAATTTGAACATGTCACATTTTACATAACTTTAATTAAAAGCATTTACATTGTAAACTTGCATCTTTGATATCTCTATTTTCTCCTATACAAGTTTTATTCATTTCCTTTCCTTTTTAGAACAAATAACTTGTCAAGTTTATTTGTTTGCAATTATGGTTTTATATTGTCAAGTTTATTTGTTTACAATTACGGTTTTATATATTCATTTACATTTGGTTGCTCTTATCTCTATTACATTTTTGGATGGCATAAGTCTTATGCTACTTAAATAATATTGTGATATAATTATTGGACACTTATTCTAGTTTGTTAGTTTGAGATCTATTGCATTTTTTGTTAATAATGATTATTGGAATGAGCATTTTAATTTTTTGCATTTTTAGCATTAAATTCATTGGTTAATTTAATTGTGACTTTTAAACTATGATAATTGTTTCTATTTTTATATATGTTGGAAATATAAAGAGGGGATGAACCAGTATTTCACTTGCAATTAGTTAATTATTAATTTTCAGAGCACTGATAGTAAATCAAAATAAGAATCATCAATACATCACAAGAGCATACACAAGAAATTTTTAGGTGGAAACCCTTTTGGGATCAAAATCACCGAACACTTTTCTAATATAAGTTATGAGCACAAAATTTCTCAACCCCAACTGAAGAGGAAGCTCCAACTTCCTAGTACTCTAGAAAAGCATTCAATTTATCATGAAGATCCAACTCCTGAAAGAATGCTCCAACACCTTAGTTTACCAACTCCAACTGGAAGGATGCTCTAACGCCCTAGTTTTATCATCTTCAATTGAAAGGATACTTCAACTCCCTGCAAGCTCCAACTTGCCCTAACACTACCTTACCACCGTGAAGTATTTTTAGGATCCAACCTGAAGGAGACTTCACTCTCTTTCCTTGCACCACCCAACCACCCTAAAAATATAAATATAGAGAAATAATTGTGGGCTCCTGAACTAGGGACAATGACCCACTTACAAAAATATTCAATAGTCGTTTTATTGTTGATGTTTGCTTCAGATATACAATGATGGGCCAAACTACCTCAATTGTCAAGCTACGAAACTACCCCTTTCAAATTGCCAACCCTCATAAACAAAGCAATTATAAGTCATGTTTCATACCTTAAGTAAAATTGCTAATGAAAGATGTGTCAAGTGTTGCTTCATATTTTTGTCAAATGAGCTTATAAGAACTTCTTGTAACAGATTTAGATCATACTTTTGATCAACCCTTCATAACAAGTTAACCTAATCAACTAACATTTTCATACCTGAAGTGTACCACAGACTGCCTGAAGTTTCATTTAAATATGTTGATGCAAAATGTGTCTCTGGTGTCTACCCTTTCAATTTGAAAATAGATCTTCCACTGCTCCTCTGACCAACTTTAGCACAACCTCCTTATTTTCTTCTGAGAACATTTTGGTAATTACCTTCAAATAATCAACAAACCCCTTTGATGGGTCCCCAAGGCCTTTTCATATGCTTTTGGAAACCAAGACTTATGTTGTTTGAGACAGGTCGTGGAATGGTCTAAAAGTAGCCTTAATTCCACACGAATCAACTCAGACTTTAATGTCAAATATTCTTTTGCAGTTCTCTCAAAAACCAGTACTACAAAATAGGTCTGCAAACCATAAAACCATCCTCAATTCTTGTAATAAGACATACTTGATTTATAATTGCTTCCAACTAGCCACATATCAACCTTTGATACAAGAAAAATCTTCTTAGGAATGATTTGCCTCAATTTTGTTAAGGAAGGTCAAAATACTTTTTCTATGTGCTAAAACACTCTTGAATTTGTGCCTTAAATTGCCACGGATATACTTTAGGTTAGCAGATATTTGGTATGAATAGATCTTACCATAGATATAACTCATCCACCTAAATACCACAAAAATAAGTCTCTAACTTTCAGCGAAGATTACCTCAGGAGATCCTCAGGTTAGGGATAAGAATGGTCCACAGACAACCTTAGTAAAGCAACCAAAAACTCTGAAATCAGCCACAAGTAAAGGTTGTAACAGGCCCAGGTAGACCTCATAACTTCACCAGAGGGAATTCGAGAACGTACCATGAACTTTCTCATAATCACTACATGAAAAACTCGACTTTGTCATGAAAATATGCCTCAACTTACTAAGGACGTCTTTGTGATGAGTATCGAATTAGGGCATAATATAGCCTCAGATTAGCTCTCCAATTTTTTTTGTTCTAGGGCCAAGTGGGCCTCATGAATATTACAAATCTAAGCCCTTTTGTAATCAAACCTTAAATATGTTATATGAGTGTGAACCATACCTCAAATTTGTGACATTTTCTTCTATTGAAGAGTGAAAAATTTAGCCTCAAATATTGCATCACAGAGGCAGAAAAGTAGCCTCAAAAGGAGGTCAAAATATCCCCACAAAGAGCCTAAGAGAACATACTTAGCTCCACTTCAGAAAGGGTTGAAAGGCCTCAGAATGTGCTCAATACCCCAGTGAAAACCATAACCAAAAGACATAAACATCAAGCCCAAAAACCTTCTCCGAAACTTCGACCTTTTGCTTCAGATATGCTTGACTACTCAAGGCTACAAAGGTATGTTAGATCTTATGCTTGAGATTTCATAGCCAATGGAGCGCAAACAAGCTTACTTTTATGGAGGCATGGAAGCTTCTAGGAAATGGGGTGACTTGATCAAAATGGAGGGAAGAAAACCTTAAAAAATTTAAGATTGAAATTCAAATTTTAATATTTTTGGAGTCAAAATAAATTTCGTTGGAGGTTGAATTGAATTTCAAATATAATTTGACATATTCTCCAACTTTGTTAGGATATTCCCCAACATAATTAAATTAATAATTTCATTGATACACCCATCATAATATGCCCTTATCACCTTGTTTGGGGACTTTGGCCAATGTTTTGGGCACAAACTTTGACTAGACATATCTCCTCAACCATGAGGAGTTATGTGATGTGCCACCTACCGTTGGAATCTTCATGATGAGGAACATCGAATGAAGATGATATTGAGCTCAATAATTTTGATCTTCCTTGGCATGTTTGTCATTGAAAGTAGGGCTTCTTCTAGTTGTTTCTTGAATTGACATCAACAACCAAAATTCAACAATCTCCCCCTTTGTCATTGATGAAAAATCATGTACTCCCCCTATGACTACTACTCCCCCTAACCCATTGCATCTGATGTTCCTCTCCCAGTTTCTCTCCCCTTTGACATCAATGGTAAAGGGTGGCTCCCCCTTAAAAGATACATTCTTCTCTCTTTTGTTAACATGCCTTTCCCCCTTATCTACTTGGCTAGATGGAATTTATATCAATGTGAACCTAATAGAATCTCAAGCTTCTATTGAATATACTCAAATGTCTTGCATGGTAGAGACTTGGTGAAGATGTCAGTGATTTATTCCTTTGTCCCAATGTACTCTACTTAATATTATTCTTTGTAATATGTTCCCAAAGAAAGTGGTATTGAATAGGAATGTGCTTTTTCTTTGATTTCATTGTAGTATTATTGGAGAGACTTATGGCATTGGTGTTGTCACAAAATATTGGAATGGGATCACTAAATTTCACTTAGAGATCCTAATTTTTCTTCATCTAGAGAACCTAAGTACAACACATTTTTGTTGTGATATATTCTACTTCTACTGCAAGGAGATTGAAGCTTGCTTCTTGATTAACCATGAAATACAATCACCCAAATAGAAGGCTACTTCACTCATGCTTTTGTGATCATCAATATTTCCTTCCCAACCTACAACTGTATAATTTTTCAAGGTTAACTCATTCCTCTTTTGGTACCATATCCCAAAATTTGTTGTTCCTTTAAGGTATCAAACGATCCTTTTTACTACAATAACATGGGATTATTTAGGTGTTGCTTGGAATTGTGCCACCTATCCATCTTCCTGCATCACGTCTGGTGTTGAAGTTTTCACGTACAATAAGTTGCAAATCATTGATCTATATAGTCTTTGGTCTGCTTCCTTGGACTCATCGCCCTTGCTCAACTTGCAACCAGTCACCATGGATGTGTTAACTGGTTTACAATATTCCATTTTGAACCTCTTCATCATTTCCTTGATGTACTTGGTTTGAGAAACGAATATTCCATCATCTTCCTTAGATATCTAGAGTCCCGAGAAGAAGGTAAACTCACCAAACAGAGACATATCAAACTCATCCTGCATATAGTGGGAAAATTTCTTACTCATCATGTCATCGTCGTTGTCAAATATGATGTCATCCACATATACTTCAATGAGATTCAAGTTTTTTGTTCAATATTTATGTATAAATTGATATCAACACTTCCTTTCTTGAAAACTTGTTGCTGCAAGTACCTATCCAAATGTGCATACTAGGCTCTAGGAGCTTGCTTGAGACCATACAAATATTTCTTTAACCTACAAACATCATTTTCATTTTCAGTAAGAAGAAAACCTTCAAGCTTCTCTATGTATACTTCTTCTTCTAATTCACCATTCAAAAAATATTTTTTGACATCCATCTAGTACACCTTAACCTTTCTTGAGAAAACATAAGCCAAAATCATTCTAGTAGCTTGGAAATGGGAGCAAACGTCTCTTCCAAATATATTCCTTCAACATATGCATATCCTTTACATACCAATCTTGCTTTGTTCTTGGTCACCTATCCATCTTCATTTGGCTTGTTCCTGACAACCCATTTTGTGCCAATGACATTTTTGTCCTTATGTCTTGGAACCAATTCCCATGTTTTATCCTTTTTTATTTGATCCAGTTCTTCTTCCATGGATTTGATCCAATGCTCATCATGGTTCACTTCTTCAAAGATGTTAGACTCAATAGTGGATAAGAGCGCAAGACGTCCTTATTCTGGCATGTGTATTTTTCGACTTCTTCTGGTTCTTATTCCTGCATTCATATCACCAATGATTTGTTATGTTGGATGATTCTTCTAGTACCATCATTTATGAGTTTTAGAAAGGTACCTACTTATTATCTTGTGCTTCTTCTTGGTTGACAGTTGACTCTTCATCTGATTTTTCTTCTTCTTTTATTCTTCCTT
Source organism: Pinus tabuliformis (assembly GCA_031772625.1). NCBI lineage: Eukaryota > Viridiplantae > Streptophyta > Pinopsida > Pinales > Pinaceae > Pinus > Pinus tabuliformis. The sequence goes on from CM062806.1 coordinate 856,664,631, forward strand.
CTTGTTATGGTTCTTATATTTCTTGTTCTCTTGAAGATGAGCCTCCTTTCCTGGCATTTTGTCCACGGAATTCACCAAATGTTACATCGATTATTTTAAATATCTTGTTGAGTCTCAAATTATAGCATTTGTATGCCTTTATTTTCTGTGAATACCCAATATAGATGCCTTCATCTAATCGAGAGTCAAACTTTTTAATCTTCTTGTCTTTCCTCTTTATGTAGCATTTGATTCCAAATATTCTAAAGTGCTTGAAATTTTTCAGTCTTCCCTTCCATAATTCATATGGGGTCTCGTCATTATTTCTTCTTAGCATTCCTCTGTTTTGAATGTGCAAAATTATCTCCACTGCTTTAACCCAAAAGACTGTTGATTTGGGGTAGCATCAAATGTGCTCTAGCCATGAAAATTGGTGGAGAGGCTAAATGACATGAGATATCCAAGACCCAGAAATGGTTTGGGGAAATTCTACCCGGTGAAGGAAATATTAAAATAATTAATATTGTTAATGGGTTCCTAAGTCTAAACTTAGGAAAATAAAAATATTAATGGGTATTAATATAGAATTGGGTTAGAAGGTTCTAAATGACATGGATCAAGCCAAATCTAATCTTAACCATTTATTAGAGATGTCATCTTGGTTATTGAAGACTCAACAGAAAAAAGTATAAGAGGAGGCTTGAAGGTCAGTTGGAGATACACCAGAGTGATCAATCAGTTCGATTTTCTAGAGCGGGGTTTGCTAAGAGAAATCAAACCAGTGATCAAAGTTGCAGTGAGGGGCAGTGAGTACGAAGCAGAGAGGCGAAGATAGTGCTGGAAGACCAGCGCAGAAGCAGAGAGGCAGACGTAGAGCCAGAGGGAGCCACACAGAGGCCAATAGTGACTATGTAGAGGCCAAAAGGGCATGTGTCATCCACGCAGAGGCTGCAGGAGTGACGTAGAGGGCCATAGAGACTGCGCAGAGCCTCAAAGGGCTGACACAGAGGATTTTAAGCTGACACAGAGGCCAAGAGGGCTAACGCATTGCTTTAGATTGTGCTAGAGAGGGTTTCGTGGGGCAGACTTCCAGAATATCTGCTTCCGAAGAGAGGTATTACTCCTAGATTTTTTATCTCTGTTGGGTGAGCCAGTTTGGCACCTAGTGTACTCAGAAAAGTTGCTTAATAATAAAACCCTCAGAATTGTTGCACAGGTTTTCCCAAGTTGGGTTTTTCCAGGGACGATTGTCCAAAAATAATGATGTCACTTGTGTGTTTATCTATTTCTTTCAATTTTTGATCTGTAGATGGTTGAAATTGTATTGTGTTTATTTCAGTGTTTATATGGTTAAATAGCTTTTTAGTAATTAAACAAGTAGGCAAAATAAACCAGAGAATACAGATAAAATTTCTAACGGGTAATACCTAGAAATTTCAACATGGTATCAGAGCATTGCAGATCACAGGAGAGTTGAAGGCGCCAGCTGAATTTGAGAATTTGCAACAGAAATAGTTGTCCCAAGTGATAGAAGTTGTTCCTAGGTAGAAATTATAAGAGAAGGGTTTACACAGAGGGCCTAAACCAATTCGAGCTAAAGAGGGGCCAGCGCAGAGGCAGAAGAAGGCAGAAGAGGCTCATGAAGAGCCACGCATAGACCAAGAGGGTTGACACAGATGGATAGGGGAGAAAATCAGCCTTCCCAAAATTTCACAGAGCCTAGAGGCTCAGTTCTTCAATTTCTAGGGCATAGGAAGTTGTGGGAAGATTGCAGAGAGTAAAGCTAGTGGGGTGTTGTTGCTACCGAGACAGAACAATACCTAACAGGGAAAAACCAAAGTAGAGGGAGTCACTACCTAGATGGATTTCTAGCCAAGGAATCCAAATCAGTGTTGCAGGTGCATAGGAGATCGAAGAGGTGTGATTCGACGGTTGGTAAGAGGATTTCCAGGAGGGAAATCGAGACTCAAAGGGATTCTAGCAGAGAAATTCCAGGAGGGAAGTAGAGACTCAAAGGGAGTCGAAGAGAGAATTTCTAGAAGGGAAGTAGAGACCTAGCGGAGTCGAAAAGAAGAGTAAAGAGATGGCCACGAATGGACTGGGGGATCAAGACAGGCTGCATGGGGCATCCAAATTTTTCATCTGGAAGGCCAAGATCCTGTCCGTTCTAGATAGACATCGCATCAAGGCCTTCACCTTGAGAACCATGGCTATCCCAATTGACCCACATGATAACGAAAAATATGAGGATGTGATGTCCAAGGCGAAATGCATAACCCTTGATGGGGTCAAGGATCATGTGGTCCAACATATTGCCAAGAAGGAGACAGTAAATGAAATGTGGGATACCTTGAAGACATTATATCAAGGCACTCCTGTGCAGAGGAAAATGCTACTGGAGAATCAGCTGTGGTCATACCAGATGCAGATGGGGGAGTAGGTAGATCACTTCCTCAATAGGTTGCAGGAGATCCAGGACCAACTGACTTCCATAGGGGCCACACCGAATCAGGAGTTGATGGTGAGGATCGCCCTAAATGCAGTCTCTGAGGAGTGGGATACATTCATCTAAAGCATTCTGGGTAGAGTGAATCTTCTAGATTGGGAAGAATTGTGGGCACCTCTTCACCAAGAAGAGATCATATGGTTGACCAAGATGGGAAGTAGTAGCAAAGGAGACCAGGTCAAGAAAGAGGAGGAAGAGGATGCAACTCTGGCATTTGTGGGGGAGAAGGGAAAGAGGAAGAAAAAGGAACTCTCCAAGATAGAGTGCTTCAACTGTGGGGAACCGTGTCATTATGCAAACCAGTGTCTAAGGAAGAAGAATAAGGGAGAGGTGTCTGACTCCAAGGTAGCACCAATGAAGGCAGAAAAGGAGGTAGAGGATGATGATGATTGTGCCATGAGTACTCATGTACCTTTAGAGAAGAGGTGGGGTGACATCGAGTTGTAGTCAAGAGGACTACAGACGATAAGGGGCGGGATCCTTGAGGTACCCAAACTCTTGGATCATATCTGACTATGGGAGCCCCACAGTGACAGTTGATGAGCCCCAAAAATGTACAATTATTTGGGTTCATTCAACCTCCTAATTTGGCTTAGTCCACAATTCTCATTTGTTTATTGCATTTTTTTGATTATTTTTATGTTAATAGAGTGAATTTGGTTAGTCATTATGCCAACAAGTCTAATGGGTGCTTTGTGTAGCCTTTTTGGTCAACTTGGAGACAAAATTGAAGGTCTTAATGAGCACTTGGCAGCCAAATTCGTGGGAGAACAAGCTAGAGGATTTGTAGGAAGGTGTCCCCCTCATTTATGGGCCCTTACCTCGAATTCTCCACCATCAGCTCGGAGTTCAAGGGCCACCGAATCAATCAGCACAAGGGTAGCCAAGCAAGTCAAGAAGGACTGTTGTTAACTCCAAGTCTTGGGCAGCCAAGTCCCTAACTTTTAGGAGGACTGTTGGGTCCTCAAATTGTATAAATAAGAGGGCTTAAGACCTCATTTCAGTTAGTCATTTTTGGGTTAGCTAGGTAGTCAATTCGGTTAGCCAGTTAGTCTTTTTGTAAGCCAGTTTTGGCATGATGTTAGACTCTTGATGATTTAATAAAGGCAGGCAGTTTGGATTCAATTCTGAGTTTTTAAGGGAGCTATAGCTCTCAGGTTAGGGCCCAACCTGAGAGCAATAGACCTCCTCTTCCTTGTATCGTTATTTGTTTCCTTGCAGCACTTTATTTCCTCTGTTTTGACATGCACTTAGAATTTACAGTCTGCTGATTTGATTTGTTTCGTGTGATTGAAGTAGGATTAGTTTATGGTTTAAGCGCTTTTAGTTGTTTGGATTAGAGTAGGAGGATTGTAATTCATTAGAGTCAAGAAAAGGTTGATAGTGCACTCGCTGCCATCTCTGTTTAGAGATTGGGGGTGTGGGCTGTACCAACCACCAAAAAACGCAGTCTTATGCTTTCATGCAAGCTGCCACATAGTTATTTTAATTATAGATCCATGCATGCACTCTTTCTCCACTTTAGTTCTCTGTTCCTGAGCCATCACAAGCCTCATTTCCATCCTACATATTCACCCATACACTTCCTCCACTCCTCCATCACCCAAAACTCCAACCACAGACCTTCCTGTAGAAATCCCGAGACTTCCTGTAGGATCCCCTGCAGACATCCTGTAGAAGCCTGCAAACTCGGTTGCTGAGCATCTGAACGTGTGGAACTTCTGGGGGATGATGTTAGAGATCCCCTGGAACCTCTCCTAGCCCTCCTGACCTTTCCCAAGCTTTCTCTCCCTTCGCACCACCTCTGCACAGCCAAACCCTAATAAGAACAAATTCATAATCACTCCATCCACTTAAGCAAAAACACAAAAACAATGTTCTTTTTCATAGAAGTAGTTTGAGTTCATGCATTTCACATCATTAGAAGTAATGGAATCATTTGTAGATATTTGCACTCTCACTATTGCATCATAGAGGTTAAACTAGTCAGATTAGGGTTTACTAGGGTTTCCATGCTTTGGTTGGCTTTCAGTTCATTTTTGCAAAGTAGATCAATTTCCCTTGAGATAGCCTTCGTCCATCATTTAGAAAGCTTCTTGTGAGAGCATATAGAAGTTGGCTTGAGCCCTAGCGGACTTGTGCCAGCTGACCAAGTGACAGCTGTGACAAGAGCTAGTACTTGTGCATACAGCACCGTCGCTTCCAAGTTTGTTACGAACTACCGGGTTGATAAAATTAAAGAAGGGAGTTCCAGGAGTTGTAGCATTATTGCTACAATACTGGAGCCCACCAACAGTAATAGGATGGCAGATGTTGGTAGAAGCAAATGAGGATGAAGCGACAAAGAGTGCTAGAGTCCATTAGTTCCTAGCAGCACATGGAGGGTTATTGAAGTGCAAGAGGCACATAGGAGGTTGTAGCAGTGCAATTTGGCACATAGAGTTTTGCAGCGGTGCGAGAGGCACAGAGTTGTTGCAATAGTGCAGAGGCAGCAGAGGGAGCACAGGATAGTGACAGAGAGAGATTCAGCATTGAGATGGTTTCTAACCTGACAAGGATGTCAGTAGTTGGGTGGATCAGTTACTTACTTCTCAATAACTAAGTTGCAGTGCAGCAATAGAAATGGTAGTGCTATGGGAAGCACGATGCAGCATGATGAAAGATAATTGCAGTGCAGATGCAGTGTTAGGAGAAAGGATCAGCAGCAACATAGATGCAGAGGGAGATGCCCTACAGATGTGTTAGTGGCAGTGGAAGATCCATAGGCAGCAGTACAGGATGCATCAGTGTAGAGGATGTTGGGTAGGGAGGCCTAACATCAGCACAAGTACCGGTGTCGTATAATCAGGGTGATGCTCAGTGGTGGAGTATTACTAGAGCATATTCCTCGCTAAGATCGAGTGTTGATTTGGGGTAGCATTGGATGTTCTATAGCCATGAAAATTTGTGGAGAGGCTAAAGCACATGAGATATGCAAGACCCAGAAATGGTTTGGGGAAATTCTACCTGGTGAAGGAGATATTAAAATAATTAATATTTTTAATGGGTTCCTAAGTCCAAACTTAGGAAAATAAAAATATTAATGGGTATTAATATAAAATTGGGTTAGAAGGTTCTAAATGACATGGATCAAGCCAAATATAATCTTATCCATTGATTAGAGATTTAATCTCAGTCGTTGAAGACTCAACAGAAAAAGTATAAGAGGAGGATTGAGGGTCAGTTGGAGATACACCATAGTGATTAGTCAGTTCGATTTTCTAGAGCGGGGTTTGCTAAGAGAAATTGAACCAATGATCAGAGTTGCAATGAGAGGCAATGAGTATGATGCAAAGAGGTAGAGATAGTTTCGTAAGACCAACGCAGAAGCAGAGAGGTAGACACAGAGCCAGAGGGAGCCACACAGAGGCCAGCAGTGACTGTGCAGAGACCAGAAGGGCCTGCTTTATCCACACAGAGGCTGCAGGAGTGACGCAGAGGGCCATAGAGGCTATGCGGAGCCTTAGAGGGTTGATGCAAAGGGTTTCAAGCTAACCTAAAGGCCAGGAGGGCTGACACAGTGCTTCAGATTGTGTTGGAGAGGGTTTCGTGGTGCAGACTTTCAGAATATCTACTTCCGAAGAGAGGTATTACTCCTAGATTTTTTATCTCTATTGGGTGAGCCATTTTGGCACCCAATGTACTCAGAAAAGTTGCTTAATAATAAAACCCTCATGATTTTTGCACCAGCTTTCCCAAGTTGGGTTTTTCCGGGGATGATTGTCCAAAAAATAACGATGTCACTTGCGTGTTTGTCTATTTCTTTCAGTTGTTGATCTATAGATGGTTGAGACTGTATTGTGTTTATATGAGTGTTTATATGGTTAAGTAACTTGTTAGTAATTAAACAAGTAGGCAAAAAAAACCAGAGAATACAAATAAAATTTCTAACAGGTAATACCTAGAAATTTCAACAAAGACATCTCTTAATTTGGAATAATTCAACATGGACCTAGCCATTGCTTTTACCATTATAATTTTTGTTTCAGCAACTCCATTTTGTTGTGGTGTCCTAGATGCCGAGAATTGTCTTTTTATCTATTGTTCTTTAAAGAAGTGTTGGAATTATATGGATGTAAATTATTCTCCATTATCGGATCTTAAACACTTGATTCTTAGATTAGTTTCATTCTCAACCATATCTGTGTAGATTCCAAAACATTCAAATGCTTCTGGTTTTTTCTTCAGAAAACTTACTACTGTCATCTAATGTAATCATCGATAAGTAACATGTGTTGTTTTTCCATGATCCCGGTGTCTAGGATAGAATCTTAAATCACTAATTCTACCAAACCAAGAATCACAATAAAGCTACTTTGCATAGCGGAATATAAACAATAGTAAATCTACTAGTGCACAAAAATACACACTTTTTACAAATATTGTACAATAAACCAACTTCATTATATTAATAAACCTTAATAATACAACAATCTAGGGCTCATGTACCAGGGATAATGGCCCTCATACATCCACTAATACAAAATACAAAACTGAGGCTTGGTGTCAATCCATTGACAACCGATCTACCCTCAACAAGATACTCTGACCCTTTGGCTGTAGTGTTATCTCTCAGCTCCTCTCAGTTGTACCATATACTTTCCATGTCCTTCAGCTCCTGATCTGCAACACTACCTCTATCAACAATCCAAGTTCATCTGGCCAATGAACCTCGGCTATCAAATCTTCTCACTAATTGTGCCTTAGTCAATTAAGGGAACAACACATTGAGACTCTTGTCAAGTTGTTCACAACTTCGTTTTTGAACAACTCACAACTACCCATTATTGCTCCTCAGTTACTTAGGGACTTCAACCCACTATAATCTTCCTACATTGCTCTAATTAAGACTAACATAGGGGAAAAAGGGTTTCCATCTATCACCAACAAATGTCACTTTTCCAATGATGAACACGGGCTGCAACAAATTGCTCCTCTGCCTAATCAAACCTATGATCTCCAACAAACTACCTCTCCTAGAAACCAAGTGTCCTTCCCTACACTGCACTTAGGGCTTCACACTTGGGCACATTCATGTTTCCCTCCAATGGACCTCAAATGCCCAATACAACACCAAACATTTTTTCCTTCAAATCTTCTCACTCATCATTAACCTAGAGCTCTAAAGATCTTTCCTTTGCACTGCAATAGAGGAGTTATTTTGAAAATCTAGACTCCAATTTATTTTTGTAACATCTACCCACTCATTAGGGCATCTGAAATTCCATTTCAAATCTATTTCTTAGCTACTACAGTCGTCCATACAACCATCTAATTTGATCCAATCTTGGATCCAACACCTGGCAACAAAGTCAACTATAAAACATCAAGACATACCTTCATTTATCACTGATTTGGGATTGATTTCTTTTATTGTTGGTCTAGCCCTGGTTAGGGCTAATTACAATCACCTACAACCCTACCTTTTCCTTCCCAAACACCCTCTAACAGTTGTGGCTTCTCTCACTTGTCTGGTTGCTCCTAGATGCTAGTTGTAGGGACACTTGCAAGCCCAAAAAATAGGCCTCACAACTACCCTCAAATAAGAGTATAGGACCGTGGCTGCCCTCCTCCAACAACTATACATTTCAACCTCCAAAAAAAGAGAAGATAACTCAGAAATTACACCAAAAATAGTCCACAAACAATGCTTTCATACTCAACCCTGTTACTAGATCAATTCGTCTCCCAAATAGTCATGAAGATGCTTAATCTAGCCCTCTTCTCCTTCACTATAATCTTCCTCTTATATTTGCGGCCCAAACAGAGATAAAATAAGTTGATTTTCTCGTGTGTTTCTCCTTTGGATGTCCAAATGAATCTCCATCACCTTGTATTTATCTACAATACAAGGGATCCATCAAATTTGACCAAGAGGGCTTTCTAACTGTTATAAGGTCACTCAAACACTAATTCGACCTTAACTTTGTGCCACAAGCCCACACACAAACTTAAAAAATTAATAAATCCATTTCTACAACTCTAATTCAAGTGATTTTTGTTGCATCCGGTTGCTCTTAGAGTCCTCTAACATCTTGTAGAAATCTCTTCACGGTTTTGGTCCAACAACTTTGGGTAAAAAACCTCAGTCTTTGGTTTCAAGCCCACAAGGCCACTTGTGGAGCTTCTTCCACCAAACTCTTGATCCTCAAGGCTTGGAGTACCTCCTAAGCTACAAAGATCAACACTCCCTCTTAGCGAGGGAGGTACTTCCAACACTAGGAAGTCTCTATCATCATCATCTTCGGTGACACTAGCGCATCTGGCATCCATCACTATAGTATACTCTGTAGAATGACCTGCAATATCGGTAGTGCCTCTTCCTCATCATATATGAACATGAAGATACCAAACCTCCATAGGGATACTCCCTCTAAGGCTAAACTCTCTCTAATTCTACACAATCTCCACTAACTCAATCCTACAAGCACTCATCCTCCTTAATCAAATAATCCCTCCAACCTTGGATATGAAACATCACGATCTAATGAATACTCTAGCCTGCCAATATCTAGCCCATCACATGAAACAATCTCGATCAAACCAATCTTATCCATTCCAAAGAAATCCTCGAGTTGTCCCAACAATCCATGGAAAATCAACGGAAGTCCATGATCAACAATTTTCCCTACAAAAAATTGTTATTCACTAGGCACTCCACCAATCCACTAGAACTCCTAGCCAATCTCGTTGCTAAGCCAGTCAAGACCACATATCCATGTCTTTAGTTGAACCCTCTGCTCCATGATCTAGACACCCACAACTCCCTCTGAGTTGCTTCGTTGTGCACACTCTAATTCACTATCCCTCAAAGTAGCTCAAACACGCTTTGATACCGTGTTGTGTTTTGAAAATCCTGGTGCTACGATAGAATCTTAAATCACTGATTCTAGCAAACCAAGAATGACAACGAAGCTACTTTTCACATCGGAATATAAATAGTAGTAAATCTACTAGTGCACAAAAACACACAATTTTTTACAAATTATGTACTATAACCCAACTTCGTTATATTAATCAACCTAAATAATACAACAACCTAGGGCTCCCATACTAGGGATAATGTCCCCCATACATCCACTAATATGAGATACAAAACTAGGGCTTGGTGTTAGTCCATCGATAACCAATTTAACCTCAACAAGATACTCTGACCCTCTGGTTGTAGCGTGCTCCCTCAACTCCTCTCAGTCATACCATGTTCATGCCTGGTCCTTTGACTCCCAATATGCAGAACTACCTCTATTAATGGTCCAAGTCCATCTGGCCACTAAACCTCATCTATCAAATTTTCTCACTAATTGTGCCTTAGTCTATCAAGGGCACAACACATCAAGACTCTTATCAAGTTGTTCACAACTTCATTTGTGAACAACTCACAATTGCCTAGTGTTGCTCCTCATCTACTCAGGGACTTTAGCCCACTATAGTCTTCCTACGCTACTCTAATGAAGACTAACATAGGGCACAGAGGGTTTCCACCTCTCACCATCAAATTTCTTTTTTCCAATAATGAACACAGATTGCAACAAATTTCTCCTCTGGCTTATCAGACCATGAACTCCAATAAACTACTTCTCCTAGCACCCAAGTGTCCTTCCCTGCATTGCACTTAGGGCTTCACACTTGGGCACTTTCACATTGCCCTCCAATAGACCTCAAATTCCCAATACAACACCAAACAATTTGTCCTTCATATCTTCTCACTCATCGTTAACCTATAGCTCTTAATATTTTCCCTTTGCACTGTAATAGAGGGGTTATTGTGTAAATATAAGGTGCAATATATCATTGTAACATTTTCCCAATGATTAGGTAATATGATAGTCCACGTCAACCCTATCTCTTGGTTTCTACAGTCATCCAGACAACCCTCCAATCTGATCCAATCTTGGATCCAACACCTGGAAACAAAACAAAATATAAAACATCAAGACACACCTTCATTTATCACTTGTTTGGGGTTTCTTTCTTTTGTTGTTGGTCTAGTTTTGGTTAAGGCTAATTGGGGTCACCTTCGGCCCTACCTTTTCTTACCCAAACACCCTCTAATAGTCGTGGCTTCTCTCCTTTGGATGGATGCTCCTAGACGTTGGATGTAGGGACACTTGCAAGCCCAAAATATCCTCATAACTACCCTTAAATAAGAGTACAAGACTATAGTTTCCCTCCTCCAACACATGTACAATTCAACCTCCAAATAGAGAGAAGATAACCCTGAAATTACACCCAAAACAATCAATAAACAATGCTCTCCTACTCGGCCCTGTTGCTATATCAATTCAGCTCCCAAATAGCCATGAAGATTCTTCATCTATCCTTCTTCTCCTTCGCTGGAATATTCCTCTTAGATCTATGGCCCAAAAAGAGATAAAAGAAGTCGAGTTTCCCTTATGTTTCTCCTTTGGATGTCCAAATGAATCTCCATCACCTTGTATTTATACACAATACAAGGGCTCCATAAAATTGGACCAAGAGGGCTTGTTAATTGTCATAAGGTCACACAAACACTAATATGACCTTAACTTTGTGCCACAAGCCCACACTCAAACTTTAAAAATTAATAACTTCATTTGTACAACTTTGATTCGAGTGATTTTTGTTTTGTTTGGTTGCACTCAGAGTCCTCTATCAAATCAAATCATCATATGTTGAGATCTTGTCATCGTTTTGGCCCAACAACTTTTGGTGCAAAAACCTAGGCTTGGGTTTCAACCCCACAAGGCCACTTGTGGAGATCCTTCCTCCAAACTCTTTATCCTCAAGGCTTGGAGTATCTCCCAAGCTAAAAATTTCAACATCATGGAGTATTGTTCACCTTCCAATCCTTTGTTTCTCAAGGGATCATATTTATCTGTACAAACCAACTGTAATGGTTTTAAATTGGAATGTCCCTTGGTATTTAAGTCAACCCCTATTTGTTTTCCATGCCTTTAGTGCCTGCACATGGTACTTGTCAGCTTTGAAATTTTTAGTATTTCTCTTATAACTTCCTTTTTATTTATTTTGAAAAGATTATCAAAGTTTGTGTGTTCCATCCTTTTTGTGCCAAAGCCAACTTTCATCCTTTTTAGCCAAAAAGCATCCTTCTTTTCCAATTTCATCAAAATTGTATATATCATTTGGAGTCCTCGTTGCAGTCTCCCACTAATATACCTAATTTTTCCCTTCTTATTTTGCATTTCTTTGATTCAAAGAGAAGTGTGTGTCCTTGATCACACATTTGACTCACACTTAGCAGGTTATGGTTCATATTTTCAATGAGAAAAACATCTTTTTCCATGGCATTCTTACTTCCAAGCTTGATTGTACCCTTTCTTATAACCTTAGATGAATCACCATTCATGAATGAGACTATTCCATCGCTTTTTTTCTACAGAGATACAAATTTGTTTTATCCCCTGTCATGTGTGTTGAACAACCACTGTCAACATACCATACACTTTTCTTGCTTTGGGATTTTAGAGCAATTGCACATTGTTCATCCTTCTTCTTCCAAACTCTTGAAGGAACATTTGACTCATGCTTTGGCTCCCTTGGAATAGTATTCAACCTGTAATATTTTGCTACATGCCCAAAATTATTACATTTATAGAATTATACTTCATTACATAGGGATCCAAACCTGTTAAAATTTCGGTTGTACCTTTCCTAAGATTTTCCAAGATAATAATTCCTGAGTAACTTCCAATATTGTTTTTTTTCCTTGCATAAGATTTACAATCCACAAATTTGTGTCCAAAATTGTTGCAAGAATATCACACACCAAGGAAGAAAGTGTGATACTTGAGATTGGGGTATCTTCTATGTGATACAATTTTCTAGAGATATTCATTTTCAAATTGTTGATTTCACATCTTCTGATCTTGAACCTTCTCTTTTGCAAGCATGTTTTCCTTTTCTTTGATAGGATCCTTGACAATATATGCATAGGTATTACTTCAACTTCTGCTATCATGGAGCTTGAACCTTTATTGAACGCGAGCTTGTATCCTAATCCTTTCTTTTTATCACATGATCTTTGACTATTGATAATTTCATCCAATATTTTGGTCTTGTTCATAAAGTTTTGTTGGATATTCCTTTTCTTCACTTCCTTTTGTAGAGATATTATTTTTTCTTCCAAATATTCTTATGTCTTAGTACTTTCTTCCAAATATTCCTATGCCTTAGTACTTTCTTCTAGATCCCTTCTGAATAGCTCTTCAATTTTTCTGGCCTCTTCTAAATACACTTTAAGATTGATAATAATCTTCTCTGACTCTTCAGACTTCTTGTTGAAACTTTCGGCATGTTCCTTTAGTTCACCCAACTCAACTTCCAATTCCTTGACATTCCTTCTTTCTACCTTTAGGTCCTTTAAGGTGTTGATATTTATCTTTCAAGATCAATCTTGTCTTCTTCTTCATTCTTTCTGGGAGATTCCTTTTGATTGTACCTTGTTAAGTCCATATAATACTAGTGTAGCCCCCTATTGTTATTTGTGTGCCCATGTAGCCTCCATATTGTTATTGTTGTGCCCCATAGAAGCCCACTATTGTTATTGATGTGCCCTTACATTATTATTATTATTTAGGCTCTAATTATATTGTGACCCCTTAGACTCCTATATATACCAAGGAGGTCTTGTCATTTGTATCATCCAATAATTGTTCATTTATGTGATGTAAAGGAGGTTCCCCCTCGAAGAGGCTAATTCTCAAGTCGTTGATCTATCTTTTCTTATGTTTTGCGATCTAGTTGCATAACATTTGGTATCCAAGGTTTGGATTCTAGGGTTTTGTTGCTTTAAACGAGCCATCTTGGAATTTTTTCTATACCTTTTATTCTAAAAGTTTCAGAAGCGGAAATTTTGACCACTTGGAGCGTAAATCTTGGTGAAATTTGTGTATAAATTTTAGACCTTGGTTCACTATCTTTTCTGAGATATGGTCAGAATAAGTTAGGTTTTTTGCATGATCCAAAATTTAGTCTCAAATAAGTGACCTAGGAAAAATATTCATGACTTTATTCTTAAGAATTAGAATTTTGTAAAAAAATCACTGAAAGTGCATGGACTTTAGTTTCTCTTGTATCAATTTTAGGGTCGAAGGTTGAAATAATGACACGTGGCATTTCGTACAAGTTTTCTCTACTAAACCAATCAATAATCAAGTTATCATGAGAGATTTGACATAACTTTATATTGAAGAATCCAATATTAGTCTAACTTGTGGTGTTGGAAATAAGACTATGAGTGATACCATAAGACTAAATTTCAGACTTGGGAGGCTGAAATTTCAGAGGTACAACAGTTTCAATATCAAGCTCCAAAAAGAAAGAAGAAAGAGGTGTGTATGTTTTTAAATTTTCATAAGTTTTGTTTGAAAAATCATTCTAAAGTAATTTAAAGAGAATAGTAAAGCATAGATATCATTATTCAGTTTCAATATGCCTCAAAACAAAAAAAATGGATACTCCCAGTAAGAAACTAAAAAGCTCTACTATGACACATGAAGAAGAGGAAGAAATGCAACATGATATATCAAAATTATGCGAGAAAGAGCAACAAATTTCGCTCTCGCAAAGAGTAACAAAAATGAAATAGAAACTAAGTTGGATGGTCTGAAGGATGGATTAAAAGAAGACATGGAAGGTTTGAAGGATGGATTAAAAGCCTACATGGAAGGTTTAAAGGAAGGTTTGCTAAAGTTGCTACAAGAAATGCTTCCTAATGGTGAAAAGGTATTCCATGAAACTCATGATGAGAACAAAAGGAATGTTAATCATGATTTTAGAGACTCTAACTTTGGATTGAAGACCAACCACATTCCAAAGATCGATATGAGGAAGTTTGATGGCAAGGATCCAGTAACATGGATACTATAGATGGAGCAATATTTTGATCTACATAATGTGAAACATGCACAAAAGATACGCATTGTATCTTTGTATTTAGAACCCAATCAATTTGTATGGTATCGATGGTTTTTTTTATAGTAAACCACTTGTCACATGGTCAATTTTTACGGAGGAAATGATAACACATTATGAGGATATAAAGAGAAACACCTTCTTTATCTAATTGATAAATATCAAACAAATGGGTTCAATGGTGGAGCACATTGAAGATTTCCAAAAATTGAATATCAAAGTAATTGATATTCCAGAGGAGCGTAGGATTGATGTCTTCATAAGTACTTTAAAGGATAACCTCATTCTGGCACAAAATCGAATGAAACAACAGGTAGATCAACATCACAATGAAAGAATTTTGATGTAGGCGGTTGGGTATTTTTAAGGCTACAACCATACAAACAAATGTCCCTCAAGAAGGCTAAGAAGGATAATAAATTATCACCCAAGTATTATGGTCCTTATAAAGCATTGCAAAAGATTAATACTATGGCATACAAATTGGAGTTGTCTGCATCTTCCTGAGTACACCAAGTTTTCCAAGTTTAATGCTTAAATAAGGTTATCAATGATAAGCTCCAAGTTCAAATAGTATTGATAGAACTTGATGAAGAAGGAAAAAACAAATTTTGGAGCCTGAAGCAGTCACGAAAACAAGAACTCGACTGCTACAAAATCGATAAATTGCAAAGTATCTCATTAAGTGGAAGAAATTACCTCCTGGAGATTCCACATGGGAGGATGAGAATTTTATATAGAAGCATCCAAAACTACTCAAACGTTGAGGAAAACACTTTTTTGAAGGAGAGGGGCATGTTAGGTACCTATAATACTAGTGTATCCCCCTATTGTTATTGTTGTTCCCATGTATCCCCCATATTGTTATTGTTGTGCCCCATAGAATCCCATTATTGTTATTGGTGTGGCCTTACATTATTATTTTTATGTAGGCTCTCATTATATTGTGACCCCTTAGACTCCTCTATATACCAAGGAGGTCTTGTCATTTATATCATCCAAGAATTGTTCATTTATGTGATGTAAAGGTTCCCCCCTATAAGAGGCTAATTCTCAAGTTGTTGATTTATCTTTTCTTTTGTTTTGTGATTTGGTTGCAGAAGATCCCTTACCATGAACAACACTCTTCATGTGTCAATTTCACTATTGTTATCACTTTCTTCATTGGATGAAGAGTTATATTCTTTTGAATAGAAGCTTTTCTTGAAGGCTTTCTTCTTACCTTGTTTCTTGTATTTGTTTTTATTCTTCTTTACTATCCTAGGAGCTTCTTCTTTATCATCATTATCTAAGTTCTTTGAATAGGGACACTTTGAAGCAAAATGACCAATTTCACCATGATTGAAACACTTTAAGGGGAGTTCAGCTTTGTACTTTCTTGTTCCTCTTTTTAATTTTCTCACAAAGTTGGCTATTTCTTCATCTAAATTTTCACTATAGAAACAATTGGGGCTTGGCTTGGACTGTTGTTTATTTTTCCTTGTCTTCTTGGATGTGGTAAAAGTTTCTTCTTTCTTATGTGGATTCTCCTACTCTCTTCTCATTTTATAAGCCATAAGTATTCCATGTAGCTCATCCATACCAACATTTTCTAAGTATGATCTTTCTTCTAGCACTAAGAATTTAGAAATAAACCTAATCGATATTGATCTCAATATATTTTAGACAAATATCGTATTTTCCATTGGTTCTCCCAATGTTTGTATGACATTTACTACTTCATCAAATTAGAGAAAACGAGCTATTATATTTTTGTTTTCATTCATTCTTAGTTGTTGAAATTGTCCTCTGAAATTCTAAAGCTTGGCTTCCTCTACCTTTTTTCCTCTTCATATATGTTTTGGAGATTATCCCAAACTTCTTTTGCAGATGTTCAATGCATTACTTTAATATAAACTGACATTTTGTAACACCTCTTCCCACATTTACCCAAGTTAATTGGCCTACCAGGGTAAAAATGTGATGAAGAGTTACTATGATATGATTTAACCTCCTAGATCACGTTAAGGAAGCGGATCGACAAACCAAAACCTTACTAACTTCCCTCAGGTTCTATAAGACCCCGAAGAGCTAAACCACCCTTCTAGGTGTCCAAACCCTGAGTTAACCTATTTTTTCCTTTATTTGAACTCCCATTTACATGCACAAGCCTGCATCTATGCAATTGAAAGCCTCTAGTTGCATTCATAAGCATGTAAGGGAGCGACTGTAGTATCTTTTTCATAGTTTTGTGCCTGTTATTGTGAAATCTATGCCACCTTTCATGGCTAGACTCTAGGTCACTACCCATAACTTGATGAAACTTTCCAAAATAATGAATGACATAAATAAAAATCCCTCCATACAAAACTTAGACAAGAACTTGACCTAGAAAGGACTAACCATGACAAACATTATGTCAAACACATCACGAACATGTAATCTACAGGTCATAATTACATATCTGAACATAGGGATCTCATACTTATCTAAAAATCGTCATGAAGGTTTGATGCCCTCTCACAATAGTTACATTATCATATATTAGGTAATACATTTATTAACCATTTATTTACTAATAAAAACATGATGAGATCCATAACTAAAGTTTGTCATAAAACCATGCTTATAACCAAAATAATAACAGTGATAGAGAAACCATCAAAGCCACATCATAACAAGTATAAATACTTATGAAATACAAGAGGGAAAAGAGCTCTTTTTAACATATGCAGAAGCCAAGCAAGTCAGGGACTTCCATGTACCACCCGACCATAGATTGGGTTGAACCAAATCTCTCTTTCAGCCAATCACCCTCATGCCATATTCCAAGCATGAATGTGGTGTTGAAGAATGTAACTAGTTTTGGTCTTCATAATTGTACTTAAATCATAATGAAATGTATTTATCAAAAGAAATACAAATAAATTTTATTATCAAATAAGTTGAATTATTAAAGCATGGGTTTCATGCTTGGGTCAATTGTTTTTACATCAAAGCCTCCATTAAAGGCTTCTATGGTTTATGTCAAGTGTCCTTGTCCATGTCATAATGTAAATAACCATTATTGGGATTTATTTGTCAAAGAAGAAATTTATTTTATTGTAAAATATGTCAATTATGCCTCCTCCACCAAGTTATCCTCAAATTGGAAAATTTTTCTTAAACTAGGTAGAAGAATCACTATATAAAGGCAACAACTCAACTTCATTTATCACTCACTCACAACAAGTTTGATCTGCAACTTTTGGGGCCAAAAAAAGTGTGAAATCCAAGGAAGAAGAAGGAGGAGGAGGAGGTCTCTCACAAGCATAAGAATTCAAAATTATCTCTTTTTCCCACACGGGTGAAGTTATGTAGCTGCTAGTAGTGCCAAAATTTTGCAGTTGTTGGGAAGAATGAAATTTTGAAGATATTAGTGAAGCAGGGGCCACAAGGGCTAAAATTTTTGGGTTGAAGTTGTTGGACAAGAAGAAACCATTGAAGTGAGATAAAGCATATTGGAAGGTTGATTTGGTGGAGGAAGAAGATTTTTTGGTCTAGGGTATTGGTCTATCTCATTTGAATTACTGAAGGAAGAGTTCTTAACTGGGTTTTCCCCTATATAGGGGTTTTTCCCTTATTGAGTACCTATATTTGGTGTCCCTGATCTTTTTGTTTTGGTTTTCGCAATTACTTGATGAACTAAGATAAAAAAGGAACATAAGAAAGATAATAATAACTCAAAGAAATCACAATTAATTATCAATGAAAGAAAATCTTTCTGCCTTTCCTATTTTCCAACATAGAACCAGAGCTAAGGTAAAGAAGGAAGAAAATCGTAGTTTAAAGATCTATTGAGGAAAAAGAGATCAAGAAACGTTCAAGAGATTCATATATAGTGAAAAGTATACTATCTACAGGAACTATGTCAAGCTCAATAAGGGATAAAACAAATTATAAGGGGCTTCCAACTATAGGGCCTAGAAAAAGAGGATAGACCTCATTCCTAAAAAGAACAAAGCTTTGGATCTCATTTAAGGAAAAATCAAGAAACCTACTGATGAATCAAGTGATGTAGAGAAAGCAAAGTTTAGAGAAATAAAAATTGTGGCTATGAACCTAATAGTGGATGGAGTTAAGGATAGCCTAATTTTGTACATATCCAACATAAATTATGCTCAATAAATGTATGAGGCTCTCTCCATGTTATTCACAATCAAGAACATTGGTCAAATAGCAAGCCTAAAGAATTAGCTAAGAATTGTTAAGATGAATAATGATGATATTTTTTCATCATATTTTATAAGTATATCTAGAATGAGAGATGAACTCCAAGAAATATATGAATTTTTCCCAAAAAAAGAGCTCGTAATTACTTCCCTTCTAGGACTACCAAAATCTTGGAGTGCCTTTGTATAAGGACTTGACAGTTGTAAGGACACTCCAACATTTGAACAAATGTGGAATGCATGCAGTCAAGAAGAAGCCATAATATAATTAGTAAACAACAAGGAGCAAGAAGAAAACACCTCAAATTCATATTCTTCTCATAATAAGAAGAAGGGAACCTTCAATAAGTTCAAAGGACTAAAGAAGAAAGTGTACCTGTCCAAGATTGAATGTGACAACTGTCATAAGATGGGTCACTACAAAATCCATTGTCCAGAGAATCCAAGAAATAAGAAGAGAGATAGGGAACATGTGAATGTTGTTGATGAAGATCCACCTAAGAAGAACAAGACCAAAGAATTAAAATTCAAGGACTTATACTACGAATTCCTCTCTCTCTCACATAACCCTCTCAGTCCTTTATCCTTTTTTTTCAATTGTTTTCCTTTATGTTTTGATTTCTAGAGTTTATAGGTCTAACATATCTTGTTAGAACATTTTTCATTTTTTTATAAAGTTGTAGGTATCCCTCAAGATTGGATTAAGAGGGAGCCTCCACCATTTTACCAAAAGATAAGTATTATATTCTTGGTTTCATCTTTTTATGTTTAGTTTCCTCCTTACATCAAGACTTGTTTGTAATGTATACCAATAACCTTTCTCTTTATATTTTCCTTGGATAGGAAAGCTTGTTGATTTCTCAAGGGTTATGGAGAAGACTTCAAAGGATAGAATTGAAGAATGAAATAAGTCCTATTGAATCCCAACAAGAATTTGTGTACTACAAGGTTTTGTTAAGGAGAAACTAGAGGCATGTCTTAGACTGTAAGCTTTGTTATAAATTTCTCTTCATACAAAAGGTACGATCATTCTTCTTTTCAAATTTATGTTACATTACTGACATCATTATGCCTAGGGCTTTGAATCGTAAAGGTTATTGTTAAGGTGATTAATCATTAGATTGAATCTACCCTCATTACATTATCATTCATGTGGAACCCTTAAAATGTTCACAGTAAAACCCTAACCTACAGGTATGTCGATGCTAATATGGAAACCCTAGTCTACTTAGGGTTGTTGATGAAATCTACAATTCCTATTCTTTTGATGTTTTGGTATTGTTATGATAAAATCCCTAGTCCTTTAGGTTTTTCTATCCAAAGTTATGTATTGAATCCTTAGATATATAGGGTTTGATGAATTAGGGTTTATGAGAAAAACCCTTATAATATCTATAGTAAGTTCCTAGGAATGAAGTCCTAGGTGTATGTTTGTATGTCTGATCAAAACCCTAGCCTAGCCAAAAATTGTTGTACGTCTAACTTTAATTGATATTTGTATCTTGGGTTTACCTAGTAGATATTGTTGTATGCTTGTGAATGATTATGAAAGCCTAGATATGTATATATGTTATCCTAATTGTTGATGCTCATAGTTTGTAAATTCTAGGGTTTGTAACAAATCCCTAGCAGAAGTTTGATATTCTAGGATATGATGATATTGTTTTCAATATCATGATTAAATATAGGGTTTGTAACAAACCCTAGTAGAGTATAAAATGTATAGTAGAATTGTTATTTGATTTAATTGTTGATATCTAAGGATTTGTGTCTCTAAGATGGAATCTAGGGTTTGTAATTGATCATAGTAACATTTGTCATATATTTCCAAAATTGATATTGAGGCCTTAGATAGAATGAGATTGATTTCTTAATTAAGTCACTTTATGTTGTAGGCTAGGGTTTGTAACAAAACCCTAGCAATTTGTTGAAATTTAGAAGTACATGTCTCTTGTTGATTATGAACCTAACTAAGTTTAGGTATTTCATCTAATGCTTCCATTATTGCAATGACATGATTATGATATAGTTAAATTCATGTTTTAGTATTTGGTTGTACTTGTTGTTTAAGTTGTGTAGGTACATAATCTTTAAGATGTTGGTGATATTCGTAAGTAAAGTTGACTTGATAATATTGGTGAACAAGATGAAGAATGAAGATTATCAAGATGACATTGATGTTGTAAAAAGGAATGAAGTCATGATAAGTTATCTAATGTTGATCTCCCCAAATTAAGAGGGAGGGTATATTATGATAATCATGATGGATACCTTGAAGAAGATATTGGAGAACCAATGAATTGAGGATGTCTTAGTGTTGTTGAAGAAATGAAAGAAGAAAAGCTTTCGACTAGTTTCATATGAACAACTTGATATAAGTGGCATCAAGATGATTGAAGACCCGAAAGGTTTATTTTTACTTTTTTTATTACTAATTGGGGTTTGTTCTTGTCTCTCCATAAACAGGTTGAACAATCTGAGAGCATGCTTGGACAAATGCATATATATAGTTTATTAGGGAGAGATGAAGCATATAATGGCAGATGTTTGGGAGGACATTTGGTCGACCTATGTGTGTTTTATGTCTAAGCGGGAGGGGGGGGGGGGGGGGCGTTAGTCCTAGAGCTCTAACCTTGGATATGCACCTAGATCCTCAGGTTGATGGTTATTTAGTAAGCCTGATCATACCTAGACTGTCTGAAAGCTTTAGTCCATCTTAGTCCCACCCAGATAAATTACCCTGGTCAAGAATCTAGTTTGTAGCACTGAGTGTGCTAGAACACTTCTTACTTCATTTTGGAGATATTCCATGTACTTCTATATATATGTAATTATAAATACCTCCCTAGTTAAGAGGGAGTGGTGAAGAATGTAACTAATGTCGGTCTTCATAATTGTTCTTAAATAATAAGGAAATGTATTTATCAAAAGAAAGAAAAAGAAGTTTTATTATTAAATAAATTGACTTATTAAAGCATGGATTTCATGCTTGGGCCAATTTTTTTTAGGTCAAAGCCTCCATTGAAGGCTTCTAGGGTTTATTTCAAGTGTCCTTGTCCATGTCATAATGTAAAGAACCATTCTTGGGATTTATTTGTCAAAGAATAAATTTCTTTTTTTTGTAAAATATGTCAATTAGGAATCCTCCACCAAGTCGGGCTCAAACTAGACAAGTCGACCTAAACTGGGGCAGCAAAATCACTATATAAAGAAGCAACTTGACTTCATTTTCCACTCACTCATAAAAAGTTTGATTTGCAACTTTTGGGGCCAGAAAAAGTGTGAAATCCAAGGAAGAAGAAGAATAAGAATAATGAAGAAGAAGGAGGTCTCTCACAAGCATAAGAAGTCGAAATTCTCTCTTTTTTCCCCCACGTGTGAAGTTGTGTAGTTGTTAGTAGGGCCCAAATTATGGAGTTGTTTGGACGACCAAAATTTTGAAGTTGTTGGTGAATTTGGGGCCGAAATTTATGGGTTGATGTTGGGTTGAATTTGTTGGACAAGAAGAAACTATTGAAGTGAGCTAAAACATATTGGAAGGATGACTCGGTGGAGGAGGAAGGTTTGTTGTTCTAGGGTCTTGGTCTATCTCATTTTAATTACTGAAGGAAGATTTATTGACTAGGTTTTCCCCTATATAATGGTTTTTCCCTGGCTGAGTGCATATATCTGGTGTCACTGATCTTTGTGTTTTTGTTTTGGTAATTACTTGATGAACTAAGATAAAAAGGGAACATAAGAAAGATAATACTAACTCAAAAAAATCACAAGTAATTATCAATAAATGAAAATATTTCTACCTTTTTTATTTTCCATCATTTGGGACTCACAACAAAACTTACCATGCTTCTCAGGCTTTACCGCATATCCCGCCAAAACTAGTGAATAATTTCTAGGCCTGAAGCAACCACTTATACAACTAGGATTTAATGTATATCCTTCTATATACTGATCAAGGGTTCTTAGGCCCAAACAAGAAACATACACTAACAGGATTTACTGCAACCCCACCATTATTAGTTTAGGGATCACTAGGTCCTAACAAGCATGGATGCCTTCAGATCTCTCCACCTAAACCATGAGGAATTTTCCCATCTCCACCCTCAGGTTTTACTACATATCCCACCTTTACTGGTCTAATGATTTCTAGTCCTTTGGGAATTTTCCTGAGACAACCCCACTCGGTTTTGAAATCATCTGAAAATCCAACTCAACCAAGTAAAAGAACCCCATCACACCATGGCTATCTGAAAATGGCAAGGCAAGGCTGATAACCACTGTCGCACCTGGAAAAACCCATGCCAACGACAACAAAAGAACCAAATACACACATTCATATACCATGCATGCCTAACCTAGCAACTAAACCATACATGAAACTTAGTACCTGCAAGTAATCTCACTGTAGCAGCTTGATCCAACTCTTTCTTGTTTGATATTTTCTTTTCTTCGCCCTCCTTTTCCTTCGTTTACTTTACTTGCTCCAATGCTATAATGCTCCAATAATTCTCTAAGTGTGCAAGAGTATGAGAGAGAGAGAGAGAGCTCCAAAATGAACTGAAAAAAACTGTGAACTGATCCTCAGAAACCCTTTTATCATTAAGGCCTCTAATTTCTTCATTTTCTCCTATTTTCCTTCAATTTCCTCCTCACATGCAACATGTGACCTTTCACTTCCCTTTTCTCCTATTTTCAATTATTTTCATAATTAAAATACCGATTAATGCTTCTTTCATTTTCAAATGCCTTCGTCATTTTCTTTTTCCGATTTCTTTAACCATAATAACCAAATGAACACACCCTAGGATGTTTTTCCCAAAATTCAGCTTGGAATACGTGTCCCATGACCTTGGTCTTGTTTTTCCTTTATTAACTTTGTTACATGGATTTTTGACCCAAGGTTGTTACACATTTTAAGACCATTCAAAATAACAATCCTGGCTTTAGCATTACTGTCAAAAAATTTCTTACCTGCATCATTTGTTGGAGGAGTTGAGGGTTCTTTGTGACCAATAATTACAAAGTGCCAAACATTATATCCTTTTGCTTGCACATATCATTTCATCCTTCCACTCCAAAGCACATAGTTTTTTCCATTAAATACTAAAATTACATTCTTTATGTAATCCATGATCTCCCTTCCAGTGGTTAGACTACTTGTGAAGGAACCTACTCTGACACCAATTTTTTGAAATACTGAGAGTGGGGAGAAACAATATTTCACTTGTAATTAGTTAATTATTAATTTTCATAGCATTAGTAAATAAAAACAAAAATCATCAACACATCACAAGAGCACTACACAAGAAATTTTTAGGTGGAAACCCTTCTGGTAGAAAAACCACCAAATTCTTTTCTGACATAATTTATGAGTATAAAATTTCTTAGCTCCAACTGAAGAGGAAGCTCCAACTATGTAGTATACCTAGGGGGGATAGTATGGGGTACAGAGGGAGGTACCCAAGGGAATAATGTAATAATGGGATAAGCCATAGTAATAAATAATGTGGTTAACCCGTATCATGTAAGGGACCACAAGTAGTTAGAAATAATGTAATAAACTGATGGTATTAGATAGATGGTATTGAGGGAACCATGGTAATGACCCATGGTATTGTATGTATGAGGCCTATATAGAGGCTAAAGACTCCCCATTGAGAGATGTCAAGGATTATTGTATTGTCAAGCATATGGCTTGTGGAGTGTTCTCCTTCCTTAAGGAGTGAATGTATGGTGTTACCCTACCTTAAGGGTTTTGATCAATAAAGAACCGTTTTATATATTTCAGATCTTATTATTTATGGGTTATTTCTATTATCATATATTTTCATATCAGATCTATAACAAGTGGTATTAGAGCACTTTCTTGGGCAAAGTGAAGAAATTTTATTTTTATTTTTGCAGGAATTTTTTGGGGCGACGAGTTTGCAAATCATATATGTACATTTTGGTGCAAAATTTGTAGAATATAATTTCATATCTGGTTTTTTTGCAAAAAATACCCAATTTGAAAAAAAAATTGGCTGAATCGGAGTCCAGATGAGGGAGATATCACTGATTTAAAAATCAGATGTGTTACAGGCATTTTTCGGAGCGGTGAGTTTGCAGATCAGATATGTGCATTTTTGGACATCATTTGTAGAATATAATTTTAGATCTGGGTTCTTTGCAAAAAAGTACCCAATTTCAAAAAAAAAATCACTCGAATTGGAGTCCGAATGAGGGAGATATCGTTGATTTAAAAACAACTCTTTTTTAAGAAATTTTTGTGACGATAGGACAGTTGCAACGCGAATTTGGAATTCCAGTGCCTAGATCGGGATTTCTATCACATGAGAAGATGCAGAATGGTTGTTCCATTTCTAAAAATAGGTCATAATAAAGATTCTAAGCAATATTGACTGAACTGTGGCCACTTTAAATGTTCACCAAGTAAGTGAATTTTTTTCCATGTCATCTACCAAGATGTTTTTTATAGGAAAAGATGATCGCCCTACTATTGAAGAATTCATACAGAGTCAAAAGTTCACATATGGGAAACATTGGAAAATTTTATTATCCCTTGGTTTCCAAGATGAGGCTGCCAGATGGTGGAACTCACTTTACAACAAACAATTGTCCGAACTTTCGAATAAAGAATTTGAAAAACTCCTTTTGGACAAATGGTCTCATGCTAGAAAACAGGGGAATGAGACATATAAGGGGTTATTTTCTACTGGTAACTCCTTATTGCAGGTTCATGGATGTATTCAGAAGGAGAAAATCATTGTCTATAAATCCTAGCTACAAGCATAATTTTATCAATGTTAATTTGGCAAAAAAATTGCAAGTTCCAGCAAAACACATTAAAAACACAGGTTGATAATGAGGATGTTCAAGTTTATAAAGATTTGAGGCTTTCTATGGATAAGTATGTGTTGCATTGTGATTTTCATGCTTTAGATATGGCTAATGTGGATGTGGTTTTAGGATACCCTTGGATGGAATCTGTGGGTACTATCAATATTAATGTGCAAAAGAAATTCATGAAGCTCTAGTATAAAAAGAAGAAAATTACATTACAGGATATTTCCATCAATAAACACGTAGAGTCCATGGAGGCTGAAGTAGAAGATGTTCCAGGGACTGACACATCAGAAGATGAGCCCTTGATGGTAGACAAACAAACACAAACATCAAACCAGGTACAAGAAAAACAAGTAGAGTCCAAGGAGGCTAAAGAAGAAAATGTTACAGGTACAGATACATCAAATGAGGAATCTGTGGTTGAAGTAATATTGGAATATAAGCAACAACAACAGACACCACAACATGTACTAGATACCAATCAGGCTCCTTTACGTGGTGAATTAAATAAAGATACACCAGTGGCTAAAAATTCAACATATCACCACCCACATCACCCCGCAAGAAAACAACCAACACGATGGAAATGAATTAGCCACAAGTACAACAACCCCCGCATGAAAAATAGAGAGGGGTGATGATCCACCTACTACACATCAACATAGAAGAGCCACCAGGATCAACTTCCATCTCAAGCGAGCGAGGCACCTGCTAGATCGAGGGTTCACCTTTCTCTTGGATGGCCGGATGCACGTGCATGGTACCAGTGGAATACTCTTTTGAGTAGATCTTATTATTTGTATTCTTCTTATGTTTCGAGGACGAAACATGTTTAAGGGGGGTAGTATGGGGTACAGAGGGAGGTACCCAAGGGAATAATGTAATATTGGGATGGACCATAATAATAAATAAAGTGGTTAACCCGTATCATGTAAGGGACTACAAGTAGTTAGCAATAATGTAATAAGCCCATGGTATTAGATAGATGGTAATGAGGGAACCATGGTAATGACCCATGGTATTGTATGTATGAAGCCTATATAGAGGCTAGAGACTCCCCATTGGGAGATGTAAAGGATTACTGTATTATCAAGCATATGGCTTGTGGAGTGTTCTCTTTCCTTAAGGAGTGAATGTATGGTGTTACCCTACCTTAAGGGTTTTGATCAATAAAGAATCATTTTCTATATTTCAGATCTTGTTATTTCTGGGTTATTTCTATTATCATATATTTTCAGATCAGATCTATAACAAACTTCCTAGTACTCTAAAAAAGAATTCAAATTATTAGGATTCTCCAACTCCTAAAAGGATGGTCCAACACCCTAGGTTACCAGCTCCAACTGGAATGATGCTTCAATGCCCTGGTTTTATCAACTTCAACTAAAAGGTTGCTTCAACACCTTACAAGCTCCAACTTTCCCTAGCACCACCCTACCACCCTGAAGAAAATCCCTTATCTAATTGGACAAGGTTACTAGGTTACCTAACTCTTGAGCATGGTTACAAGAATGGGATATTTGTCTCTCCTTTTTTTTTCTCTCCATGTTAAAAGGTTAAGTATAGTTATAAACCTCCCCTTAACTCGGAACCAACTTCTATATTCAATTTTAGATTCACAATCTTTAGTGACAACCTTAGTGAGGGTATTCAAATAAACAAGGACTGGTGATAACAACTGCTTAGTCCTTAAAGAGGTATAGTAGTACTAATAGCAAGACTTATGTAAGGAATCACCAATGATAGATTTATAATAAGCCACATACATAATGATACCATATTGTCCCAAGGGTCACGTAAATCATCCCACATGTGGATGTAACTTTAGTTTATGACTAATGACAATGCCCTAAGCTTCAGTATCACCCATGGCTACAACATCCATAAGAAGTCTTGTAAAATTATAACTCCAGTAAGTAGTTATAGTTAACAAAATACCTCAAAGTAGGCATTAGGGTGAGGCTCATGAATTTCCTCCCAACCATTGGCAAATTGCATATAGTGTTGTTGTCACCCCCTAGTTGATGAAACATGTCCCAATCTAGAGGTCTAAACTACCTTCACCTTGCATGTAGGTGCTTATTTATAGGCTAGTACGGGGATGCAGAGGGAATTTTCTCCTTCACCCATTAGACCATGTGGGATTCAGAGATGAATATCCCCACCCTTGCTTAATTTAGGGAATCTAAGGATCTGCATCCACCCAGAAATTATTCAAAAACTCCACCCAATTTTGGGAATCCAGAGCATGCTAGCTTTGAGCATTCAGCAAAAAGCCTAACCTAGGGCATCTAGAGGCCTCCACCCTCTGCCCAATTCATTTACCACTCAAACAATAAATTCATCATTAGAATTAAGTATCTCATGACTACAAGGCAATGTTATGAGGCATAAAGGGTGTCCGAGGTGTTAACGATTACCAAATAATATGCAGTAAAGAGGACTAACTGAAACAAATTCTAGCTCCACATTCCTTGAGATAATAATCTATTTTGCATGGAATTATTTTAGTTAGAAAATTGAGAGGATTAATTTCATTTAAGTGCTTTCAAGAAGCACCTTTTCATTTGTAAAACTTGTAAAATTTGGATGGGAACTGGGACATAGTCTACACTTCTCCTCCCAACCATTTAATAGACTGCTACTACAGTTGCCACCCCATAACTCAAGAAGGCTATCCCAATGACCAAACATTCAGGGATTATGGAGGTCTAATATGGCCTCCACCCTTCTAGCATAACAATGTTCAAGTATAGGGACTCCAGAGATCTAACTTGACCTCCATCTTCTTGACATAACAATGTTCATGGACAGGGGCTCCAAAGATCTAATCCAATCTCCACCCTTTGTACAGGAGATCCAGATATCTAATCTGATATCCACCATTCTGGCATAGCAATGTTCAAGTACAGGGGCTCTAGATATCTAATCTAATCTCCACA
Source organism: Pinus tabuliformis (assembly GCA_031772625.1). NCBI lineage: Eukaryota > Viridiplantae > Streptophyta > Pinopsida > Pinales > Pinaceae > Pinus > Pinus tabuliformis. The sequence continues at coordinate 856,693,046 of CM062806.1, forward strand.
CTTTTGGTATAACTGATCTAGATTTATGCAAGAATGAAATGAAATATAGATTCAAATAGAAACACGGATCTACATTGAAAACTGAACTTCAATTCATTAATAACAAAATATTTAAATTATTTACATGTAGAATGGAAATAAACTAGCTAAGGCGATGGTATCTTATCTCTGAGAAGAGATGTAGTGGCTACATTCCTTTGAACTCTATTACAATGAGGCTCCAAGGAATTTTTATTATTGAGAAACAAGGGAAAACCCTAAACATCCAAAAACCTAACCCTAGGAGATGAAGCGCCAAAAATTTGTGGGCCCCGTCAGGGTTATTTGGTACATCGAATTCCTATGGTCACAACTTTGGCATATGATTTTTGTTTGACGCGTATGATACCTCATTAGAAAGATCTATTCGGGGGCTACAACTTTTGACCACAAATCCACACTACAAATAATGAATTTGCTCGTTTTCCAAAAAAAACATTGTTTAGGACCCCAAAATGGCTCTCGAAGTTCAGGACCCGAAAAATTTCCAAAAATAGTAAAATATGCTACAATTAAGGAAACTGAAAGAAATAGTGTTAGGGGTCCACGTGGAATAAGAAGGTGGTCACCAATATCCACCTAGGTCAGTTCTCCCGCCCCCCCCCCCCCCCCCCCCCTTGGGAAGAAATGGTCCCCATTGTGTTGAGTTCCTCCATGAGATGGGGAAACTTTTGTTGAACTTGGTCCCTAATGAACCACTTTCCCTAATACAGGGGTTGGTTAGCGTTGACAACCTAATATTTTTGGATCCTTTATTGGCGATTTTTCTTGATCTGTGTGTCCATGATCCAATTAATTGTGGCCTATTCCATGTAGTATGGGTTGAACTCTTATGGTGAAAATGTTCGAAAATGTCCAATGTGTCCAGCAATGGTGGAAGGTATGGTCAAAGGAAGCCCACATTGAACACTCGGTGCACACCAAGGAATGGGGGAATGTTGAACTCAAAAGTGTTATCTCCCACAACCTTGGTGATGGTGTGATCACGATGGTGGATGCTGCCAACATTGTAAGGAGATCTCCCCAATGTGAAGTCCCAATTAAACCTCACACCATTTGGTGTAGGAGTCCCATTCGATCATACAGTCTAGCCACTGTTGGAAAGGTTTTAAATATATGCCTTGGTCACGATCAAACACAATAGAAAACAACACCCCTTTGGGGCAGCAAGAATGTGAGCTTTGAAAGACACCCAATATAAGGTGTACAAGGGAGACTTCCACAACTGGTATGGAAAACAGAGCCACCCGTTAGAAAAGTAATAGTACTATTAGGCTAAAGGGGGGACCCGAGAAGAAAGAGAAAGACTTATTGAATACTTGTAGATTAGTCCACATAATAAACAAAAATCATTAAAGTATAACAACACTCATTTAATAATATCCATATCTAAGCAACGAATTAGTTCATTAACTTAGTATGTGATTAAAATGACATATACCATAAACATGATAAGAATAATCCTACTATATCTATGATACATGTATGAAGAAGTGTCGGCTCATTGAGCTTCTGATTAAGAGTGAAATATCCCAAGTACATCGTTACATAGATGAAACATTATATCCAATATTGGAACATAAAGTCACAACTTGCTTCTCCAAAGAATGATCTATCTCCTATGTATTACAAGAGAAGCGAAGGCAATACCTCTAGAATATAAGCCATTTTCTTGAGTTATGAGGAGATTACAATGACCTTTGAGCTTCCTCATGACTCTTCAACTTCTATGACTGTTCATATTCTATACATGACTCATTACATTCCAATGCGTGTCTATTCACATTCCATATGTGTCCCTTGTACTTCATTACATATCATTTATTACATAAGAATAATTGCACATGAGACGATGGTTATATAAGACAAAATTGATAATGGAACAAAGACTCATCAAATTGATAAGTCATTTTCTTCCTCATACAACTTAGTTGTAATGTAAGTGTTTCATGTTATGAATTCCATGGAGATGGCTTTGACCCGAACTGGAAAGTCCCTAATGTAGCATATATTCACCTCTAGTGCCTCCATAAATATGTTAGAGTTCAACTGTACATTATTCCATAGCCATGAAAGTTTCATATGAGCTTTGACTAGTGCGACGGTGTACTGCAGAATAATTTATTTTACTAACTTCCAAACCTTCCTGTTCTATGGCATGTTTGATCTACTCAATGTATTTCTTGATCTCCTCAATGTATTTCTTGATCTCCTAGAAGATGATCTCTCTACCTCAGATTGCCTCAAGTGTCCCTATCGAAGGCATCCCATGCTTCTGTGTTAGAGACTCAAAACCATTATGCAATTCCTTATATGCAGAATTAGTGCTAATCGATTGTTCTGCAAGACGCATGTAGTTTTGATGGTGGAATCTCAACTGAACTCTATCTATCTCTATGGAAATCTTGTCTTTCTTCTCCAAATGTTGTGGAGCATCTAGATACTTTGAAGCCCACTCCTAAAGATGATCAACTGCTTTGTTTTCTACCTTCATGAGTTTCACCACTTCTTGCGTTTTATTTTGAATTCCAACAAGAGGATCCACCACTTTTTGTAGAAGAATAACTTCATCATATAGTCATGCCACGGTGTCCTCCATTAACCCCAATTCTTCCTGCATGGTTGACTGCCATTTTGCGTTGTTGAGGATTTGTGATGACAACAACTGATTTTCTATCAAAAGATGTTCTGCATGTTGCTTCAGTGCAGTAATTTCTCTTCTCAGCCTAGAATTCTCATTCAACAAGTACTCAGAATTATCCTGTGTCATTGTAATGAATGCAACATTTTCTACCATGATCGTTATGGGTTCCTCTTGGTTTTGGCAGTTATCACCTTCTCTGTAGAAATTGAGACTGGATTCTGATGATCTTTGGCGAAGTATCTATGCCTCTGCTACATGATCCTCTTCTTAAGTTGATCAAACGTTACACTCCATACATACATGTCTCTGTCAATCGGTGGAGGTGTGATCGCTATTTCCCCTAATGGAATATGACCACCTATGAAAGGAGGTTCCTCTGGGGTGCCTCGTTCATCATCCATGGGTTGGATAGTATCCTCTTCCTCCAACTCTTATTCTTCAGTCTCCTAATTCGACTTCTCTTCTTCCAATCTCTGTGTTGCTTCTTCATCCTAGGACTGCCTCTAATGTTCTTCTTTTATTCTTCTCTTATCTTCTTATTATTGTTGTTGGTTCTGGAGAAACTCATCCTGCTTCCTCTTCTCCTCTTCTTCTTCTTCTTTTCTCCTCTCCTGCTATTGTTGAATAGCTCCTATGTTTAAAGGATCGGATTTCCATTTCTTTCTACTATCGCCTATCAAATCATATCTTATCCTCTTCTTAGGAGCTACTTTCCTTGGTTGAGGAGTTATATGTTCTGCCTCTTGTATCTGTAAGTCCTGGGTTGGTGGATCTTGGGGTGAACTAGTATCCATCCCTAGATGTTCCTTCATGTTTTTGTTGTACCATTTCTTTATCTTCTCATATTTTGTTATGGACATTGATGAATACCCTGTATTGTGACCAATCCTTTCACAATGTTTCTTGCACACTCTCGTGGGATCATATCCATGAAATTATTTAGTAGTGAAGTGAAAGTAGTATATCTCTTGTATTTTTGTCATTTTTACCTTGTGGCTCTTTAACTCATATAATCTGATCCTCAACAGGAAGGTGGGCCAAGGGGATTTCTTCCTCCTATGAAGAACTCCTGACAATACCTTGTCTAACTGATTTTGTACTTCTTGCATGACCATGTTATTGGTGACATATCACGACATGAGATGAGGGGATATTTGAGAACCAAAACATTTGATGTATGTGCCCTCGAGAGTTGCAAACTAGTTCATGATATCTCGAAGTGGCTCATTGTTGGGATAAGGTCACGAGGGTAATTTTTGGGTTTAATTAACCCAAATTTTGTATATGTTTTTGTAAAATATGTAAAGCCTTCGTGATATGTCGATGCGGAGTGCATAGATAGATATGAGTCAAAGGGGTCTTAGCCCCTTGTTTGGATAGATAGATTATTCGTTTTTTAGACTCACCCATGGTCCATGGACCATGGTATTGTATTAAGAAGGCTATAAATAGTTGATTCATAGCGAGTCTTAGAGTAACTTAAGAAGATAGAGATAGCGAAGAGAAAAGATAGAGATCATTTTGGGTGAGTACTAAGGCAGGAAGGCTCTACTTCTTGTCTTAGGCAAGAAGGGGAAGGCTCATGCAGCTGAGTGCGCAGGAGGCCTTGGTAAGTTTGCAACTGAGTGCGCAGACCCCTACATCTGAGTACATAGGGCGGAATAATTTGTAATCTGAACATTGAAGATCCTTAAAGACTAATTTCAAAGAATTATTGAGCAATCTAAGTATTTCTGTTGATTTTGTTTATGCTATGATTTGTCGCCTATAATTTGTTTCCTATGTAATAATGAATGAATGTTGCATGAAACCACTAAATTTGTCTTATTTATGCATGAGATAAGTAGTTATATAGTTTCGTGAAGATAAAGAGTTATTTTTGTTCTATGTTTCTGATGAATTGGATAGATCTGCGCGTAGTCAAATCTAGGGTTATTTATTGATGCATGAAAGTAAATAGCTTGTCTATTTAAGGTCCACAAATACTAATCATAGACCTTTGTGAAGGTCTAGAAGACATTTTCATAGAGTTGCAGTAGCGAACCATAAGAGACTATTGATCTGTGCAAAGGCAGATCTGAGCTATAGGAGCTTAAGAACCACTTATCACATGTCCCTGGATGCAGAAACCTGGTTCTAGCATCCCCCAATACTGCTTCAGGTGAGACTATAGCCTGCACTATGCATTTTGTTGCCGAAAGGACCAACAATTAGGGTTTTGTTGGTTGGTGCGAATAAATTTGAACCTAGCTTAGGCGCCCTTAAGCCAACACTCCTTCACCTGATATTTCATGCAAGGAGGATCAATCTCAAATATCATCTGAAAGATAACTGTAAATAATTTCTTAGCCAATTTGTCATATATGCCTCTAAATCTTGATTCTGATAACACTCTGTAGTGGAAGTAAATCGAGAACTTATCCTTAGGGGTTCAGTTCCATTTCATTCTAGGGAACAAATATTGTGCACAGATTTCTTATAAGAAAAATTTAGACATGTAGAACTCCAATGCCTAGTTCGCCCTCAAATATGTTTTTTCCTGCCCCACGTGAAATTTCAACTCAAATGACAATATATCTTCCTGTTAGGACTCCACTATGTACCATTTTTGCTATATATTTTGACACCACTCTACTCTTAAACTATGAACTTCAATGTCTTTTTCATCCACTTTATCCCAAGGTATATAGAAACCTCTTCTTTATTATATGATTAATCTGTCTTACATTTAATTCCGCAATACTCTTATATTTCATCATTAATTGAAGTGCATTGTTGCTAACACAAGTCAAATATCGCAGATAAGTTATATGCCTTGTTGGGAACAAGCGGCCGTTGCTGAAACAGCTGACTCCGTTGCTGAAACAGCTGACCCCGTTGCTGAAACAGCTAACTCAGTTGCTGAAACAGCCGTCAAGCACGCAAATCCCGTTATGCGTAATTTGCGATTCTGGAAGAACTTTTTGTGGAATAGTAGCAGCAGCCCGAAGATACGGTTACCTGGATTATCCTGAAGATAGCACCTCTGTTGTCTCGGTTGTAACAGTATCTCTTTTTAAAAGAACAGAATAGTCCTGTTTTGGAGAAGAAAACAGAATCGAGATATTCGCTCTCATGTAAATTGTAAATGATGTCTCCTCTTTAAAAAGAGGAGACATCATCATTAGAGGGGGATTGAATTGTAAGTTACAGGACAGTATTGTGGAGAACTGGAGCTAGTCTCATTCTGTAATGTATCAGTTACTTTGACAGATGAATAAAAACTTCTTTTGAGCGTTCCAATTTAATTCTTTCTCCTGGGGAATTTTGTGAGAAGGAAAGGGCCCGCCTTCCTCACAAGATTCACCCTTTTGGTTCCTGTAGTTTGTTTATCTCTTTATGTGTTTGCACTTCCCTTAATTCTGTTGTTGAAACACTAGTTACATGGTTTGCAATACTCTGTTTCTTAGCGCTACACGTATTGAATGCACGAGTGAATGATGTTGAGAGCATGTGCTGAAGATCCCTGCATAAAGGGATAGGGTCTTTCTCCCATTGATTGCTTTCCTTTGCCTGCAGTGTGATTAGAAACAAGAGGACAAGTGCTGAAGGTTCCTGTTCCTGGGAATAGGGTCTTGATCTCTTGAAGTTACTTTTCTTACAGTGTGATTAAGTGCCAGGCAGCAGGTGCTGAAGTTCCTCACCAGGGAATAGGGTCCTGTTCCTGCTATGGTTGAATGATTTCTTTCCTTATAGATTGATTTTCCTTTGCTATAACTGAGAAATCGTTTCTGCTATTGACTTCAGCTTTAATTAAGTAGAGTGTGAATTAGTAGATTAATGAATTCAACAGGTGTGTGTCTTTCTTTCACTACAACATCGATCCTGCTTTTGAAATTGAGCATATCCAGTGCGCTATTATCTTTGAAATAAAAAGACCTTCTCGGGTTGACAATTTATGTGGAGCTCGAATTGTGAAAACAATTAGAGCGACCAACATTTTGGCGCCGTTGCCGGGGAAGGTAATTATAGGTTTCAAAAGCATTCATCTTTTCTTTTTAATGTGAAGATTGTATGAGAGGACGAGGAAACCAGAAGAAAAATAACCGCACAGGTGGCAAGGGCTGGGGAGGATGAAAAACTTTTATTGACGAGATTGTATCGAAGGCTGAATCATCACAAAGATTAAGTTCTCGGAAATCAAAATTCCAGCGTTCTCCTCAGTCAGATTACAGAACAGTGGAAGTTGTGGGTCCTGAAAATACAGAAGAACCAGCAGCCAGCGCTGAAGAGTCAGAGGGAAGTATTAGCAGATCAATAGAACACATTGAGGAAATAGTAGAAAGCGTTGGACGACCGGTAGAAAAAATTGAAGAACCAATAGAGGATTCTGACGATCGAGAAAGTGCAGTAGGAAGGCCAACGATGGAAGATAATAATGATGCATTCCTCTTTGGAGGAGGACGTGCAGGTCCTGAAGAAGAAAGAAGGGATGAAAATTCCCTTTCTACCTTAGGATTTCCCATCAGTGATCTTCCTGCAGGAACAATGAAAAATATCCCATTGTCTGCTCTACCTAACTTTCATGGTTTATCCACTGAGGATCCTGACGAATTTCTTTTTGAATTTGATATTTTATGCAGAAGTTATGATTATGTTACTAATGCTCAAAAATTGAAGCTGTTTCCAGCCACCTTAAAAGGGAATGCTTTAAGGTGGTTCATGAGCCTTGGAAGTCAGGTAATCACAACATGGGAACAAATGAAACAAAAGTTTCTTCTTAAATATCAAGACTACTGCCGGACGAGAGAGAAGAAGGATGAACTATTCAATATGGCACAAAAATCGGATGAAAGTCTGGAGGACTACATAGAAAGGCTGCAATACAACATATAGAGATCCGATCATCCGGATATAAGTAAGGAAATTCGTAAAACAATATTACTTAGAGGTTTAAGGGATGATTGTTTAAATATGTTAAATATGCTTGCTAAGGGAGATATATCCAAAGAATCATATGATGAGATTTGTGAACTTGCTAAAAGGTGCTCTAGGGGAGCTGCAAGAAACAGAATAAGAGACTCCACCTATTCAAGGGTGCAGAAATCGGCCAATGGAGGAGCAACAAGAGCAGAAATAGGTAATTTACTTGAAGAATTTAAAACCGAAATGTTAAGTTCTTTTGCTTCGCAAATTGACACTTTGCAGGTTAAGAAGAAGCAGGCCGAAGCAGAAGCAACTCTGGCTGTCTTTTGCCCGAAATGTAGAGACAAGCATCCACTAAGGGAATGCCCAAGAGATAAAGTACCAGTTTGCACCCTTTGTGAGAAAGATCATGAGACAGAACAGTGTCCATCTCTACCAGGAATAAAAGCAGCGTTGCAGCCAACGGAAGAAGAAGCTGAGGCAGTTTACCTGCTAACTCAAAGAAGACAATGGCAACCTAAAGGGCAAGGTACGAACTCTGGTATGCCATTTAATCGTTGGAACAATTATTCTGCTTTTGGCCAAACAAGTTACCCCCCCTTCAACCAAATGCAATATCCACTTTTCAATCAAATGAATTTCCCACCCATGCAAATGCAAAACCCTCCCTTTGTTGATCCTTCAATGTGGACTCCTTGGCCTCCACAGCAACCACCTCCTTTCAATCCTTGGAACCCAAATTAGAATAGTCAATCACTCCCGTACCCAAATCAAATGCCTCAATTCCAACAATCACTCTCTCTGCCATCAAATGCTCCGCCAAACAACCAAATGAGACCCCAACTACCTGTGCAACCAAATCCTAACCCCAATAATAAAGTTGTGCAAGTCATTGATATTCAGAATCAGTCTATATTCCCTACTATGCAATGTAATGATATTCATCTGAGATCTGGAAGAATAGTAGAGCCTATTATTGATGACATAACTGATTCAGATAAAAATGAAACCGAGAAACAAAAAGAAGCTCAACCACCTCCTAACAAAAATGTTGAATTAACAGAAGCACCATTCCCCGAGCGTTTGGTTTTAACCAAAACAGCTGAAACACCTGCTTTTAATTTTATGGGGGAATTGCAAAATTTGTATATTAAAATTCCACTTTTACAAGCATTAAGAGATGTACCAATTTATGCCAAAACATTAAGGGATATTTGTGTTAAGAAACCTGGTAGGAAAACCAAGGATCCCCTTACAGTACATGTGATGGGAGACTTGTCTGCATTAATGTCCGGAAAAGCCCCTCCTGTAAAATATGGTGATCCTGGCCATCCTACTGTCACAGTTCAGATTGGTAAAGCAATGATTCCCCGAGTTCTGGTAGACTTAGGTGCAGCAATTAATATAATGACTCTAGAAACTTCACAATTGTTACAGCTGAATAACACAATCAGAGATACACCCACCATCTTAGAGTTAGCTGACCGTTCCACAATTAAGCCAGAAGGGATTGTTGAAGACCTACTCATTTCAGTTGAATCCTGGAAATATCCAGCTGATTTTGTTGTATTGCAAACTAAAACAAAGCTGGGGGGACATCCCTTAATTCTAGGAAGGCCATGGTTGGCCACAGCTGATGCATTTATTAGTTGCAGATCTGGTTCAATGACAATTTCTAATGGTTATGAAACAAAACAATTAACTCTTTATCCTCACGCTACGCCAGTAGTCAATAATGAAGATTCTATATGGATGGATTATGATGATAATGCTGTTCAGCCAATTCTAACTATAGGACAAGCTTTAACTCTTAAAGACAATACAGAAGATGAGATAATCAATAATTTTATTTGTGAGCCTTCTTCTGTCATTGCTGAAACACACAATCAATTAACTGCAATTTTTGAAACTGATGCACAAGAAAAGATTGAACCTGAAGATTCATCTCAAACTTTGACCACGATCTCATCTAAAAGCATAACAGTTGAAATTGAACCCGGTAAGACATTAAACATAAATCCTGATCTAACAGATGCTGAAACACAGCAGCTAATGAAGTTATTACACGAATATAAGGAGGCATTTGCCTGGGATTACACGGACATGAAAGGCATTTCTTCTGAATTATGTACTCACAGAATCTACATTAAAGAGGGATGCCGACCTGTTTGTCAACCCCAAAGACGAATGAATCCTAATTTACGAGAAATTGTTAAAGAAGAACTTCAAAAACTGCTTAACGCAGGATTTATATACCCCATATCTGACAGTGAATGGGTTTCCCCATTAGTAATTGTTCCTAAGAAAAACGGGAAATGGAGGGTATGTGTTGACTATAGAGCTTTAAACAAAGCTACTCAAAAGGATCACTTTCCCTTACCTTTCATTGATCAGGTGTTGGACAGTCTTGCAGGGAAGAAATTCTTTTCTTTTCTAGATGGATTCAGTGGGTATAATCAGATAAGAATTGCACCCCAAGATCAAGACAAGACCACTTTCACCAGCCCCTGGGGAACTTTCGCCTATAGAGTTCTTCCATTTGGGTTGTGCAATGCACCAGCAACTTTTCAAAGAGCTGTTATAGGAATTTTTTCCGATATGCTGAATGATTGTATGGAAATATTTATGGATGATTTTACCCCCTATGGTGTGTCTTTTGAAGAGGCATTACAAAACCTTGAGAAAGTACTTAAAAGATGTATTCAAGCTCACCTCTCCCTAAGTACCGAAAAATGCCATATGATGATGAGTGAGGGAATAGTGCTTGGACATTTCATTTCATCTCAAGGTATTCAGGTAGATCCATCTAAAATATTGGTCATTCAGAATCTTTCTGTTCCTAAAACTCAAACTGATGTGAGAAGTTTTCTAGGACATGCTGGTTATTACAGGAGATTTATTAAAGATTTCTCTAAAATAGCTTCTCCATTATTTGTATTGCTTATGAAAAATGCTGAATTCAAGTGGACTAATTCTTGTCAGAAAGCTTTTGAAGAACTGAAGCATCAGTTGTCTACTGCTCCTATTTTGAGGGGGCCCGACTGGAATCTTCCGTTTCACATATCTTCTGATGCTTCAGACATTGCTATTGGAGCGGTTTTGGGACAAGAGGAAAATCATCTTCCTTATGCTATATACTTTATCAGTAAGAATATGACCTCTGCTGAGCTTAACTATACAGTTACCGAGAAAGAGTTCCTTGCAGTAATCTACGCCATTAATAAATTCCGACACTATATTACTGGTTATCCTACTTTTGTGTACACTGATCATTCAGCTATTAAATACTTAATGAACAAATCTGTCACAAATGCTAGAGTTACCAGATGGCTATTACTATTGCAGGAATTTGATATTACAATTGTAGATCGGCCTGGTAAAGAAAATGTGGTGGCTGATTTTCTTTCACGGTTAAAAACTGACAATGATATTCCAGTAGATGATAGTTTTCCTGACGAATATTGTTTGCAGTCTCTGCTCATTCTCCATGGTATGCAGATATTGCTAATTACTTGGTTACAGGAAAACTACCAGCACACCTGTCATATAGAGAAAAGAGAAGAATTGTTCAACAAAGTGCCAGGTACTGCTGGATAAGCGGGTGTCTCTTCTATACTGGGCTTGATCAGGAGATCCGAAGATGCATTAGAGAAGATGAAGTGTATGACATATTGAAAGCTTGTCATGATGGCCCTTGTGGAGGCCATTTTGCTGATAAAAGAACAGCGCATAAAATTCTGAGGATGGGTTACTATTGGCCCTCATTATTTAAGGATGCAAAGAAGTATGTAAGGGCTTGTGACAGCTGCCAGAGAATGGGTCAACCCAATCATAGAGACCAAATGCCATTAAATCCCCAGGTAGTTTCTGAACCATTTGAAAGATGGGCCTTGGACTTCATAGGACCCATTAATCCTCCATCCAATCAAAGAACCTATATATTAGTCTGCACAGACTATATGACTAAGTGGGTGGAGGCCAAAGCACTTATTAGAGCCAATGAAGAGGCTGTTCTAGCCTTCTTGTTTGAAGAAATTTTCACTAGATTTGGAATTCCCAGAGAGCTAGTTACTGATGGAGGACCTCCATTCAATTCTCATGGTTTTAAATCTACCCTTCACAAATATCATATTCAACATAGAATGACTACACCATACCACCCCCAGGCCAATGGGCAGGTGGAAAGCACAAACAAAGTTTTAGAGGCCATTCTAACTAAAACAGTGAAGGACAACCGAAAGGATTGGTCCCAAAGGCTCCCTGAGGCATTATGGGCTTACAGGACTACTTGGAGAAACACTACAGGTTTTTCCCCCTATGAATTGGTTTATGGTAAAAATGTTGTTTTTCCTGTGGAATTTGAAATTAAAACTTTAAGGACTGCTTTAGCTGTTAATCTTGATTTGAATGATGTGCAGACAGCTAGATTGCAGCAGCTTTTGGAGTTGGATGAAAAGAGATTAGATGCCATTCATCAAACAAACATGATTCAGCAACAAAGGATGAGGTGGCATGACAAAATTATCAAACACAAGCAGTTCCAAAAAGGTAATTGGGCCTTGTTGTATGACTCTCGGTTTGAAAATTTTTAGGGAAAGCTACGTACACGTTGGCTTGGACCATATGAAGTAGATGATGTCTTTCCAAACGGAACGGTAAGGCTTGTAACAATTGATGATGCTAAAACACCTCTACTAGTCAATGGCCATAGGCTCCGTCTATATAAGCGCCCTGTTTCTAAAGAGGATTTCAAGACTGCTTGCATGACTGATATTCATTATCTTTTTCTAGGGGAGTCTTCTGCTCCTCACAGTACTTAATTTTCTGCACTATATTTTTAGTATTAGATTAGATTTAGCACTAATAATCTCTGTCAAGGATTGGCATATTACAATTGAATTTTGCAGATTCTGGAAAAAGCAATAAGGAGGACAGATTCATCATGAGAAGATCTGAAGCTTTAAATCAAGAAGCTTCTTCCCATCATTTTACCCTCTTTCCTAAAGCAATATCCCTCCATACCCACATTACTTCTATTATTCCCACTCCCACCACCCTTGAAATATCCTCCTTCAGTCAGTATTTCCCACCCCTTACTGCCGAAATAATCCCTTATCATTCACAGACCTAAGTCAGTTATCCCATTTATCTGATTTTCCCGTTGCTGAAACACCTGTTTCAGCAACGTATCATTGATTTTTCCCGTTGCTGAAACACCTGTTTCAGCAACGTATCATTGATTTCCCCCGTTGCTGAAATACCTGTTTCAGCAATGTATTATCGATTTCTCCCGTTGCTGAAACACCTGTTTCAGCAACGTATCGTTCATTTTTCAGTTGCTCAAACACCAGTCTCAGCAACTTGTTATCATCAAAGCAGTATCTCTCTTTGCTGTCATATGAGCTTTCTGGTTCTCCACGATTATACTTCAGATCCTTTTGGTGAAAACTATTCAGCATGTACCAGATTCAATTACACCTCCGTTCTAAAAATCTACAAATTCTTCCATGTACATTAAAGCTATTTTGAAGCAACCGACACTTCGAATTATTAAATCAAAGGTAAAATGTAAGGTATAAGGTTTTAATGTAATTCGGTTAAATCATATTAAAGAGAGGATTTCATTTCATAATGATTGCATATCTTTACACGTCCAATCATTATTACACCATACGTAGGGGGGGGGAATTCCGAAAATAGAATAATCATTTCGCATGAACCAAGTAGCCGCCCGTTGTCATATCTATTTCTGCCGTCATTTAGACTATGCAGCCTCTGTTGCAACAACTAGCGCGATCAGGGTCTGTGTTTACTGTGTCTGTGCCTCTGCGGAAAACTCAAAGCTACAGCCATGGGAGGGTCGGCCGTTAGACATGAGCCCGGCTCCATAAGTCTTCTTCAATTGTTTCCTGAAGTCTATCAGATCTTCCAACAAGCGGGATGGACAGTATATTTCGAAAGGTTGGGGGAATTTAACGAGGAACAAGTCTTAGAATTTGCACAAAACTTTGAAGACAATTTTTCAGTGGTCCAAGGGGTTCGCATTTCAGTAACAGAGGATGACATAGTGCAAGTATCAGGGTTGCCAACTGAGGGCACTCGCTGGTTTAGCAGGAAGCAGGTCGTTCTTAACACACAGCAAGAATTTCTGCACCCAGACGAGCAAGTGGAACCCAGAGGCCGCGGGGTTAGTCTGCACTCACTTCCTCAACCATGGCCATCAGTGGCAGAGTTCATCAAACACTACTTAACATGTGAGGGGCATTATCAGGTAGTGTACAATCATGATTTTGTTTTGATGAATCACTTGAGGAATGGACGACTGATTAATATCCCCTATTATCTGCTTGGTTGTATTAAAAACATGTCTTATTATTGTAAACGAGCCAAATCTCCAATGTCATCCCTTACCCATCACCGTTTATGCCAGTTGCTGATACAGAGGGGTTTTGCTCAGCAAAATCCCCCTCTGCACGCCCCACCTGAAATTCCCCAGCCACCCGAAATTCCTCAACAAGTACCTGAAATTCCCCAGCCGCCCGAAATCCCTCAACAAACCCCAATATCCCAACCACCCGAAAATTCTCAGGATATTCCGGAAATTCCTCAGCAGGACCAAATGCCTCAACCATCTGAAAGTCCTCATGACATTCCAGAGATTCCTCATGAAGAACAACAGGAAGAAATTCCGCATTCTCCAGTTGGCCCAACCCCGAACTCGCCTCATCTAGCAGAGCCAACTGCCCCCACTATTCCAATCCCTAGTGCCGATTCTCTAACACCCCCTTCTTCACCCGTTAAGAAAAAGAAGAAAACCTCAGCAGTCACAGGCTCCAGACCACGGACAAGGTCCACATCTCAAATTCTTACCCCTCCGGAAAACCCTGTCCCCAGAAAAAAGCCCTCCCTTTCAAAGAAAAGGAAGGGCAGCAATTTTGCTGCCTTCCTACCAAAAAGAAAAAGGAAAACGACTGTTGAGACAAAATCCACCTCCATTTTCCCTGACTTTGCCACTATTCTATTAAAATCTTTATCCCCAATTCAAACTTCCCAACCCGGCTCGTCCGAAGGCACTGCCACACAAGAACCAGCGCCTCGGGATAATATGACATTGTTTATGGGCCAAGAAGTGACTGCTCCACAAGAACCAGTCACTTGCCCAGTGACTGAAACACAAGAACCAGTCACTGAGGCACAAAAATACACCAAGCAGGACGATAGTGGGAAATCACCAGTGACTGAAACACAAGAACCAGCCACTGGAGCACAAGAATCCATTTCTCGCCCAGTGGATGAAACACAAGAACCACCCACTGTGGTACAAGAACCAGCTACGACTGTGCATCAACAAAATATTCCAACAGAGCCAATCAGCACACAGGGTTCACATACTATGACATCTCTACTGGAGGAAAATGAGTTCCTGAAGTCTGAATTAGAAGCTTACAAAACTGAACTAACCATGGCTCGAGAGGCTTTTGAAAGAGAACTGAATCTCCATACATTAGCACACGTAGCCTCAATGCAAAATAAGGAGCCATGTATGGAATATATGTGCAAGGAGTGTGGCAGCATTTACCAGGATGCAGGCTACAAATTAGTTAAGATTCAGCTCCCTGAAACATCTACGACAGGTGGAATAAAAGAGGAATGCCCTACTGCTCCACAAGAACCAGTAGGACCCTCTATAAAGCAAGAAGAAGAAGAAATCAAACCACAGATATCCCATCCTTTGCAGGCGGATGCAGCCATCCCGACAGAGGAAACAATGCCCCAACGCATTACCTCTGAGGCAGCCATCCAGACAGAGGAAACAATGCCTCAACGCATTACCTCTGAGGCAGCCATCCAGACAAAGGAAACAGTGTCCCAACCCACTACTTCTGTCAAAAAGACACAGACTCTGCCATGGAATCCATTGGAACAGATGAACAGATGGAAGAAGCAATATGCTGAAGAACAAGATATAATATTACGACAGCATAAGTTGGAATGGCAGAACCATATATATGCTAACTGGGATAGCTGGGACCAAATACTGCAAGAGCACAGGGAGTATAAGAAGGAAGCCAGACAGTCTAAGGCACGGATAGCCTTGATGTTCTCATTAGTGCGGAAATTGATGGTTACACGTAAACCCTCTATAAATTACTCTCTCTTTCTTTCTGAACGATTAGTTTATTTTCAATTAAAAGCAATAGCAAATGGCAGACCATATGAATTAATGACTTCAGAGAAATTTGTTGAGACCTTTAAGGAGGCCCCTGAAAGTGACCAGCATCTGCTGTGCGAACTCTACCTTCATAATGAGGCCATTCCCGAAGATAGGAGAGTTAATCTTATCCCAATTGCAGGCGACATACAAATCAGGGCATTTGCTTCATTTTTGTCTAACTAGCTCACTTGGCAGACTGCGTTCACTGCAAGCAGTCATAATGAGGAGAATAAACTCCTATGGATTAGACCAGAGCCTGTAGGCCCAGCCACGTTTATAGCACAATATTATGAATTCTTGCAGAAGCCAGGAATGAAGGAGCACATACAGCAATTACAGGCTTCAATACTTTTTAAGTGTCAAGAGCACATTAGAATGAAGGGTACTGCTGCATTGAAGGCCAATGATATCTTTTGGCAGCAGTCATGTAAGGAAAGACAGGATTATCATCCTTTTAACCCTCTCAATCTTCAAGCTGCATTATCCAGGGTCCCTAAGTACATTGATTGCATTCAACATTGTGGAGTAAACTGGATCGGGTATCATTTCCGTTTTCCAATTTTATGGCTGCCTTCAGACGAATATCAATGTCATTACCAGTTGACTGACAGAGAGGAAGCCTTGGCATGGCAACATTTGCAGACCAACAGCGGATTCCGAGCTCCTACAGATGCCACCTTCTCCAGCTACTGCTTCAGTAATTTGCATGCTCAGTCCCAGTACTCAGACTCTGATTCAGACTAGGGGTTGCCTGAGGACATGCAACATTTTTAGCTGGGGGGGATGTTAGGACTCCACTATGTACCATTTTTGCTATATATTTTGACACCACTCTACTCTTAAACTATGAACTTCAATGTCTTTTTCATCCACTTTATCCCAAGGTATATAGAAACCTCTTCTTTATTATATGATTAATCTGTCTTACATTTAATTCCGCAATACTCTTATATTTCATCATTAATTGAAGTGCATTGTTGCTAACACAAGTCAAAGATCGCAGATAAGTTATATGCCTTGTTGGGAACAAGCGGCCGTTGCTGAAACAGCTAACTCCGTTGCTGAAACAGCTGACCCCGTTGCTGAAACAGCTAACTCAGTTGCTGAAACAGCCGTCAAGCACGCAAATCCCGTTATGCGTAATTTGTGATTCTGGAAGAACTTTTTGTGGAATAGTAGCAGCAGCCCGAAGATACGGTTACCTGGATTATCCTGAAGATAGCACCTCTGTTGTCTCGGTTGTAATAGTATCTCTTTTTAAAAGAACAGAATAGTCCTATTTTGGAGAAGAAAACAGAATCGAGATATTCGCTCTCATGTAAATTGTAAATGATGTCTCCTCTTTAAAAAGAGGAGACATCATCATTAGAGGGGGATTGAATTGTAAGTTACAGGACAGTATTGTGGAGAACTGGAGCTAGTCTCCTTCTGTAATGTATCAGTTACTTTGACAGATGAATAAAAACTTCTTTTGAGCGTTCCAATTTAATTCTTTCTCCTGGGGAATCTTGTGAGAAGGAAAGGGCCCGCCTTCCTCACAAGATTCACCCTTTTGGTTCCTGTAGTTTGTTTATCTCTTTATGTGTTTGCACTTCCCTTAATTCTGTTGTTGAAACACTAGTTACATGGTTTGCAATACTCTGTTTCTTAGCGCTACACGTATTGAATGCACGAGTGAATGATGTTGAGAGCATGTGCTAAAGATCCCTGCATAAAGGGATAGGGTCTTGCTCCCATTGATTGCTTTCCTTTGCCTGCAGTGTGATTAGAAACAAGAGGACAAGTGCTGAAGGTTCCTGTTCCTGGGAATAGGGTCTTGATCTCTTGAAGTTACTTTTCTTACAGTGTGATTAAGTGCCAGGCAGCAGGTGCTGAAGTTCCTCACCAGGGAATAGGGTCCTGTTCCTGCTATGGTTGAATGATTTCTTTCCTTATAGATTGATTTTCCTTTGCTATAACTGAGAAATCGTTTCTGCTATTGACTTCAGCTTTAATTAAGTAGAGTGTGAATTAGTAGATTAATGAATTCAACAGGTGTGTGTCTTTCTTTCACTACAACATCGATCCCGCTTTTGAAATTGAGCATATCCAGTGCGCTATTATCTTTGAAATAAAAAGACCTTCTCGGGTTGACAATTTATGTGGAGCTCGAATTGTGAAAACAATTAGAGCGACCAACACTTCCCAATTGAAAACTTTCTCGCAAGTTACCACCATGTTGAGCATATATGTCCAATTCTCCTCAAACACCTTGGCGTTCTTACACCCATGCAACCAACAACACATAGCTATCACATACTAATATACATCTCTAAGAATCTTAGTCGAATAGACTGCAGATAAGCGATGGAAAAACTTGGCAAGCTCTCGACACCATGATTTGATAACGTCATTAATCTTGAGGTCAACCGATCTCATGTAAAATTTATCATTTGCATATTTTGTGGGCTTGAGCATCTTATATTATGTATGCATGTATTCACCATAGTAGGTGGTGAGATGACTACCACTCTGATCCAGATGGATATTGGTGGCCTCCCGCCTATTCCACTTGGACCCCCACCACTATTTCTTTTAGCTTTTCAGTTTCCTTAATTGTAGCACAATTTACTATTTTTGGCATTTTTTCGGGTCTTGAACTTCCAGAGCCGTTTTGAGGCCCTAAATGACGCTTTTTTGGAAAATGAGCAACCTCATGTTTGTGGTCCAAAGTTGTTTTCCTCCAATAGATATTTCTAACGAGGTATTGTGCACATCAAACGGAGATCGTATGCCAAAGTTACGACCCCGGGAAGTTGATGTACCAATTTACCCAAACGGGGCCCATAGTTTTAGTGCTTCATCTCCTAGGGTTAGGTTTTTGGATGTTTAGGTTTTTCCATTATTTCTCAATAATAAATAGGCCTTCGAGCCTCATTATAACACAGTTCGGAGGCATGTAGCCACCACATCTCTTCTCAAAGATAAGCCACCATTGCCCGAGCTATTTCATCTCCATTTTGTATGTAAGCATATTTCAGTTCTGTGATATTAATGAAATGAAGTTTTATTTCCACTACATCTCTTTTTTTATGTTTATATATGTATTATGTTTCATTCCTACATAAGTCTGGATTAGTGGTATCAGAGCGGTCTTCTCTTTCTCTTTTTTTCTTGCATGTCCCCAATGAGGTTAGCGTATGAGTTAGGGATTAAACTGGTTGAACCTTTGCAAGACCAGCCTCGCAAACCCGGATGGCCTCCCATGGAAAAAGAAAATAAAGACAAGGTGGCATGAGATCCTCTCAAATATTTCTCGATGAATCCCTCGAGCAACATAGGAACGCGAGGATGGATCAATTTTCCCAAATCCTTCGCGACTACCCACAAGCGATGCATCTTCATCCATCAGCCATTTTGGAGGCACCACTCCTTTTAAGGTACAAGTTAACTTTGATATTCGCATATTTGAAGCCCAAATATATGTAGATGTCATAAATAGATGGTTAAATCTTTTGGAAGGGTATTTTTCAGTTCATGACTTTTCCAATCGGGAAAAGATTACTTTTGCACTTCTCAAAGCTGCCCTAGACGTCAAGGACTGGTAGAAACCTATTGTGAATGAAAGGACGAGAGGTAATCCTCATTGTTTTTAGCCGCACCCACTTGGAATTGTTTCTGAGATGTGATCAAGGAACAATATTACCCTATCGGGAGCTATGAAGATAAATAAATAAAGTGGACCATGCTGCGGTAGGGAAGGGAGCAAGATGTGTCGGAGTTCACAAATGTTTTCCACACCCTTCACACGAAGTTGGGTATCAAGGGTTATGAGAAATATTTGGTACTCAAGTACCATGGATGTCTACACAAGTACATCCATGATGAGATGAAACATCTCCTCACTTGGTGACACATATCAATAGGTTGTCAAAATTAAGCAGAAAATTAAACAAAAGAAGCGAGACTTTGGATCTATGAATCTGAAGTAAGAGAAAAGCACCCCCAAGTCGTGTAACAAAGGACAAATCTAAGGTATGGTGACCCAAGACAACCCGCCGAAGTTTCAAGCGAAGAACAACACCACGAAGGCAAATAAGGGCAAAGGGAAATAGTGTGAGTTCCATAAGAGCCCCACTCACAACACAAGTAAGTTTTGATCCAAGCAGTCACTGGCGGTCAAACTAAAGGCTTTTGAATCAGATGCATGTTTTGAATCTGAGTCAAAAACTAACAAGGGGAATAAAAAAGGGAATAAGATTAATGATGTGGATCCTAGTGCCACCATCACCACCACCAAGATCCTGAAGGATGAGCCCCAAGATCTAGAGGAGGGGGAGCGTCTCTTACACTCATAGATGTGGGTGAAGGGTTCCTCATTGCATTTCATTTTTGACAACGGGAGCAAAAATAACCTCATTTCAGCAAAGGTCGTGAAGCGTTTGGGCCTACCAACCACACCACACCCACATCCAAACACCATTGAGTCGCTTCACCAAGGGCGATATCTCTGCATCATCCAACTGTGTCACCTTCCCTACAACATCAAGCCCTTCACGGATGAGCTATTGTGTGATGTTTCTCCTCTTGAATTTTTTGATGTATAATTAGGCCAACCATACTTGTGGAAGTGGCATGTTGTGTATGAGTCTAGGCCTCACACTATTATTATTACTTTTGGTGATAATTTGTACAGGATACTGGAGGTAGCACCACCTACCACCATTTCTTTGATCACTGTGAAACAATGCAATAAGATCATTTCCTAGACCAGGAAATTTGTTTTCCTTATGATTTGCCCTTAGGGAAAGAAGAAGATTGTGGCCATGGCCTCCAAAAAAGACTTCTCTGCACAACAACAATAGATGTACAAGGTTGTGGAGGAGTACAAGGACATATTCACCTCACCCACAGGGGTACCTCTACATTGTCAGGTCAAGCATTCCATCGATCTAACCCTGGGTGCACCGCTACCCAATGGACTGATCTATTGACTCTCTGTTCTAGGGAACGATGAAATCAAGAGGCAGATTTAGGAGCTATTGCAGAAAGGTCACATCAGACCAAGTTCATCACTCTATGGGAGCCTAATCGTGTTGGTGCCGAAGAAGGATGGGACCTGGAGACTCTGTATTGACTATCAGGTGCAAAACAAGATCATTGCCTGGAACAGTTATCCAATCCCATAGATTGATGACCTTCTGAACCAAATTAATGGGGCCAAATATTTCAGCAAGATTGACTTGAAATCTAGTTATCACCAGGTACTAATTGAACCCTCTGATGTGTGGAATCCTACCTTCAAATCTAAGGAGGGCCTTTTTGAATGGTTAGGCATGCCTTTCATGTTAGCAAATGCCCCTGCAACCTTCATTAAGTTTATTGACGACATATTAAGACGCTTCACCAACTCATTCGTGGTGGTGTATTTGGATGACATTCTGATCTTCAGCCAGAGTTGGAAAGAGCACCTCCACCATATTCAATAGGTCCTCCAAACCCTGCAGCAACACAAGTTGTGTGCCAATTTGGATAAATTCACTTTTGGTATGACCTAAGTTCAATATCTGGGGTACATCATTGATGAGAGAGGTGTGCATGTGGACCTAGCCAAGATACAAGTCATTTGTAATTGGCCATCCCCAACCACTCTAATAAAGCTCCGCAACTTTATGGGTGTTACCAACTTCTACCGCAGGTTCGTGTCGGGGTTCTCTCATATCACTTGGCCCATGAGTCAAGTCACCAAGGGAGGAGCGAAAGCAAAGATATTTTGGTCTAAATCCCAACATAAGGTGGTTGTCAAGTTGAAGAATCACCTCTCATCTGCACCAGTTCTCACATTACTAAACCTACAAAAACCATTTGAGATTGAGACATATGCCTATGACTATGTTATTGGTGTAGTTCTTACTCAGCAAGGGCATCCAATGGCATATCACAATGAGACACTTTTAGACATAATTTGAAAGTATTCCACCTCTGGCAAAGAGATGTATTCCATTGGGTAGGTCTCCTGACAATGGAATCATTACATTCTGGGGAAGGAAACGGTCATCCACATAGACCACCAACCCTTGCAATCCATATATACACAAGGGAAGTTGGAGAATGATTTCCATCAGAAATGGTCCACATACCAGCAATAATTCCATCTGAACATTAATTACAAGAAGGCTAGCACCAATAATGTTGCAGACTACCTCAACCAACTATCAATCATGGTGCTGACCACTGTGCTCGACTCTTGTGGGCACAAGACTGCAGGGTGGCCACACCTTTACAAGAGTGATCGAGAATTCGACAAAACATACTAGACACTCCTAGAAGGAAAGCAAGTTCCAAATTTCCACCTCCAGGATGCATTGTTATGCCACATGGGACACCTTTTTATTCATTCAAGTGAGCATGCCAAGAGAATTTTGGAGGTGCACTACAGTCAGGTCGCTAGACATTTCAGGGTAGAGAAAATAGTGGCAGTGTTGCAGAAGTATTTTTATTGGTCGAACCTTTGATAGGATGTTCGAAAGTACATCAAATCATGCACTACATGCGCCATATACAAACCAACCATCAAGAAGAAAGCCCTATATACTCCTCTGCCTACTCCTAGTCAAACTTGGGAATCCATCTCCATGTGTTACATGTCAGGCCTTCCTTCTATTAAGCAAGATAATGACTATGTTTTCGTGGTCATCGACAGATTCTCTAAGATGGCCATTATGGCAGCATCCAAGAGGAGCATCAAGCAAAATCCACTGCTAATATATTCTTTGAACGGGTATGGGTACACTTTGGGATCCCACAGTCAATTATCTCAGATCAGGATAGCAGTTTCTGAAGTACATTTTGGTCAAGTATGTGGTCGATGTTGAATACCAATCTCACTAACTCCATGACTTTTCGCCCCCAAACTAATGGTCAAACAGAGGTTGTCAACAGGATGATCGTACACATTCTACACATATAAAACTTGAATAATCCATGCACATGGGATGAAATCCTCCCCTATGTCTAGCACAGCTACAACAAATCTCTCCATAGCTCAACTAGCCACAACCCTTTTCAGGTGGGATTAGGATTCCAACCACTATGTCCCAATGATGTAGCCATCCCATTTGCAACTACTCTGGTAGATTTGGCTTATGTCTAGTCTAAATCTGATAAGGATAACAGCTTCATCGAGTGAATTCAACACATCCGACGTAAAATCCAACTATATTGGGCTGTCAAAATTGGTCAATTCTTGCACCAAGGCAAGTGGCTCACCAGGGACAAAGTTCAGCAGAAGTTTCCCCATCTCATGGAGGCACTCAAGGAAATGGGGGCCATTGCTTCCTAAGGGGGGAGGACTGATCCAGGTGGATATTGTGGCCACTTGCCTATTCCACTTGGACCCCCACCATTATTTCTTTCACTTTTTCAGTTTCCTTAATTGTAGCACACTTTACTATTTTTGACAGTTTTTCGGGTCCTAAACTTCAGAATCCGTTTTGAGGCAATAACAATAGTTTCTTGGAAAATGGGAAAGCATGAGTCTTTGACTCATGTTTGTAGTCAAAATTTGTAGTCCTTGGATAGATATTTCTAACGAGGTATTGTGCATGTCAAGCAAAGATTGTATGCCAAAGTTACAACCCAGGAAGTTGATGTACCAATTTACCCAAACAGGGCACATAGTTTTGGCGCTTCATCTCCTAGGGTTAAGTTTTTGTATGTTTAGGGTTTTCCATTGTTTCTAAATAATAAATAGGCCTTTGAGCCTCATTGTAACATAGTTTAGAGGCATGTAGCTACCATATATCTTCTCAGAGATAAGCTACCATTGCCTAAGCTAGTTTATTTCCATTATGTAGGTAAGCATATTTCATTTATGTGATATTAATGAAATGAAGTTTTATTTCTGCTACATCTCTAGGTTTATATTTATATTTGTATTTTGTTGTGTTCCTACATAATTTCTTATTACACTTTCACTGCGAAGCACGACGTGAAAGTCATCCATATGTGAAATTATCCATTCAATCGCCTCCGCACATGGGATGACCAGGAATTTTCATGCGATCCTATGTATCCTGGACTTCTTCATATTGATGTATGAATGCACATGTTCTAAGTTCTGAGCAAACTTCTCCTGCATGAATGTCTCCTTGATCTTGCCCCATCGAACCTCAGTAGTTTTTATCAATGCAGCATTGTGTTTGCATACATGGGAATGTTTGGCTTTGTCAGTAAAGATAAGTTATGAGTTCACTTTGGAGGCCACTTTACAGGGAGGCATGGCTCTAATAGTTGAAGACAGGGTGACAATATTTGTAGCATGAACACCTATTTATGGCAACACACTCATAATGAAAAGATTAGCTTAAAGAAACCTACTTATGAATAAATACTTGTAAATTGTGTACAAAGAGCCATCACATGTAACTAAACATTAAAATATATCGATGATAGTACAAAATCACTTACATGCATGATAAAATAGGCATGCAAATTAGGAGGACACACTTTCAAAGCACGAAGGAGTGTAAAGGGTCATTCAGGGCTTTGTAGTGCACTCATGCACTCAATCAAGTGAATAAAACCATCAAGGGTGCACCAGTGCACTCTGAAGGGTCAAAGGGGTGAATTGTTGGGCCTTCAGGCCTTCACAATGTGCTCATGTGCTCAAGGAGAGAGAGAGGGTGCATTGGCACACCCAAAAGGGATGAAGGAACATACTAACAAGCCTCCAGGCCTTCACAATGTGCTCATGCGCTCAAAGGAAAGGGGGGCGCACTAGTGCACTTCAAAGGGATGAATGAAAATGCTTCGAGTCTTTGTGGTGTGCTCATGCACTCAAGGGAGGGCACAATTCTTTGTGGTGAAGAAGCGCACTCAAGAGGAAAACTTGGTAATTTTGGGTGTAGTTTTCAATGTTGATTGGGCTTTGAGCTCTATAAATGTCCTCTGCTTGTTGGAAGCTCAGAAACAAGTTTAACAACAAGATTTGATGATAATATGAGAAGAAGAAATATATGAAAGGTTATATAAATGATGTCACATTCATGATGGAATATTAAAGGTTAAATAATGTCAAGGTTTTCTGCATGTGACAACATATTAACACTTGAAACATGAAGATTGAACATAAATTCCAACAAAAAAACTGAAAAACGAAGGAATGACATCGCGAAAAGCAAGAACGACAGTGAAATCATGAAAGGAAATGAAAATATTTGACATGAAAAACTTATTGTAGCATTGGTTGATGAAGAGTTTCTTGATCCATAGTTGTGTGCGCAACTTAGATGAGAATTATTATGTAAATGAATGATTAACTGGGTTGATTTAAAAGAGTTTACATGCAAAATTGATTCATGCACGATTGCCACTTGTTGTCACATGAAAGAGTTAGTTAAGAGAATTTATGTGGGATCCTATTTTGTAGGAGTGCATCCACATGCAACTAAGAGGCTCATGCATGCACCCAGGAAGAGCATATGTCTTCAGCATGAAGGAGTGCACTCAAGGCATGTGCAGTTTCTCATCATGAAGGAGTGTGCTCAAAGAGGGTGTACTTCTTCAGCATGAAGGAGTGCGCTCAAGTCAAACACATTTCTTCGTCAACTTGGAGTGTGCTTTTTCCTTTGTGAGTGATTTTCTTGGTTTTGTTTTCTTTTTCTATGCTTTTGAGTGTTTTTCGAATGTGTGCATGGTGAAAAGGAAATTTTCTAAGTAAAGATAAGTTATGAGTTCACTTAACCATGGCGTAAATAACTCAAACACTTCTAAAGGATAATTGACAACACTTAGGAAACATTGACTTAGGAGGATGCAACATTAGGAGAAAACATACAAATAGCAAATCAAACAATATGACGACACAAGGGGGCTTGAAATGAAAATTGATGTAGGCTCCAAAATTGGCTTAGGCAAAAATTTTACAAAGTCATTGTCATAATGACAACATGGTGTAATGCCCATATTGGAGTGGTCAAAGCTTTCGACGGGCTCTGACAAGGCATTCTTTCTGCAAATGAAACCAAAATTTGTCACCCACATAAAACTTATACGGCACCGATGCCGATCATGCCATTGTTTTTACTTGGCATTAGATTTATCCAAGATGCCATGAACTTGTTGGCGGATGTTCTAGATGCATTCAATAAACCTATTTTATTTATCAGCCTCAGATTTTACATGTGTGGATTATTCATGTGTAGTTGCATGCAGCATGACATCATCAATCAAACATAATGGTTGAAGTATCACACCCACTCGAAAGGGGTTGCGGCCCATTGAGATATGGATAGCTTTGTTATAGTTGTGTTGCACATAGGGAAGGCTCTCATCCCATGTTCATGGATTCTTGGAGTTGTACATGCACAGTATGTGCACAATCATCTTGTTGACAACCTTTGTCTAGCCATCCACCTGGGGATGCAATGCAATTGAATTGGTAATCTTGGTCTCCAATAATGACCAGAGACTTGACCAAAATGTTCTTAGGAACCTACTATTTCGATATGATATTGTAACACCCTCCTCCCACATCTACCCAAGTAACCACGCCAATCGGGGTAAACATGAGACGAGAGGATACTATTATCATATTCAACCTCCTATGTAACCGTATGGAAGTGGAATCAATAGAAACATCACTCACAGTCATCCAACATCAACTTCAGAATCCTCATAAGACATGTTAGGCACTCAGACAACCTGCCCCTCGGTCCCACTATTGTTATGGATCTCTTAGGCCACAGTCACTCTCATGTTATGGGAAAGGGAGCAACCAAAAACCCAAAGTCACTCTCATAGGCTTGCCTGCTAGGGACCAGAGACCAAAGTTGCCAATCAATTAGGCCCAGAGCCTAGGTCACTTCCCAAAATGGAGTGATAGCTTGAAATCATTAAAAGTACAGGGAAACAATGATGCAAAATCAATAATCTAAATAACACCATAACCAGATGCATACTAGCCATGACAAGAATTTCATCAAACATGCCATCAACATGTAACCTACGGGTGTGAACAACATAATTAAGTGTAGGTATCTCATACTTATCTGAGAATCGCTATGAGTCATTGTTACCTCATGTCATTTATTGCATTATCATCTATTAGGTCATAGACACATTATTCATTCATCTATAAGTAAAAACATGCTAAGATCCATACATAATTTTTGTCATAGAATATACATATAACCAGCATAATAGGAATAGAAATACCATAAACATATTAGCCATCAAATTCCACATATACATCAATACATTTACACATGAAAATCAAGGGAATGAATTTCTCATTAGTGAACGCAATGAACCAACCGGGGATGGGACTACCACGTTCCACCTGACCATATATTGGCTGAGCCAAGTCTCTCTTTAGTCAATCACCCCCATTCCATATTCCAAGCATGAATATGGGACTCATAGAACACACCAAAACACTGATCAACATGGGATTCCATGAGAGTTCTCCGCCTACACCATGAGAAATTTGAGTGCCTCCTGGTCTCTCAGGCTTTACCGTGCATCCACAGTCTGATCCAAGGATCACTAGGCCCTACACTAAGACATACTCCCTAGGCTTTACCATTCATCTGATCCTAGAACCACTAGGCTCAACAGAGAGAAAATCCACCTCTTGGCTTTACCATATATCCTATCATTCACCGATAAGGATTCCTATGCCCACCAAGGCACATAATCTAGCTTTATCGCAACTTGCAATTCAATTGAGGGGTTACTAGGCCAATGGCTTCATGATCCTTAGTATGGTTCAAAGACCACTCAAACCATGTGTTTTTCAATTTGGAGAACCACCCCACTCAGCTTCGAATCCAATCCATCCATCCCACATAAACCGAATGGGAGAACCCATCTCATCAAAGCTATCAGGAAATGGCAAGGCCAGGCTGAAAATACTGTCACACCTAGAAAAACCCATGCCATGGTAGAAAATAAACACATGGAATCTCATGCATGCCAAATCTAGCAAAGAAAATACACGTGCAAGTCGATGCTTATAATGAAGCTTGTTGTAGCTACTTGATCCTACCTTTCCCTGCTTGATCTTTTCTTCCTCTTACCTTCCTTGCCTTTCTTGCTCCAATGCCAAACTGCTCCAAGAAAATATGTCTAAGAGTATGAGAGAGAGAGAGAGAATAATGAGAGGCTCCAAAACTCAACTGAAAAAAGGTTACCAACTAATCCTCATAAGCCTTTTTATGGACGAGGCCTCTATTTTATTCATTTTCCATTATTTTCCTTCATTTTCCTCCTCTCACGCAACCTTTGACTTTTCACCTCCTTTTTCTTCTAGTTTCCATTATTTTCATAAACAATTGTGCCAAAAATGTCATTTTTCCTTTCCAAAGCCTTATCCATTGCCTTTTCCAATTTCCTTAGCTATAAACAACCAAATGAACACCCCTAGGACGTCTTGCCCAACACTCAGCGTGGAATAAGTGTCCCATCAATCGGGGTTATTGTTTTTAACTTTTATTACATGGAATTTTCACCAGGGTTGTTACAAAACCATCCCCCTCAGGGGACACCATCCTTGGTGTTCAATCACACATATACTTCAGCAACCCGCTGAAAGAAGACATATTTCTCATGGAGCTTTATAACACAGCTCGATGTAGTATTTACA
The DNA here is from genome assembly GCA_031772625.1 of Pinus tabuliformis. NCBI lineage: Eukaryota > Viridiplantae > Streptophyta > Pinopsida > Pinales > Pinaceae > Pinus > Pinus tabuliformis. Next base: position 856,721,474 of record CM062806.1, read on the forward strand.
ATGAAAGATCTGCTCAAAACAAAACATCATGACAAAATGATAACATACTGCATAGTGGAGCTTTATAACACAGCTCATTACGGTTTACAATGGTCATCTTGTTGATTACCAACCCACATTACATCATAACATCATGATAACATAACCACATGATAACATACTAACATGACAACATAATCATAATGACATAACACCCATACCGCATAGTGGAGCTTTATAACATAGCTCATGGTGGTATTTACATCCATATACATGTGTACATATAGCAATATTTCCAAAATATACACCAAAAACATATATCAAATCATATACCAAAACATGTATCAAAACATATACTAAACACGATATCTAAGCATATATCAAAACATCATATAGAATATACCAAACCATCATAAAGCATATATAAACAACCATAAAGCATATACAAAACCACCATAAAGCACATATCAAACCACCATAAAGCATATACAAACCACCATAAGCATATATACCAAACCACCATACCAATAGGTTACTAGCCCAAACCTTTCAATGATACTGAAGGGTCCACAAAACCATGGTGCCAGCTTGGCACATGATCCAATCTGCAAGTATCTCTTCTTCGGTTTGATGTGAAAGTACACATGTTCCCCAACCTGGAACTCCTTGAACAACTTATTCCTATCTGTATAACTCTTCTGCCTATCCTGTGATTCTTTTAGATTCTTCTTGATCACCTACATCTCTTGCTCAATCAATACCCCACTAACCGAATCACTCCAACTGATGGGAGTGTTACAACTTCGCCCATACAATGCCTCGAAAGTACTCATCCTTAATGACTCTTGATAATCGTTATTGTATGCAAACTCTACCAAAGGAAGATACTCTTCCCACTTTTGCTGCTGATGCATCACATACATCCTCAACATGTCCTCCAATATCCTGTTGACCCTCTTTGTCTTCCCATCTCTATGTAGATGATAAGTTGTTTTGAAGGCCAACTTTGTGCCCAAACCTGAAAATAAATCCTTCCAAAATATGGAAGTGAACTTCACATCCCTCTCTGATGAATATGTGTGCCACATCACTATCTGAGAATGCAGACTTCACTAGAATGAAGTGTGCAACCTTTGTTAACATTTCCACAATGGCCATGATGGAATCATGCTGCTTCACTGTCTTTGGCAACCCTGTGATGAAATCCATGGAAATAACCTCCCATTTCCACTCTAGAATCACGATCAGTTGTAGTAGTCCACCTAGAAGTTTACACTATGCTTTCACTCGTTGATAGTCAAAACACCTCACCACAAACTCTACTACATCCCTCTTCAAATTCCACCAATAGTACTCTTCACCATTTTGAGTGTCTTCTGATAAACTGGGTGACTTGAATAAGGTTTCACATGAAACTCCCTTAAGATCACCTTCTTGATCTCATTGTTATCGGGTACATATATCATGTCTCAAAACTTGACTATTCCATCTGATGTAAGACAATAAACCATACACTGTGCACCTGCGCCTGTACCTGCATTATACCTGTACCTGTACTAGCACCCTGTTGCAACCTGTGCACAATCTCCATATACTTAACATCCTATTGACCTACCTACAAGATCTTATCACGTAATTCCATCCCATAAGAGCTCATAGCTTCCAAGTGATGTACCTATACCTGTTTTCTGAGAGCATCTACCACATTATTCTCTTTACCTTTGATGTACCTGATCTTGAAATCAAACTCGTTGATCATGGCCAACCATCTAGCCTACCCGACGTTCAAATTTGGTTGATCAAACAAATACCTCAACCTAATATGATCACTCATAAGTACAAACCTCCTGCCAAGAAGATAGTGTATCCACATCTTCAATGCATGTATGATTGTTGCTAACTCAAGATCATGTGTCGGGTAGTTCTGCTCGTGCTCGTGTAGTTTTCAGGACTCATAGCACACCACCTATCCATCTTGCATAAGGACTCCACTAAGTCCTATCTTGCAAGCATCTATGCATACCACAAAATCTTTTTCTAGATCAACAATTTGTAACACTAGTGCATGTGTCAACAACTACTTATGTTTCTCAAAGCTAGCCTCGCACTCCTTTTTCCATTCGAACTTCTTACCTTTCCTTTGCAATGATGTAATGGGATAAGAAAAATTTGAGAAGTTCCTCCATGAAAGATCCTACCTCATCCACACTCATAGGAGCTACCCATTCCATGATGGCCCTTATCTTCTCTGGATCTACAATAATTCCTTCCTTGGAGACAACATGTCTCAAGTAGTGTACCTCAATCTAAAAGAAACTACAATTACTGAGCTTAGCATACAACTGATGCTCTCTCAACAACCTCAACACTACTGCTAAATTCTCGGGATGCTCTTCCTAATTTTTAGAATATACCAATATATCATGTATGAACACAATAAAAAACTTATCCAAATAAGGATGCAACACACTATTCATCAAGCACATGAATGTAGTTGGAGCATTAGTTAATCAAAATGGAACAACAACAAACTCATGATGCCCATACCTGGTCCTAAGCGTAGTCTTGTAAATGTCCTCCTCTTTGATGCGTACCTGATGGTATCCAGATCTTAAGTCAATCTTTGAGAACACTACTGCTCCCTTCAGCTGATCGAACAAGTCATCAATCCTCGGCAAAGGGTACCTGTTCTTGATATTCACTTTGTTCAACTACTTGTAGTCAATGCATCGTATAAGGGTTCCATATTTCTTCTTCACAAATAAGACTGGTGCGCCTAAGGTGATACACTTGGCCTAATGTATCCCTTATCTAACATTTCCTTTAACTGCAACTCAACCAACTCAAGTGTGCTCATCCTGTAAGGTGCTTTCGATGATGGAGTTGCCCCTAGTACTAACTCAATAGAAAATTCTACCTTCCTGTGAGGTGGAAACTTTGTAATGTCCTTAGGGAATACATCCTAAAACTGCTGCAAAATTGGATACCTGTTCAAAACATCTACGTCCTCAACCTCCTTACCCTTATCACTAGAAATGTGTACTACAAATAGCTTGCACCTTTCCCTGTGGCTATGATTTGCTTGCATAGTTGTCACCATCCTAATTGATGTGGCTTTCTTCTTACCTCACAAGACTCTGGGTTCTCCATTGTCATCAACACACTCAATAGATTTTTCATAACATTCTACCTTTGTTCTATGAAGGTACAACCAATCCATGCCCAACAACATACTGTATGATCCCAATGGAAGTACATTTAGATGTGTTGCGGTAGGCATACCATTCAAATCAAATGCACAAGATCTTACCCAATGATGAAATCGCTTCTTTGTGCCTATAGCCAATTGCACTAACCAAGAATTTGCATGCAATTCCTTAATCAAACCACACATATCCACAATTTCAGGACTAACATAGCTATAATTATATTTAGGGTCAATCAAAGTAGAAATAACTTGATCACAAAGCTTATCGTCCATCTCAATGATAAATGCATGGTGTTCTACCTGCCTGTTGTCCATTGCTGCATAGATACATGGAATACTCTAACCAACATCCCCAACAATCTGTGCCTCCTGTGCACTCAGGCCTTCCACCCTGATGTTGTGGAAAACCTCTCCTAAGGTGTTCCTGAACACATGTCCAAAACTCCAACTAACAAGTTCCCTCACTTCTATGTTGCTATTGCTGTTGTTGTGACCCATGTCCTTGTCTAGCTGCATTAAATCTCTTTTGTGGTGCCATATTTTCTTTCCCATCTACATTTTGAGGCCTTGTCCTCTTAGGCTACCATTTACCTCTACCTTTTTCTTTTCCCTTCCATCCATGCTGAGATTCATTCTTACGCTTTGACTACTCATAACAATGCTTCAATTTCCCAATGACTTCCTCAAGTGACCGAGGCTCATCATACTCAATCTGATCTCTAAATGCTAATGGAAAACCACTGACAAATCTCTGAACTTTAGCCTTATCATCAGTAAGATATGGTACATACCTCAATAGCTCCATAAAATTGTTCATGTACTCTTCATGTGTCATTGTTCCCATCTTTAGCTCATAGAATTATTTAGCCTTACTATCTTAGTACCTCTCTCACAAGTACTTATTCCTGAAAATCCCCTTGAATTCCCACCACCTCAAGTCATATGTCCTGATGTCTCTGACCCACTTAACATCTTCCCACCAGATGTTTGCTTTACCTTTCAAGTTGAAGATAGCTATTTTGGCCCTCATGTTATCTATGTACTCATGCAACTCAAAGAATTTGTTCATCCCGAGTATCCAAGCCTCTACCTCTTTTGTCTTCTTCACATCTCCATCAAAAGTAGGTGGTTTTGTTTTCTTGAATTCATCTGGAAAGTATCCCCTATCATTTATCCTATAAGGATGATAGTGATGATGATCATGATGTCTATCAGAACCAGAACTAGAATAGTACCTATACTCATCGCCCCTCCTATCAAGAGTGTCTAACAACTTGCCATCTCTCACTTTTTTAGATCTATTCGATCTGTGTCTACCAGGAGACCTACTGCCATACGCCCCATTAGTTCCATCCTCATGTCCATGGTTGATCCAAAGTGGACCTTGTCACTACAATTCTAACAAACTTTGAATAAGTATAGCATTAACCTCTAATTACTTCTCTTGTGCCTATATGATTCGGTCATTATCCGCCTTACAACTCCTTATCTCTTCCTTCAAGCTTCTCAGTGTAACTTCCAAATCAGAAGGATTCCCAACACCGTATTGCTCTTCAGATTCATAGGGAGAGTCTTTGTAGTCAACCATGTTGCTATCCATTTGATATTTCTTCCCGCAATGCATAATATGTTAGATAAACCAAATCACAATAAACTGACGTACCTTAGTATAGATCTGGGAGGATACCTTTTCTGCAAGATCACCAAATCAGCGTGATACATGTATAACATAATCATAACAACATATAGACATACACAAATAAATGTATCAACAAATAAACTTCACTCTAGCTATGGTCTAGTCATCAATGCAAGGTCATATCAACAATGCATGTTATGACCTCATGCATGAGAACAACCATTACTCCATTGTATACATTGCCACATGCAACCAACAACATGCATAAGAAATGCCTAATCAACTACACATACACATAAATGCATGTAGTCGAACAAAAGCGATCAATTTTTGTAATCAAACTACAAGACTGATACATGTAATCAACATATTCAATGATGTAACCTAACATACAAGGATGTAAGTAGGAGACATAAAATAAACATGTAAACAACATATAATCCATATGAAACCAGTCACATACTCATGAAAAATACATTTCACGAAAGCAATATCAAATTCTCCATAACAAGCATACTACAACCATAATCAATCATCAAGCTAATGCAACAAGCATATGAAATGCAAGTGTAAGAGACACATGCAATTGACATGCATGCATGACCAACACACACCGCCCATTCAGTCCAAGAGTTGAACCATGCTCTGATGCCACTCTGTAATACCCTCCTCCCACATCTACCCAAGTAACCATGTCAACTGGGGTAAACATGAGACAAGAGGCTACTATGATTAGATTCAACCTCCTGTGTAACCTTAAGAAAGTGGAATCAATGGAAACATCACACACATTCATCCAACATCAACTTCAAAATCGTCAGAAGACATGTGAGCCACTCAGACAACCTATCCTTGGGTCCCACTGTTGTTCTTGATCTCTTAGGTCATAGTCGCTCTCATGCTATGGGCAAGGGAGAAACCAGAAACCCAAAGTCATTGTGACAGACTTTCTTTTTAGCGACCAAAGACCAAAGTTTCTAGTTCTATGCTAGCAACCCTGGGATATAAGCCACTTTTTCAGGCCTAGAGCCCAAGTCACTGCCTAGAATGGAGTGATAGATTGAAGTCAGTAAAAGTATAGGGAAACAATGATGCAAAATAAATAAGCTGAACAAGACCATAACCAAACCCCTACTAGCCATGAAAGGCATTTCTTCAAACATATCATCAACATGTAACCTATAGGTGTAAACGATAGAATTAAGTGTAGGGATCTCATACTTATCTGAGAATTTCTATGAGCCATTGTTCCCTCATGTGATTTGCTGCACTATCATCTATTAGGTCATAAACACATTATCCATTCATGTACAAGTAAAAACATGTTGAGAGCCATACATAATTGTTGTCATAGAATACACATATAACTAGCATAATAGGAACATAAATACCATAAACATATCAGCCATCAAAATCCACATTTACATCAATACATTTAGACATGAAAATCAAGGGAATGAATTTCTCATTAACGAATGCAATGAACCAACCAAAGATGGGACTACCACGTTCCACCTTACCATATATTGGCCGAGCCAAGTATCTCTTCATCCAATCACCCTCATTCCATATTCCAAGCATGAATTTGGGACTCATAGAACACACCAATCAACATGGATGCCACCGAATTTCTCCACCTACACTGTGAGGAATTTGAGTGCCTCCTAGTCTCTCTGGCTTTATCGTGCATCCACAGTCTGATCCAGGGATCACTAGGCCCTACACTAAGACATACTCTCGAAGATCTACCATGCATCCCATTCAGGGACCACTAGGCCCAATGAACAAAAAATCCACCTCTTGGCTTTATCGTATATCTCGTCATTCACCACCAACGATTCCTAGGCCCACTGAGGCACACAATCTGGCTTTACCACAACCCACAGTCTGATTCAAGGGTTACTGGGCCAATGTCTTTGTGATCCTCAGTTTGGTGCAGGTACCACTAAGACCTTGTGTTTCTCAATTCGGAGATCCACCCCACTTAGCGTCGAATCCAATATGACCATCCCACATAAACCGAATGAGAGAACCCATCTCATCAAAGCTATCCAGAAATGGAAAGGCTAGGCTAAAAATATTGTCACACCTGGAAAAGCCCATGCTATGGTAGAAAAGAAACACATGCAATCCCATGCATGCCAAATCTAGTAAGGAAAATACACGTGCAAGTCGATACTTGTAATGAACCCTGTTTTAGCTGCTTAATCCTGGATTTCCCTTCTTGATCTTTGCTTCCTCTTGCCTTCTTTGCCTTTCTTTCTCCAATGCCAAAGTGCTCCAAGAAACTCTAAGTGTCCAAGTGTATAAGAGGGAGAGGAGAGAGAGAGAGAGAGAGAGAGAGAGAGAGAGAATAATGAGAGAGCTCCAAAACTCAACTAACAAAAGGTTACCAACTGATCCTCAGAAGCCTTTTTATAAATGAGGCCTCTATTTTCTTCATTTTCCATTATTTTCCTTCATCTTCTTCCTCTCGTGCAACATGTAACCTTTCACCTCCTTTATGTCCTAATTTAAATTATTTTCATAAATAATTGTGCCAAAAATGTCATTTTTCCTTTCCAAAGCCTTAGCCATTGCCTTTGTGAATTTCATTAGCCATAGACAACCACATGAACACCCCCTAGTATGTCATTCCTAACATTCAACTTGGAATAAGTGTCCCATCAGCCTTTATTATTGTTTTTAAATTTTATTACATGGAATTTTCACTAGGGCTATTACAAATATAATGGTCTATGGGATCCCAAAATGTAACCATACCTATTCAAAGAATATTTTGGCAGTGTCCTCTGTTGTGATACTCTTCTTGAAGGATTCCAATATAGCCATGTTGTAGGGAAAAGTATCTGACTCGGATGACCCTATCCCACTCTAAGGGTGATAGTACCTCAGCAACAACTGAATGCAAAGCTAATTAAGATTTCTTCTTTATGAAAGTAAAAGGGGAGAAAGGGATCCACTAACCGATGTCTTGCGCTTAATGGTTGATCCAATCTTCTCTCCTTGCTGCTTGCTTCCAGCTCCTTGCTCTTTCACTGGCCCAGCTACAATGTGATCCTGCAAAATGGCAAGAGAGGGAAACTACAAGAAGCATACATTCATAATTGATTCAAGGATTAGAATAAATCAAATACACAATCATAACAATACATCATTGAAACAAATGCATATAGAAGAACCTCAATAGCTTTTATTAATGGAAGAAGTAAAGTTCTGAGAGTGTTACAACCATAAGAGGCCCAATCCAGCAACACCTCCCAGCAGAAAGAAATCTCCTCTTCACCTCCTTCAAGCAATCACCCAATAGTTCTATGATGAAACCAACAGCATTTCTTTACTTGCACAAAATTCCAGCCTCCAGAGCTCATAGGAGAGAGCTCCATATATAGATGAATTGAGAAAGGATGAGTCAGCTTGCAACTGATGTGTAGCTGCCTTGTGTCCTCTCTCTCTTCAGTTAATCTTCAGTTCTTGAGTCCACTTGGAGGATCTTGCTTCCACTTGGAGAAACAGAGCCTCTTACTCATCACAAGGCGAATTCCCTGATCCAAGTGTCATTTTGGAAGATTCCTGAGCAATGACTCACTGTGCCACTTGTCCAATCTCGCTCAGCGCAGGTGGCCTTCATTGATTTTGCATTTCAACGCAGGTACACCATGGAGCACTTGACATTCAGCGCAGTTGCTTAGTGGAGCAGTTGAATTGATTCCAGAATTGCTTGTTTTTGAGTGTTTTCAGGTGGAGAACTGATATTCAGAGCTGTTGGTTTGCTGACCTTGTTCCTCTAGGGGTAGGAACATCATGTTTAGGGACTTTGGATCCCTTAGATTATTGACATTTCATGCTTCATGCTGTAAGGCACAAAAATGTCTATAACAGATGCCCCCTAAAGTATGAGGTCGTTTATCGGGTGAAATGCTTTATCAGGAGGATCCGAAGTTCATTCAATCGCTGAGAGGTGTCCTGTAATAAGATACAATACAATACATTATTTTTCATTCTGTTTTCATGATCTAGCTGAGGCGGGCATTCCCATGCTCAACTTTATAAATTCATTTTGGTACATAGAACAGACGATCGTCTGATAGTAGACTGATAATTCTCTGCTGAAATTATCATCCTTTGAGAAGGATGATCATCTGCTGCAATGATGTACATATCAAATGTCTTTATATCCTGAATATATATCGCAGCCCGGATGGATGAAACTAGATCCGGGGTCTTCAATCTCTTCCGATCTTCACTCGATGTACAAGTCGATCCATGTGAGAATTTCTTGAAGTCGAACATGGAAAGACATCGCTTGATTACCGGTCAATGATGTAAACTGTTAACAAGCGCGAGAGGAATCACCGATAAGGATGATGACCCTCAAGGTACGGCAGTACAATTCACATGGTGGGAATAAAGGACTTGGCGTCGACCACCATGCAAAATCTTCTGGTCGAAGGTCATTGATGTATACCTGTCGCCGGAAGTGAGAAACTTGCCATTGAGGCATGCAAGCTTCAAAGTACTGAAGGGGTTGTTCCTAGATCAACTCCTTGGATAATGAGCTGATGTCGACAAGGAGCGATCCGTCAAAGGAGGGCCTTAATGAATCCCACATCAGTGACATGAAACGGAGCTAATGATTATGATGAGGTGAAAACAAACTGTGACATATGATTCAGGGTGGCGGTCATGAATGGATGAAGGATAATGTATGGCAGTGGATGGGACACGGTTGACTCTTGCAGAACAACATCTCTTGAACATATAATGACACTGATGTGATGGATCGGTAGCATTACCCCAAATGTGGATGGTTTGGCGAGGACCATGGTGATGAGACCGGTGAATGAAACAACCCAACCCGATGTGATACGGAGGACAAAGTGTCATGTTCAAGAGCGACTTGCTACCATTAAAGTTTTGAGGTTCTCCCAATTTTTCCCCAGTCATTTCTGACCAGTACCTCTTTATTTTTGTCAAGCTTGAGGAGGATAACATATGCTTGTTCTATAACCTGCCCTTCGGGCAAGCCCATCGCTATGTTTTAACGAGCCTAGCGATAGGGAAACTCGTTCTCGTCTAAAGACAAGTTTGTCGCTATTTAATGAATTTAACGAGTCTAACGACAAGGATAACTCGGTCCTTTTCATTTTTAGAGAGTCTGAAAAGGTACATAAAGTTAACTCCAAAATTCCTTTTTCGTCATCTAATCCCTTAAGTCCGAAAAAGTATAAAACAATACAGAAGGGATGATTTTTCGGTACTTTTAACGAGCCGAATAAAACAAGCGCTCGATCTTTTTGTGCAATAATCCCTCAAATCCAAAAAAGATTAAAATCTAGAGGAGGGATAGCTTTCCGGTCGCTTTAACGAGCTGGAAGGCCAAAACTCGGCAAACTTTTCATATTTTACGAGTCAGTGAAAAGAGCTCAAAGAAGACTCGTCTTTTGAGGAACGAGTGATGAACAGGGCAGCAGCAGATTCCAGGTACATGTTGGAATATTCCAATCACGGCAGTGTCACAAGGATGGCTTAGTGAAATCACTCTTCGCAGCTGTTCCTCAAAATGGGTAAACGATCATATGGAGATGAACGATTGGCCAAATGAATGGATGGAGGTGACGGTGCACAAACACGACCAAGGTTTTTATATGGCTGTCAAAGGTTACATTTACCAAGGTTATTTACCGGGATGGGTTCGTTTTTTAACGAGCTTGAACACTGCTCAAACTTATGTTTATTTTTTAACGAGCATGAACTATGTACTAAAACTGCTCGATTATACCAGTCATAAGACAAGAAACGCCTCTCAGAAATTCTATTTTTTATGGAGCTTCACTTCCAAAGCTATGCTCCTAATTTGGCAAATTTTGAATTTTGCCCCACATCCTTCCTTTATGTAAGTTAGGAAACGACCAATCCAAAAAACCGGATAAATGACCGCTCTTTGCCTACACTCCAAAAGGTTTGCATGCCCCCAGGTATAAAGTAAAATTTCAAGGCTGCCCCTCCTCTTTCTCACTTCTGTTTTTCTTTGGATGTTCACAGCTACTTGTCATCTTGCTATATTTTTAACGATACTTGTCTTCTCGTTATTTTTGGAGTGCCAACGGTACTTGTCTTCTCGTCAGTTCACTTTTCATATTTTTGCAAGATCGCAATAGAACAACTACTTGCGACAAGAGAGCAGCTACTTGCAACAAGAGAAGAACACCACTTAAAGACAAAACATTTGTGTTACGGAGGGAGGCTTGCCTCTTTCTTATTATCTGAAAAATGGTTTTATTTGCTGCCGCAAACGAAACTCTCTCTTCGGCGATGTCTATCATTAGGTTACTAAAGATGGTTACAACTTGTTGCAGCAATAGAATCTCTTTCTTTGGAGGCTGCCCCTACTTATCCTTCAAAACATTTGTTTTAATGGGTGAGGCTTGCCTTTTACCCAAAGATGGTTACTACTTGCTGCCGCAAACGGATCCCCTTCTTTGGCAGAGCCTACTTTTTTAGACAAAGGTGAATGACTTGGCAAACACATAACTTTGACAAAAGAATCTTATTATAGAACAACCCTCTCTTCCTTCTTTCGGACGGGGTACGGACTAGTCATATTCTCCCGCGGAAATTTACTCTATACCCAAGGTTTCCTCTGCCCAAGGCAGGCCAAGGTGCATGCCCCCTGGGTCCCAGTTATATCTTTCCGAATCACTCGCACTCATCGGGAAGTAGAACCGGGGGTGGAGGCATTTCTTGAGTGAATAAACCATTCAGGGATGGTATTTGACTATTTGCGATGCGTGATCCCTGAAATGAAAGTTGGTCTACGAGCTTGACCATCCTTCCTTCGTGTGGAAAACACATTACTCTAAAGAGTGAGGAGACTATCGCTCCCATGCAATATATATAGTCTCGTCCAAGGAGTAGGTTATAATCCAAGGGTCCTTGGACGACCATGACGTTCATATGAACTGTCTTCTTCCTCAATGTAATGGGAACATTGGGGAGAATCCCTAAAGGGCGACTGGTTCCTTTATCAAAACCTGATAGATTTCTCATCTCAGGTAAAAGCGCTGGGGAACCCAGTGCTTTCCAAGCAATAGAGGAAAGGATACTCACAGATGCCCCTTCATCAATGATAGTTCCAGCCATTACCATTCTGTAGATTTGGACAATGATTCTGAATGGTATACTGGCTGGTAACCGGGGTCTGCCTAGTTGGTTCCAATCAAAGGATACAACCAGGTTGCTTGGTGGTGGGACCGAATACACGGCCGGATACGACCCTGACGATGTTCCTTCCTGCGATAAAGGAATGGGCGCATTGCCCTGATGCTCATCAGAGTCTGTGTTGATGAAAAGAATCTGGACGGTGTCATCCTTATTCTCTTCAGTGAGGGTTTCATTTGAAGACGAATCTTCAATGACGGTGTCATTTGAGGATGAAACCTCTGAAGGAAGAACCGGGTCAACTGCCGTTTCGACCTTTAGACTTTCGTCTGGTCTGGATTCAGTAGGTTCGTTCTCAATGACTGACACTTCAGCTGACCACTTGAGCGGGCCAGCTGGATTTTCAACTATCGAGGGACTTGGCACGAGTTTTTGGTATCCAGGAGGAAGTCGTAACGGTGACACAGGACGATCTTCCAAAACTCTCTTCGCCTCATCTAAGAATGGACAACGGTGGATGGCGTGATCGCCTTCACACAATCTGCAGGGTGATCTTGGTCTCCCTCTTTGTCCTTCACTCTCGCTAGTTGACGGAATGCAATCAACATGGCTATTAGAGGTTGATGCTACCGGATTGTGCAACCTGGGGGACCAGTCCCTTAGTATCCGGGGAATACAAGGACAATCACGATGGAAGTGGGTCCCTTTGCATATGACACATGGCGATTTAGGCCCGGTCGGTGCAGTGTGTGGATTTTTGTCAGATGTCTTTTGCTTGCCCCCAGTCGCCTTAGGCTCCTTCTGCTTCTTTTCTTTCTTCTTCTTCTCCTTCTTCTCCATGGGAGGCTGGCTTTTGCCGGCTCTACCTCGCGAAGATGAAGGATTAGAGGAAGAGTTGTAAGAAGTGGAAGGCTGGTGGGCAGCTCTAGACTGGTCTGACTGTTGATTCGACTGCTCAGGATTTGTGGTGGTCTGAACTACATTAGTTGAAAAGAGCCATACAGGTAGGCCAATTGTCAATCCTGGAAGTGACAATGTGGCCATATGGGGCACACCAACATCTCCCGAAGAGGAGAAGGGATTGGGACTTCCACCAAGGTGACTTCCTTGGTTGGTGGGCTCCATACTTTTCAACTGAAAGATCAACGCGGGAATAATAGGTGATTATGTTCCATTTAAAATAAATTTTATTAACGACGCTTTAGACACAACTTTGCTTTTTCATGTTTTAAGAGTCGAGAAAAAGCTAAAGATGACTCTAGTCTCCTTCGATGTTTTAACGAGCCCGAAGTGACAAATGCTCGGATGTACTTTTTCAGTTATAGAGTTTGAAAAAGGCCAAAAGAAACTGCTCTGGAGATCTAGGCAGAGGGTGTGCCAAACCTTTCGCAAAACCACAGAATACATTTTACGGTACGGGTGGTCAATCTTCATGAATGGTGTGTTCACTGCATTGCGATCAGTAGGGCGGCCGACACGGCTTCCTAAGGATAAAAGATATATGCCTATAGGGGTATCCCAATATATACTCGACGGTACGTGGGAGCACAAGTCCGTATTAGTGCCACCGACTCTCAAGAGGAATCACCCACCTTCTTCGAGATCGACAGTCACTATGTTTAACGACGCCGGAACACGTCTCTAGCTTAGACCTCTATGTGTTTACGTTATGTTTCAATGCGTTGTTATGTAAATTGAATTTATTTTAATGTTGATCTTGTTTAGCAGTTTGTCTTTAAGGATCACCACGAGATGTATGTAACAAATTCCTGAATGCAGTCTAAGATGAGAAGCAAACTTTTCAATCTTTCAACTTTGAAAATCTTAACTACTGAGGGAAAAGCAAGACATATCTTTTCACACAGATCATAGAGCACACACTAATGCAATTTTTCCTAAATCAGCATGCAAACTGTCAAATGCAAAATGCACAATGCAAGTATTTCTTTTCTCTTTCTTAATGTTGATGTATTACAGAAAGAAAGCTGTTATATAACTTTGAATTCAATTTCAAGTGAAAGCAAACAAGCTTGTCCAAAATCAAAAGACACCTTAAGATTTACTTGTTTCGACACTAGAAATATATGAAATCAAACCATATGACGAAAGCAAAAGACCAATCAGCTATGAACAGCAAACAAACTAACTCTTAAGATCAGCAAAACACCTATCACAGGTTTAGATCTAAGAGGCCACAGCAAGACTAGTTCACTTTTCGTTATGGGAAACTGTAAATGATGTAAGAAATACAAAAAGAACAAGTACAGTTTCTTTATATAACCGAGGCGGAATAATGGTAAAGAAAGTTGGTTTCAGATAGGTACATGGACTGGTAACTGGCTGCAAAAACAATAGTGAAAACAGGGCAAGAAACAGGAGGAAACCCCAGTAGCACTAGGCAAAACTGGATCAGCGCAGGTAGTACACTGCCTGTTTGACCTTCAGTGCAGGTAGCCCCTTCGGGACCTGCGTTGCAAAGCAGGTAAACTGTGTACAGCCTGCTCTAGAAAACGAGACTTGCGTTTTCTCAGTTTCCGGGTCACAGATTGCTCAAAAATTCACAGTTTTTGGCCAAATCAGAAGCTATCAGTCAAGTACACACTAAGGGATGACAAGGAGGATGAAAAGCTATCACTAAGAGCTTACAAGAGTCCTTGTGGATCAGCTCTTCAAATCATAAACATGCTCAGAACTGAGCTAGAGTAGCTGCCCTCTACTTCGCATTTGATAGATTCAAATGCTTTTCGATTCGGTACTCCTTGTGTTTAGGAATTGAATAGAAAAATACCACAAACAATCAACAAGATACGATCCCCAGTGGAGTCGCCAGTTTGTTGTAGGGAAAAGTATCCGACTCGGATGACCCTATCCCACTCTAAGGGTGATAGTACCTCAGCAACAACTGAATGCAAAGCTAATTAAGATTTCTTCTTTATGAAAGTAAAAGGGGAGAAAGGGATCCACTAACCGATGTCTTGCGCTTAATGGTTGATCCAATCTTCTCTCCTTGCTGCTTGCTTCCAGCTCCTTGCTCTTTCACTGGCCCAGCTACAATGAGATCCTGCAAAATGGCAAGAGAGGGAAACTACAAGAAGCATACATTCATAATTGATTCAAGGATTAGAATAAATCAAATACACAATCATGACAATACATCATTGAAACAAATGCATATAGAAGAACCTCAACAGCTTTTATTAATGGAAGAAGTAAAGTTCTGAGAGTGTTACAACCATAGAAGGCCCAATCCAGCAACACCTCCCAGCAGAGAGAAATCTCCTCTTCACCTCCTTCAAGCAATCACCCAATAGTTCTATGTTGAAACCAACAGCATTTCTTTGCTTGCACAAAATTCCCGCCTCCAGAGCTCATAGGAGAGAGCTCCATAAATAGATGAATTGAGAAAGGATGAGTCAGCTTGCAACTGATGTGTAGCTGCCTTGTGCCCTCTCTCTCTTCAGTTAATCTTCAGTTCTTGAGTCCACTTGGAGGATCTTGCTTCCACTTGGAGAAACAGAGCCTCTTACTCATCACAAGGCGAATTCCCTGATCCAAGTGTCATTTTGGAAGATTCCTGAGCAATGACTCACTGTGCCACTTGTCCAATCTCGCTCAGCGCAGGTGGCCTTCATTGATTTTGACTTTCAACGCAGGTACACCATGGAGCACTTGACCTTCAGCGCAGTTTCTTAGTGGAGCAGTTGAATTGATTCCAGAATTGCTTGTTTTTGAGTGTTTTCAGGTGGAGAACTGATATTCAGAGCTGTTGGTTTGCTGACCTTGTTCCTCTAGGGGTAGGAACATCATGTTTAGGGACTTTGGATCCCCTAGATTATTGACATTTCATGCTTCATGCTGTAAGGCACAAAAATGTCTATAACAAGCCATCTTCAAAAATTGTCCACGGCCATAAATACAAGTTATTACCATGCTTGGTAGAGGGGAGGTTGAACAAAGATTCCTTGGAGATGGATTCCCAAGGCTATATAGGAATAGGAAGAGGGGTGTACAAACCCTTTTTTTTTATGGTTGGCTTGGTGATGTCACAGGTAGTGCAAGATTTGATATATTTTCTAACATCATGTCGGAGCTTTGGGCAATAAAATTACTTTTGTAATAGTTCCATAGTTTTCTCCATGCTAAAGTATGTTGTGACTCGACTATAGTGTGCCTCCCAAATTAGCTTGGCACACTCACTTGAAGGAACAAAAAGGTGGCCCAAGTAGCATAATAATGTTTCCTAGAGGTGGAAGTCTAGAACTTGCTTTCCATCTACTAGTATCTAGTACGCGGTGGAAAACTCTGGATCACTTTTGTATAGTTATGGCCATCCATAGGTCTCATGGCCACAAGAGTTGAGAACAATGGTCAATGTTGAAACTAGGGGCTAACTAAGGAAATTTGTAACATGATTGGTGTTGTCCTTCTTTTATTTAATGTTCAAATGGAATTGTTATATATATGTGGACCATTTTTTATGGTGATCATTCTACAAATTCCCTTATGTTTGTATAAATTGAAGAGGTTAGTGATCAATGTGGATGATCGTCTCCTTCCCTAGAATGTAGTGTTTCCATTACCGTAAAACTTGCACAATAGAATACATGTCTTTATCGTAGGTGGGGTATTTTCGAAGTATATTAGAAAATGTCTCACTATGATAGGCCACCAGATGCCACTTTTGCAACAACTCATGGATCTACCACTTGATTTCTCCATTTTCCATAATAGAGCAGTGATATATTTTCCCATTTGATAGGGATGCTCTAGGAGTTAGATTGATCAAATGCTTGACCTGACAGTGCAAGGGTACCCGTGTGGGTGAGGAGAAGATGTCCCTGTATTCTTCCACAACTTTACCCACATGATTTTTTTGTGTAGTGGAAACTTTCTCAAGGGCCATAGATGTGTCCATGATCTTCCCCTTACTTTGGGAGTAGATAAAAAAGAAAACAAATTTCCCGGTCTAGGAGATGATCTTACTGCATTATTTAGCAGATATCAAAGAGATGGAAGTAGGTAGTGCTACCTATGGTATCCTGTATAACTTACTACCTAAAGTAATAATAATAGTGTGAGTCCTAGACTCATACACAACATGCCTCTTCCATAAGTATGGTTTTCCTAATAACAAGGAGTGATGTCACATAGTACCTCACCCATGAAGGGCTCGATGTTGTAGGGAAGGAAACATTGTTGGTTGATGCAAATATCTCATCCTCGTTGGAGCCACCTGATGGTGTATGATTACTAGTGTGGTGTGGTCATTAGGCCTAACTGCTTAATGACCTCGACTATGAAGAGGTTCTTTTGGCTCTCACTGTCAATGATGAACTACAGGAGAGACCCCTTCACCCACATATATGAGTGGAAGAGATGCTCCCCTTCCTCTGGATCTTCTAACTCAACCTTATTGACCTTAGTGGTGTAAATGGTGGCACTAGGCTCTACATCGATAATTTACTCCCCTTTGTCAATCCCCTTGTCAGGTTCTGACTCAGAGTCAAAACATGCATAGACTTTGAAGCCTTCAGCTTGGACACTAGTGACTGCTTGGCATGAGAATCACTTGGGTTGTGAAGGCTCTTATGGAACTCAGACCACTTTCCTTTGTCCTTATTTGGCTTCTTGGTGGTGTTATTTTATTATGGATTTGACGAGTTTTCCTGGGTCACCCAAGTTTGGATTTGTCCTTTGTTTTGTGGTTTTGGGGTACCTTTTCCTTACTTTAGATTCACAAATCCAAAGTCTTATTTCTTTTGTTTAAATTTCTTCTTAGTCTGTATAGCATATCGGTATGTGGTGCCAAGCGAGAATATGTCCAGGAACTCCATCTCATCCTAGATGTATTTGTGTAGATAGTCATGGTACTTGAGTACCAGATCCCAGTTGGAATCCTTGATACCCAACTTCATGCGAAGGCTATGAAAACTATTTGTGAACTTCAGTGCATCTTGGTCCCTTCCCTACCACAGTGTGGTCCATTTTATGTACTTGTTTTCATCGCTCCTGATAAGGTAATATTTCTCCTTGAAAAAATATCGGAAATAATTTCAAGTGGGTGTGGCTAAAAAATAGTGAGGGTTCTCTCTCGTCCCTTTTCCCATGGTAGGCTTCCCATCAGTCTTTGACATGGGGAGTGACCTTGAGGAGTGAAAAAGTAATATTTTCCCTATTAGAAAAATTATGAGCTAAAAAATATCCTTCTAGTAAATTCAACCATTTATCTATGGAATCTTCATCTATCTGGCCTTCAAATGTAGGAATGTAAAATTTCACTTGTACCTTGATGGGGGTGGCACACCCGAGGAGGTTTCCAAATGAAGATGCTTCACCCAATGATACCCGTCAAAGGATCTAGGAAAAATTATCCATAGCCTCGTTCCTTTGTTGCTTGAGGGATTCTTCAAGCAACATTTTGAAATGATTTCATGCTACCTCATATTTCTTTACTTTCGCCATGGGAGGTCATGACGGTCGGCGAGGCCGGTCTTGCAAGGGTTCAACTAGTTCTAGTCCTGACTTCTTATACCCTGACCTCGTTGGGGGCATGCAAAGAAAAACAGAGAAATGTCGGACTACTCTAATACCACTGATCCAAATTTATGCAGGAATGAAATGAAATACATATTCAAATAGAAACATAGAGATACAAGGAAAAATGAACTTTAATTCATTAATAACAAAATACTAAAACCGTTTACATGCAAATTGAAAATAAACTAGCTAGAGTGATGGTAACTTATCTCTAAGAAGATATGTGGCAACAACATTCCTCTGAACTTCATTACAATGCAGATCCAAGGCCTTTTTATTATTCAGAAACAAGGGAAAACCATAAACATCCAAAAAACTAACCCTAGGAGATGAAGTGCCAGACGTTTGTAGGCCTCGTTGGGGTTAGTTGGTACATCAACTTCCAAGGTCATAACTTTGGTATATGATCTTTGTTTGACGCATATGATACCTAGTTAGAAATATCTATCTAGGGATGAAAACTTTCAACTGCAAACCCATGCCACAGATTAGAAGTTTTCCCATTTTCCAAAAAAACGTCATTTAGGGCCTCAAAATAACTTTTAAAGTTCAGGACCCAAAAACCTACCAAAAATAGTAAATTGTGCTACAACTAAGGAAACTGAAAGAAATAATCTTGGGTGTCCAAGTGTAATAGGAGGGTGGCCACTAATATCAACATGGATCAATAACAACATTCAATTACAAGGGCTCTAGAGATCTAATATGATATCCACCCTTCTGGCATCACAACATTCAAGTACATGGACTCGAGATATCTAATATGATCTCCACCCTTTTGGAATGAAAATGCTCAAGTACAGGAACTCCAAAGATCTAATGTGATCTCCATCCTTATAGCATGATAGTGTTCAAGTACAGGGACTCGAGATATCTAATTTTATTTCCACCCTTCTGGCATAGCAACGTTAAAGTATAGGGACTCCAAAGATCTAATTTGATCTCCGCCCTTCTAACATGATAGTATAGAGACTCCAGATATCTAATCCGATCTCGATGCTTCTAGCATAATAGTGTTCAAGTACAGGGACTCCAGACATCTAATATGATCTCCACCCTTCTGGCATAACAACATTCAAGTATAGGGACTCCAGATACCTAATCCAATATCCACCCTTCTGGCATGAAAATACAAGGACTCCATATATCTCATATGAGCTCCACCCTTCACGCATAACAGTACAAGGACTCTAGATATATAACCTAATCTCCACCCTTCTAGCATAACAGTATAGGGAGTCCAGAGATCTAATCTAATCTCCACCCTTCTAGCATAACAATGTTAACATTTTTCACAGAGATTAATGAAAACATAAGTCACTAATGTGATTATCACATATTGCTAATGCCTGGAAAAGATTCATTGTGGAGGCCTTCCACCCTTCCATAGTGCCTAGTGATCTAAGCTTGTTGAGGCCTAAGTCCTTGTGACCAGATTACTAACTAACGAGAATAATTACCTCTGGAATATAGTGTACAACGTATACTCATTCATGAACAACAAGTTACATTGGTTCACCCTCTACCATTGTAAGTAGGGATTCTCACTCATTTCTAGTGTACATTCCAAGCGGTTCACATTTTTTTAATTCTGTGTAAACTAGGTTGGTTCCAGAATAAGGTCCTGGCTCTCCTCCCAACGATTGATAGTTTTTCAATAGAGCAATTGGCACCCCCTAGCTTAGGACCAGACTAGGGATTCTATACTCCACCCTATACACAGATTTAGGCTTGTACCGAAATTCGAAAGGATTTCATTATTCAAACATAAAATTCAATGTATGGCAGCAAATTGGCCTCCACCCTCAGGGACTCCATACAATGATCCTCCGCCCTCTATTAAATTAGAAACCCTAGGTAATCAGCAGTGACCATGTAACATCCCTTCTTAGAGAACCTTTATTTTATTAGGGAAATTTCTGAGTTTATATTGAGTTGCTCAATGAGATATTTCGTCAAAAAGTGTGGTTATACTTTGTTGTAGGTTATTTCTTAAGGTTTTAATTCAAGAAGATGTTCGCAATAAGCAACAAGTAACCCAGTATGGCATTCCATATGCTCAAACTAATTTATTTAGTACTCATTAATTCATACACAGTTGATATATATAATATTTTAAAGGGAAAAACAAACTGGAGCAACTCTTCCTTTTAATTCTTTACAAATTCAACATGTAATACATATGAAATAATGGAGTGGAAAACCTAGGGAATTCACACCACAATGAGAGAGACTCCAAATTTCAGTCCATATGA
Source organism: Pinus tabuliformis (assembly GCA_031772625.1). NCBI lineage: Eukaryota > Viridiplantae > Streptophyta > Pinopsida > Pinales > Pinaceae > Pinus > Pinus tabuliformis. The sequence continues at coordinate 856,742,253 of CM062806.1, forward strand.
GGATTGGATAGCCACTCTATTCCCAAAACTATTAGCCTCAATAAATGCAATGACACCCTTTGACAGAGGGAAAGAGATTCCATGAAATTTTGAAGGAAATGGATATATACCAACTCTACTAGTCCCAATCTAAATGTGCTCTCCAACCACACAAAAAAGAGTTCATGTCTTTCTCATAAAAAAATAATTTCACCCACCTGATACACAAGCTACCACTTTGCCAATATACAATTCATAAAATTGACTCCCTTGTGGAGAATACCCAATAGTAATATACATGAGTACTATGAGGAATAAAATGAGAGGACTCGTGCTTGGATAGCAAAAGTTCAGCCTAGAAATGGATACTTAGACAAACATAAGAATGAGGGCACCCAATTTTCCTTTTCTTTGAGAAACTTAATTTTTCAGTGGAACCCCCTATCATATAAATCATGGCACTCGAGTTGTATTCCTCTTCAAACTTGTTCTTCATAACAGTAAGGGAATCTGACTTATGGGCAGAGGAAATCATTCACACTTGAGTCTGGTGCCCAGAATCTTTAATGGACTTTCTTCCCATAAGAAAAACTTCCATATTTTCCCATTGAAATCACCTCTATAGCGTATTTTCCTTGGTGATACTTCTGAGACTTATGTACTTCTCTTATCTTTTGCAACCGAAAAACCTAATTCCACCCTTTGATTTATTTCCCCACTCTCTTGCCTTCCCCCCTGTGTTCCCAATTTTCTCTTTTTTTTAAAATGCATCCCTTGGTTAGTTAGGTTCCTTAAGGTAGTGAGGGTCAACCCTAAGTGTTTTGTAAATGCATTATGTTGAGGTTCTGGGCATACTAAGGCCATTACAACCCTCCCCCCAAAAAGGGAATTGTGTCCATGGTGTTCATGTTGTTCTAGTTATTATGCATGCAATTCATTGTGTTGAGGGTATGGGCATGCCTAGGCCATGACAACTGTGATGGGAAATAATATGTTCCATTGTGATCTCCCACAACACATTGAAATACACCCTATGTGATAACTAAATTGTACATCTAAAAATGTAAAAAAAAAATTGTTGTAGAAGACAAGAGGAAATAGATAGAAAGAGTTGTGTTTCTTGTCTTTTCATTTTTCACATGCAAACAACATTTTTTCTCTTCTCCAAACTAAGTATATGCTCTCCTTTTTTTGGCTTCCAATGTTATGGTCCATGGGGTTATAAACCCTGCAAGGAATTTGGAAAATACTTCCTGGAAAGGCAACCTGCTTTACTAAAAAAAAGAGGTTAACATATTCTAAAGTTAGGTCAACAGATTCTAAAGTTAGATCATTGTATATTATATGACACTTAGGAAAAGGTTACTAAGCAATGTCATTTTCAACACTCCATTGTGTGCAATAAAATACTAAATGGAAACACTACATTGTAATATGAAAAGCACATGTCAAAGTAGCAAATGTTATGCATAAGGATCGAATATAAAGAACTTTGATGATGAGATTTTCTTATGTAAGTTTTAACATTCCCACTGATATTTTGAAGGTGATTTGCAAAATATATTATATAATCTACAAAACATTTATGGTTTTTATAGATAAATTTTTTTCTTTGATTGAAACTTGAATATCACATGATTCTTGTTTGAGAAAATACAAACATATGAAACTCATTTAGATGGGAATGCGATAGACATTTTCAAGGCAATATCTCTACTAGTATAAAATATGCCATCCACTGGATCTACTCCAAATGTCTTACCTCATGAATAATGACTTCATAAGTTCATATCTAATGCTTGAGTTCTACAATTCTAAGCTCACAATTAAGATTAATGAACATAGAAGTAATTTGGCCTCAAATTTCAAAGTCTAACTGCACAACTCCAAAGTTCCTAAGTTTAGTCCAAGTGGCAAAGAATTTTCATTTTTTTCCAGGCCAATATGATTTCAAATAATAAGGTCTACATCTTGTCATGCAAGCAAAATTAAGGCATTATTAAATTCAAGAGGTTAGCAGTCTTTGAAAAAATATATAAAGAGACGTTAAATGCATTGTATTTTGTACTACGTGAAAACAAAATGAGGCTCCTGAATAATATTTACGGGATGCCTTGATTTATCCCATGGTGAATTGGTAGAGTCAATTTTCTTGCCTGGGAGAGGTGCAAGGTTCCAATCTCTCTCTACCCCCATGTTAAAATGGATATACCCTGTGTTAACGAGGAGTTTAGAATCATAGCTTCCCACTACATAATCAATAAAATATAGGATATGAATTTTCTAGAATTAACCTAAGTTACATAAAGCAAACTCAATAGAAAGCCATTGGATTTTCAATAGTATAATACTATCATCTGAGACTAGATAGGTCCCAATAGGTCTTGGGAGAATATACTGCCTTTGGAACCACAAGAAGTGGTGGCAGACAAGGATGTTGCATTCCCAACTGCAGGGGCCCAACCAAGGATAATAATAAGGCCAGGCATGCATGGAGTAGGTTCCAGGGATTCCCGTTGTTCTATGGGTTTTGGGTCTATATCAAATATATATAGTGCGTGCATAGAAGGTGGATATGTCACTACTCTTTCCTCATGTATGGAGCAGTAATCTGCATGGCTATGCCTTCCCTTATTGATGTATTCAGCAATGTGCATTAATGAAATATAAGATGCATTCTTCAAAGAGGAAAAAGTAAACTTGGCCTAGTGGTTAAACACTCTGATAAGGTTCAGATCTTCATTCCCAAAAATCATATAAGGGAAACTTTGACATGGCCCATTTTGATAACAGGAGCATTAATCATTGTCATAAATTACTACGAGTACATTGGTCATGGTAATTTTCAGTTTTCTATATAAATAAACTGACAAATTAAACTCCCCACTATACTTGAATTATAGTGCCTTAGTGCCTCAGCTGCCATAATGGCATCGATCCTCATCATCACAACAATTTCAGAAAAATTATCACAAGACCCAAAGTCATGTGTCTCACATAAATCACCAAATCCATAACTAGAATGGGAAGGTATTCTCGTCACGACTCTCTAAAGGACGATACCTTTTCAAATGGAAATGATAAGAAATTCATTTGCAAAATACCCCAAACTCTAAATTTGGAAGAAATTACTCATTATAAAACCCCTTCCAGTTATCATTCTAGCCCAAATAACATATGGAAATTTGAATCCCTTAGGAACCAACTTCAGATACTCAAAAATAGAATAAGAACCAAAAAACTTGGTCTTGTCCATTAAGAATAAACAAATAAAATGATTCAGCAACATAAAAATTTGAAACATGCAACAATGCCTACCAAGTTTCAACAATCTCTCCAAAATAAAGTTGACAAGAATCATTGTTGGTTGCAAGTGGTCAGAGGGAGGGGGGATCCTCCCATCATAGATATATTTTCTTCAAAAAGCTTCAAGAGAAGCTAGCTAGGCAAGCTAATGAATCCAATCTTCATGTTCAAGTCATCCTAACTAGTGGAAGTGTATTTAGCTTGGCATAAATATGTAATATCTAATATGGAAAGGTATAAATACAAAAATTTGCAAGACACCTCCATAGATATATATTGGTGTCATTAGTCTAAGCTATAGGTTACACAGTGCCCTACAATATTATAATCGTGCACAGATAAGTAAGTTGTGGGAAGTATTGATGCCACCCTATATATCCGTCTAGTGAGATTTTTAATGCTTCAAGCTTCAGGAAAGGGAGTCAGGAGTCCTATGAATACCAAGCAAGTACTATGCATGAGACCCTTATAATATCCAATCATTGTTGGTGGCTTCAATTTTAAGACAACCTAATATCGCCATTATCCTCGGTATCTTAATCATATGTCTTACCTTATGTCCATTAACTCCTACCATGCAATTTAGATTCACACATAGCACGGTAACCTTGTAACCATGTGCAAACAGATATGTGGTGACCTGCTCTGACATATTTGGGCATCATAGTGAAATAAACACTCAACAAGAAATGTGTTTACCATAGTAAGACTTTTCATACCAAACATTTCATCATCATTATGCAACAAGTGTTTGTCATAATGCATGGACTCACTCATTGTAATCTTCAAATCTACACCAAAGCTTCACTTAGTGTCACAAATAGCATAACCAAAAGTAGAGGAAAACCTCCCCTTTTTATACTATTCTAGCACCAAGGTTGGACTTCCTTATTATCAACATTTGTAAACAATACTTGATGTTTGTTCAACTCTTACGAATTATGCTACAACAATGTTGTTATCTCACATTTTCAGTGAAGTGTGTAATTTTTTTTCTTTTATTTGAATGCTTTCACAAGCTTTGAGCTTTAACCTTTTTAATTTATCTTCCCTTATTTTCTATGGTCTAAGAAGTAAAATGTTGTCTCCTTTATAAATTTTAATTAAAAATATAAGTTGCTTGTGCTCCAAACCATGCACTAACTCTCTAGATGCCATGAACTGCCACTTTTATTTTCAAGTTCTTATACCATATTAATTTATTTTTTAGAGGACACATGAACATATACAAGAGAGATATGATAATAATATATACTTTATTATTTTGAATACCCTTTCATCCTCATAGGGGTGCATGTGCTTTTAAAGATCAAAATAACTTTCATTTCAATTTCTTGATTTAACACCTTAACTTCCAAATTTTATTCCTAATATACCAGTGTCAAGCCACTACTAGTACATTTAGTTATTTACAAAAATCATATCCTTATGTTGGCCATTATAATCTATCAGTCCATTTGATGTCCCTGTGACCCAAGTTGTCATTGTTTGGCATCCCTGTGATGCAATGTCTATTCATTTGACGTCCTTGAGATGTCCCCGACTGAGAGGATGTTAAAGGAAACATTGGGAAAGTCATCACAATAAAGCAGCATGTTGAGACATTCCACCATGTCATTAAGGGACATCCAAATGTCCCCAAAAGTCATTATGCTATTATTTTCATAAATTTCTTATCTAAGCCTTTGTTATGCTTACCGCTACGGTCAAATATAAATATCTTCTAAACAAATATGAATTCGAGCGACACCTTCAAGTGGAAGAATGAGCTTGAACAATTCATTGATAGGTGAAAGAACATATATGGTCATTCTACCACCATCCATGACATTGGACCAAATGCCTAGACCTTGGTTGAATTTCAACCTTGCAGCTTATCTCACATCTAACTCAATAACCACAATTTATATAAGCCACCACATTTAGAAGAAGGTATATAAATTGTGCTATCAACATATTGTTGTACAGTTTCAGCCATCCTCGCAACCTATCAAATTTCTCCTTATTTGCACAGAAACTTCTGCTCATCAAGTGTAGAGGGGGAGATACAATTTTGGGGTCTTGGTATGTTTGATTTCAACAACACATTTCTTAGAAGTATGCATTTAGGGTATGGCCCAAAGGATTGTTAGTACATACTAATGTATCATGTGCCACACTTGTGGTGAGCCTACCAATACAAACAATAATATGTTAGTTAATGCTTCACATTGTACTATGGACTGTCCACATGCCAGGAAATTCACATTTAGTGAATTTGCATGATATTCATATGGAGTATAGGAAGGATTTGTATGTTGTAGACTTTGGAAATGTTTGAGATCTACATGCCCCTATAATCGATGTGTCCATTAATTTCTAATAAGCATCCCACAAGGGAATGGTAGTAAAAGAAAACAACAACAACCCTTTATTAAAAACCTAGACCATAAGTGGTTAAGAAACCTTCTTCCTATTTTTTTTGCAAGTATAAGAAAAAAACAAAGTTTTTTTCCAGAGCATGGACTCAAGCTCTTCATACGGGCTTATAGCATGCGACTCTACTGTTAATAGTGTTTAACACACTCATAATATAACCTTGTTGGATTATTATTGGAAATTTATTGGCCACTACTCATAGATGCAAGAAATAATGTTGCAATAAATGTCTAAGTTAAATACAAACAAATTTACCAAATGTGATATCTACATATTGTTGTTATATTTCCTTATTGAAATCTGCCTATCTATTGTGGAAATTTTGTTGCAATCTATCACCAAAATCTAATTGGTTATTTTGAAAATGTTGTTGATATTCATTTTCAAAGTCTACCTGGCCACTATAAAAGGGCTAATATAGCTTACTACCAAAATTTTCATGGTGATTATGCAATGTTATCTTTATTGGTATATTCTTGCATCAATATTTCATAATCATCGCATCTATGGAACCACATGTGTTGAAAATAGCAACAAGAAATGATAAAAATAGGATCCAGAATATTTCAATTTTAATTTGTCCTTGAATTAAAATTGTGGATTAAATTCAAATTTAGTCTCACCAGTTGCTTGGAAATAATTAATTAATTCATTATGGATTAATTAGTTGGAGAAATTCAAGTTAGAAGTCTTTCTGCAGTCATGCAAGAGTTATCCCTTAAATTAAGGAGATTATCCCTTGATTAAGGAGATAAGATTGAGTTATATTTTAAGTTGTAATTAGTTAGCTCAGTTTACTGAGTTAAGTCTATTAAAATTAGTTACAAACTGTTTGAGGAACTAATTGTGAGTTATTAGTCAGTTGATGCATGCATGCACTCAACCAGTGTACTCCAGATAACTGAAGATTCTGTCATCAGAAACTCATGCATGTCTATTTTGAGAAAGACCCAGTTGAGATTAAAGACAAGGACAATGTACTATCAGTTGTAGTTTTTTTTCCTATAAAGGAAAATCATGCATGCAGTCAAGGTAAGGTTCCTTGAAGATTGTGTAGTTCTGACAGTGTGTTAGAGCAGTGTTACACTGGGTGAAGGTGATCATCCCAAAGGTAATTGCGCAAGGAAATAGGAGCTTGGAGGGAAGAGGAGAAGGTTTGTGAGAAGCTTTGATTTCCAGTGAGCATCCAGGAGGATTGTACTGAGAGCTGGCTAGCTATGAGAGCTAAGGCTTTGTATAATTCAGATGTATTTCCACCTTGTATGATAATACAGATAGTGGGGCTTTTCGCTGAGGCTTTCCCTTGAATATTTTCTAGTGTTTCATGTGTATTGATTCTTCTACTTCTGGTTATATGTGTTCAGCTCAATCTTGCTCAATATTTAAGCTTCTGCAAAGCAAGTTCGATAGTAGAAGTAGATTATAGTATTTTGCTTTGGTATATTGCATTATCGAGTTAATCTATAGTCATATTTTCTACATAGATCTTAGAGGTATATTTGTAGAGAATTTGCAGGAAATTCTACATGGTATTAGAGTTCACTTTATCGGAGCATTGAACAATATACGGAGAAGAGAATTTGAAGTTTGAAGTTTGGGTTGCAGGTGAAAATAGAATTCATATCATACTTCAAGGTTGGCCAATGGTGTTCTATGGCATACTCAAGTATGCCTTTGAAGGCAGCTTGAATTACATAGCATGGAAAGATCGCATGGAGGTTGTATTAGAAGACAACGACTTGAAGGATTTCATTGATCAAGAAATCCCAAAGCCATGTTCAACTAATGTACAAGAGTATGCTGAGTGGAAGAAGTGTGTGGCGAGGGCGAGACGGATCATCCTTGAGGGATTTCGAGACCATATTGTCTCGAGTCTCCATGGGAAGGATACTCCATATTCAATGTGGAAGACATTGAAGGACCTCTACCAAAACAGTAGCAACCAGAGGAAATTGGTGCTCAAGGATAAGCTTCGAAGAATCAAGATGGAGAACGGAGATATTATTTCCACATATCTGAACAAGCTCACGACTTGCAGAGATGAGCTTGGAAGTGTGGGAATAACTACTATCGATTATGATGTGGTGAGGCTCACTCTCCTTGGCCTTCCAAAGAGCTGGAATAGCTACCAGGACTCTGTGAATGGAAGGGAGAAACTATCGGATTGGGAACGACTGTGGTCAGATCTCATGCAAGAGGAGATCAAGAGGAGCACACGAGATGGTTCTTCATCCAAGGATGATGATGAAGAAAATATGGCCTTAGAAAGTAAGGCAGGGAAAGGGAAGGGGAAGGTGTCCCATTCCGAATCGAATTCTTCTCATGGAGGGAAGAAGGGTGACAAGTCTAAAGTGAGATGCTTTAATTGTCACGAGATGGGACATTATGCGACTAATTTTTCATCAAAGAAGTCCAAGAAGGGATCCTCGGAAGGATCGGAAGGTGAAGCATTAGCCTCTCAGTTCAAAATGGACTTCACCCTCATCGCATGCATGGTGTCATCGATGATGGGTTGTGGTTGGTATCTTGACAGTGGAACCTCATTCCACATGACCGACGATAAAATTTTATTCAGTGCCTTAGAGGAGAAAGACCTCAAAATTTGCATAGAGATGGGTGATGACGAAAGGTTTAGTGTTTCAGGAGTGGGCACGGTTTCTTTTCAGAGGGAGCATGGAGCTTCTATCACCTTGACAGATGTGAAGTATGTGCCTGGATTGAAGAAGAACTTGGTATCGATCACGATGTTGGAGGACAAAGGCTACGATGTTGTCTTTAGTAAGGGAAAGGTTTTCCTTAGACACATCACCACAAGAAAGGTTAAACAGATTAGTTCATGAGTCAAGAACCTGTATGCTCTTGAGATTCAAGATGCATGAAAAGCCTTGAGGAGCAAGGAAAATCTTAGAGACTTGGTGGTTGAGAGGGAGAGTAAATTACCTCTCAACATGCAGTCCCAGAAGAAGTCTTCGACAATTGTGGAGGAGCCACAATTAGAGTCAGGAGAGAGATCACATGTATCCATACCTCCAGGTGTGAGGTGGGGCGATGTGAAGTGATAGTCTCAAGAAGGCTGAAATTGGGCAGGGTCCATTGAGAGGTTTTATCTCATGGATCATACCTTGCTACAGGAGCCCAAAGTACATAATAGAGGGATGAATCAGTGGGATTGATGCAGTCAGAGATCAAAATGACAGAGGCTAGAGTAGTCAGATACTGAAGAGCACAGAGAAGGATTGACAACAATGCAGAAAGGCCGAGTAAGTAGGAGTGCAGAGTTTTCAGTTAACAGAGGCAATAACAGTCAGAGACTTTTATGACAGAGGCATCATTCTGATTCAGGTTGGATTTTTTTCTATTTCTAGAGTTGTTGGAGCAACAACACTAGAGAGAAGTTTTTCATGCAAAAAATTCCAAAGGTTCAGGATTGGGATCGTGTTGAATTCCTTTCTTGTTGAGAGGGACTGTTGAAAATAGAAACAAGAAATGATAAAAATAGAATCCAAAATATTCAATTTTAATTTGTCCTTGAATTAAAATTGTGAATTAAATTCGAATTTAGTCTCACCATCTACTTGGAAATAATTAATTAATTCATTATGGATTAATTAGTTGGAGAAATTCAAGTTAGAAGTCTTTCTGCAATCATGCAAGAGTTATACCTTAAATTAAGGAGATTATCCCTTAATTAAAGAGATAAGATTGAGTTTCATTTGAGTTGTAATTAGTTAGCTCAGTTTACTGAGTTAAGTCCAGTTAAATTAGTTCCAAATTGTTTGAGGAACTAATTGTGAGTTATCAGTCAGTTGATGCATGCATGCACTCAACCAGTGTACTCCAGATAACTAAATATTCCCTCATCATAAACTCATGCATGTCTATTCTGAGAAAGACCAAATTGAGATTAAAGACAAGGACAGTTTACTATCAGTTGCATGTTTTTTCCTATAAAGGAAAATCATGCATGCAGTCAAGGTAAGGTTCCTTAAGGATTGTGCAATTCTAACAGTGTGTTAGAGCAGTGTGTGAGAGCAGTGTTACACTGGGTGAAGGTGATCATCCCAGAGATAACTACGCAAGGAAATAGGAGCTTGGAGTGAGAAGGAGAAGGCTTGTGAGAAGCTTTTATTGCCTGTTAGCATCCAGGAGGATTGTACTGAGAGCTAGCTAGTTGTGAGAGCTAAGGCTTTATATAATTCTGATGTATTTCCACCTTGTATAATAATACAGATAGTGGGGTTTTTAGCTGAGGCTTTCCCCTGAGTATTTTTTGTGTTTCATGTGCATTGATTCTTCTTCTTTTGGTTATATGTGTTCAACTCGATCTTGCTCAATATTTAAGCTTTTGCAAAGCAAGTTTGATAGTAGAAGTAGATTATAGTATTTTGCTTTGGTATATTGCATTATCGAGTTAATCTACAGTCAGATTTTCTACATAGATCTCATAGGTAGATTTGTAGAGAATTTGTGGGAAATTCTACAACATGAACATTACAATGTGGGTGTCTAACTCATTTGTAACATAAGGATCAAGCCTCTACGCATGCAGAATATCAATTAGTCATATTTTCCCTGAGGTCCAGCATTGGAACCTCGGCTCTGATACCACTTGTAACAACCCCCCTTGTCTAATTGGACAAGATTACTAGGTTACCTGACTCTTGATCATAGTTACAAGAATGGGGTAGTTTTCTCTCCTTTTTTTTATCTCCATGTTAGAAGGTTAAGTATAGTTACAACCCTCCCCTTAACTCAGCAATAACTTATCTATTCAATTACAGTTTCACAGTCCTTAGTGATAGTCTTAGTGAGGGTATTCAAAGAAACAAGGATTGGTGATAACAATTTCTTAATCCTTAAATAGGTACAATAGTACTAACAACATGACTTATGTAAGGAACCACCAAGGAAATATTTATAACAATCCATAGACATAATGATACCATAAGATACCTCAAAGTGGTAATTGGGGTGAGGCTCATGAATTTCCTCCCAACCATTGGCAAGCTCCCTGCAGTGCAACTACCACCCCCTAGCTAATGAAACTTATCCCAATTTCTAGACCAGGGATTCCAGATGTCTGACCCACCTCCACCCTGCATGTAGGTAATTAGTTATAGTTTGGTATGGGGATTCCAGAGGTAATTCTGTCCTCCACCCCTCATCCCATGAGGGACTAAAAAGATGAATATACCCACCCTTTCTCAATTTAGGGAATCCATGGATCTGCCTCCACCCTGAAATTGTTCAAAAAATCCACCCAATCCTAGGAATCTAGAGAATGCTAGATTTGAGCATTCAATGAAAAGCCTAACCTTGGGAATCTAGAGGCCTCCACCCTCTTTCCAATTCATGTATCATTCAATCAATAATTTCATCATCATAATTAAGGATCTCATGACTAGAGGGTCGTGGTATGAGGCATAAAGGGTGCCTCAGGTGTTAAGGATTCCCAAATAATATGCAAAAAAGGGGACTAACTGAAACAATTACCAACTTCACATTCCTTGGTACAGTAATCTATTTTACATGGAATTTTTTTAGTTAGAAAATTGTGAGGATTGTTTTATTTTAAGTGTTTCCAAGAAGCACCTTCCTCATTTGTAACACTTGTAAAATTTTGATGGGAATAGGGACATAGTCTACACTTCTCCTCCCAACCATTTGAAAGACTACTACTACAGTTGTCACCCCCTAGCTCAGGAAAATTGTCCGATTAACAAAACATTAAGGGATTCTGGAGGTCTAATCTAACCTCCACCCTTCTAGCATAATAATGTTCAGGTAAAGGGACTCCAAATATCTAATTCGACCTCCACCCTCTTGACGTAACCATGTTCAATTATAGGGGCTCTAGAGATATAATCCATTCTCCACCCTTCTGGCATAGCAGTGTTCAAGTACAAGGGCTCCAGAGATCTAATATGATCTCCACCCTTCTAGCATAACAATGTTTAAGTACATGGCCCTAGAGATCTAATTAGATGTCCACCCTTCTAGTATAACAACGTTCAAGTACAGGGTCTCCAGAGATCTAATATTATCTCTATCCTTTTTGTTGGACAGGTAAATCCCCTCTACGGACAGAGGCAATCCCACTAGCCTAAAACAGAACTAGCCACAATCAATCCACGCTGCTACGCAAGTTCCTAGTTGTACATTAAAGGTGAATTAAGAAGACCAACCTGGAATCCCACGCTATAGTCGAAGCAGAGTTGGTATTCCCGCTCCCTCGCTCCGGCAGGTCACAATCCTTGCGATCCTTGCAAATGGACACCTGCACATGCAAAGGAAGAAACAGATACAAGCATAAAATCCACCAAGGCACAACTATATTTCAGTCAGAAAGGAAATAAATCAAACATCACTATAATAAACAATGAGATTGGAACTATAACAGCAGTCGTTCGTTAATGAATAATAGACAGGAAAAGTTACAACCAAGGTTCTGACGTTGAACCTTCCCTCTGGCTGGGCGAGCAGCTATATGCCTTGCAGTAGACTTCCTCTCTCTCGGATTTCCGGCAGCATAACCTCTCTATACTTCAAGACTCCAACAACTCAAGAAATCTCAAAAACTACAGCACTTCGGAACTCAAAACTCTGGAACTAGCTTGTCTAATGCATGAGGACATGCTTTTATAGATGAAGAAGGGAGAAAGATTCAATGCACCAGGACACCCATTGTGGATTGGCAACATCCATGAAAAGCTACTGCGGATAGATATCAAGGATAAATGATGACTCTCGACCTCTATCAGATGGATTTTTCCCTCAAAGGACTTCGTGATCTGGGAGGAAAAATCATACAGTCGCGCTTTTGGCAAAAAACATTACCAAACTTGGTTGGCGCGGGTGTTTTTCTAAGACAGAGTACCAATGGGCGCGACCCTTTTTGAGGATCTGAGTGATTGGCGCGGGTTAGACATTGGGTACCTGTGCCAATGGAAAAAGGGCACTTTTCAGGGATAATTTGCAGAAGGTGTCTTGATGGAACATGAAGTACATACTCAGGGGAACATAGTGCAAGTGTTTTTAGGCTATGTCACTGCTCACAGGTCCCGGAATGCATCCTCCAATGTACTGGAATCGGGGCGATAGGGACGGTGACCAACGGTGACAAATTACTGTGTAACAGATGCCCCCCAAAGCATGAAGCCCGAGTGAGAGAGAGGGGTGAAATGCTTTGCAAGAACACATATAGCTGCTGCCGAGAACCTGCACTGAGAGATACCATTGATAGCTCAAATACATGATGTACGTGGTATGGTCGCAGCCATCCAATGAATGAGTCATGTATCAAGAACCACTCCTGGATTACAACAGACACAATCTAGGGTCTTGCGCTCCATCTCGACCCGAACAGAAGTACAAGTTCAAGCATGCGAATACGTGAGCTGAAGTCGAACATGCATGAACATCGTCTGATTACCAGTCAATATTTGGAACTGTTAACAGACGCGAGAGGTACCACCAATAATGACAATGGCCCTCAAGGTACTATCGATACAATCTACGGCGTGCGAATTAGTGATCTGACATCGAACACCCGTAGAATCATTCGATCGGAAGCCAATGATGAAAACCTCGCGTCGAACACGAAGAACCTGCCATTGAGGCATGCAGGCTCCAAGGCACCGGAGGGGAGTCTCTAGATCAGCTTCCTGGATAATGAGCTGAAGTCGACAGGAAGTGACCTTGATCGAAGGTGGGCCATAATGTTTCCCACATCATCGACACGAGACAGAGAGATAATGTTGTGAATCAAGATTGTATGAGCTATCAGGGGGGAAGTTGTTTCTTTACAGAGGTCAACTTCTCTTGAACGTACCGGCGACACTAGAGTGGATTTGGCAGTATTTGACATCAACGGATCAGAGGTCATAGTGACGAGGCAATGAGCAGATGAGAGGTCAAATAGGATTACCTAATCCCACGAAGGCAAGTGAAAAAATGAGATGAGATGTCCCCACCTAGACACGAAAGCAGAAAAGTGCCATGTTCAAGAGCGACATACTGCCGACACAACAATAATTATGGTTCCAAAATTTTCTTTTCCCCACCATTTCTGGCGAGTACCCCAATTATTTTTAACAAGCTTGATGGGGATAGCATATGCTTTCGGTGCGTCATTTCGACAAAATCCGATGTCATCAGGTTTTAACGAGTCTGACAAAGGAAGAACTCAACGTCTTTTCATGTTTAGAGAGTTTGAAAAGACAGCAAAAAGGAAACTCCAGGGGTGTCCTTTTTCGTAAAGTTGTGTCTCTCGGGCCCGAAAAAGTATAAAATAATGCCCGAAAGAACCGCCCGACCATTACGATCGAGGAGTACTTTTCATAAGTAGTGATTTCGACCTGAAAAAGTAAAAAAGCGAAAAACCACGTCGTTTCGTAACCATTAACGAGTTTGAAACGACAAAAACCCGGTAATCTTTTTAAGTTTTAACGGTCGACAAAAAAACTTAAAACGACCGCCCCTTATTAACATTTAACGAGTCAAGGGGAGTAACTCGGCAATCTTTTCCTCTTTAAATGGTCATAAAAGAGCTGAAAGAAAACCTTCAATTTTATTCTCTTTAATGAGTCAAAAAGGAAAAATACTCGGAAATCTTTTCATATTTTACGAGTCAGAAAAGAGCTTAAAGGCGACTCGTCCTAGAGGAACGAGTGGTATAAAGGGTAGCAACTGGTTCCAGTGATGGTGGAACTGCTCAAAACATGTAATGGTAAAGAGGTTGGCTAATAAAACCACTCATCGCTGCGGTTCCTCAGGAAAGGAAAACAACCAAGTGAAGGCATATGATCGGCCAAAGAGATGGTGGCGATGGAATGAAACAACCAAGGCTCATCTAGCAGAATTTAGCAGATAAAAGGCAATCACGGGATGTAAATCAGGTATGGGTTCATTTTTACACAAGCTTGAACCATGGAGAACTCTGCTTGGATTCGGTTTCATGTTTACACAAGCTTGAAACGAAAAACTATGCTTGTTATAAATTTGCATGCCCCCAGCATGATAATGTAAATCGAGGTACATGCCCCCCAAGCTTCATGGCATTCAAGAAGTGGATGGAATGAAGGTTCACTTGGAAAGACTCGATTTTGAAAAGGAGGATGCATGCCCCCCGGGCTTCAGTCACGCGCCCGGGTCAGCTGCCGTCATCAGAATGACGGACTGGATGTTGAGGCATTTCCTGTGGAAATAAGACCATTTAGGAATGGTAGATGACTATATGTGAAGTGTGAACCGGGGAATGAAAGTTGGTCTACGATCTTGATCGTCCTTCCTTCGTGCGGAAAACACATCACTCTGAAGAGTGAGGATACAATTGCATGTATGCGATAAATATAGTCTCGCCCAAGGAGTAAATTGTAATCTAACGGGCCTTGGACTACCATGACGCCCATTTGAACGGTCTTCCCTTCTAATGTGATAGGTACATGGGGAAGAATTCCTAAAGGTCGACTGGTTTCTCGATGAAAACCTGTAAGGTTTCTCATCTCAGGCAGAAGCAATGGCGAACCAAGTGCTTCCCAAGCTGTTGAAGAAAGGATGCTCACAGGAGATCCCTCATCAATAATGGTACCGGCCATAACCATTCGGTAGACTTGGACTATAATTCGAAATGGTATGGAAGCTGGTAACCGGTGATTGCCTAGTTGATCCCAATTGAAGGAAACAACTAGGTTGCTTGGAGGTGGGACCGGATAAACGGCCGGATATGACTCTAATGGACTTCCTTCCGGCTGCGAAGGAATGAGAGGGATGCTCACTTGATCATTAGAGTCTATGTTTATGAATAGAATTTGGACGGTGTGGTCTTCATTCTTTACAGTGATAATATCATCAGAAGATGGAACGTCTGAAGGCAAAACCGGGTCAACTGTTATCTGGACCTTTGGAAAGACCGGGTCAACTGTCATCTGGACCTTTGGACTTTCGTTTGGTTTGGATTCGAGTGGTTCATCCTTGATGATAAACGTTTCCGGAACAAAGTGGTGCGTAGACGATGAATGTAAATTAACACTCTTTCCGACCAGGCACTGGTCTGGAACAGGCTGGGTACAGCCAGGTTCGGGAAGAGAAGGCTGGACCAAAGAGGAATCATGCTTGATTTCTTGGTCAGGAGGGGAACGTTTTGCAATTGCAGAGAGACGTTGATAACCAGCAGGAAGTTGAGTTGAGGGAGCTGTAAGACTTTCCAATACAATAGAGGCTCTATCCATGAATGGACAAAGGTGAAGGGGATGATTGCCTTCACAAAGTCTACAGGGGATTCGAATCTTCCCTTTTCCCTTAACATTTCCAGCTGATAGGGTAGCATCACCATGATCTCCAGAGGACGATGCAGAGCGGTCCCGATCGTGAGCCCATACTTCTAAGACCCTGGGGATGTTAGGACAATCGCGAAGAAGATGGTCTTCCTTGCATAATCTACAAGGAAATTTAGCCTTCCGCGGCGGAGCAGGAGGTGACTTTACTTCAGGTATATTCGGGGTAGATGGGACCTTTCTCTTGGGAGAGCTCTTCTTTTTGGTCTTCTTCTTCTTCTTCTTAGCCACCTGGTTACTTAAATCCAAAGTTTCACCAGGCGAAGTAGAAGATGAGGACGCAGCAGTAGGCGAAGAAGGGGAGGGGTCCACCTTGGAATCAACATGATGTTGTTCGCGTGGAGGAGGTGGTGGTGGAACAGGAGTTATCACACTCGAGACCACCGAGTTTGAAAACACCCATACGGGTAAACCGATGGTGAACCCAGGCAAAGACAAAGTTGCTATATACTGAACACCAACATTTCCGACAGAAGGAATCGGACCAGCCGGGGGACCACCTTGGCCGGTGGGCTCAGGGAAGGATGCCATTGAGCGAGAAAGAACCCTACTCAAGCTAACGCAAGCAAAATTTAACCGGGTTATATGTGATCGTGGTCAAATAAATTTTAAGACACTGAACTTGAACTTGACCTTTTCATTTTTTAAGAGTCGAGAAAAGGACGAAAAGATGACTCTAGTCTCCTTCAAATATTTAATGAGCACGAAGTGACAAGACGCTCACAGGCACCTTTTCGTTTAAGGAGTCCGAAAAGGATCAAAAGTGACTGCTCTGGAATTCTAGGTAGAGGGTGTGCCAAACTTTTCGCAAAACCGCAGAATACTTTTTAGGGTACGGGCGGTCAATCTTCGTGAATGCTGTGTTCACTGCATTGCGAATCGTAGGGCGGCCGACACGGCTTCCTATGGATAAAGGCTTTATTCCTATAGGGGTCTCCCAATATATACGCGACGGTACGTGGGAGCACAGTCCGTATTGGCACTAATTGTTTCACCGTGGAGGAATCACCCAACCACTCGACGGTAAGCTACCAGGTTTAACAACACCGGAACACGTCTCTAACCTAGACCTCTAGAATGTTTGCGTTATGTTCCAATGCGTTGTTATGTTCATTGAGTTTATTTTACAGTTTATCTTCAATTATGTTTCAGTTTTTTGGTCCTACCGTATGTGGTCTCTCAAAACTTCCTAAATGCAATCTATATGCCACAATTATATCATTTCATTCGATGAATTCTACCTATAAGAGAGTAGAGATTTTTACACAAACAAAATGATTATCAAGCAAGTAACAAAGATCCTAATGCAGCTAATAACAAGAAATAAAAGTTTTTTCTTTTCTTTTTAAAAGCGACAAATAACAATAAATGCTAACTAATATAATGCAAAAAGCTCTTTTGTTTTTTTTTTTGTCTTTTAAGATGGCATAATGCATTCAAACAAACCTCAAGAGATATCCATAAGTATAAACAAACACAATTCACTCAATGGACATAGAACCAATTCAGAAACACGAAGATGAACTGTCAAAGCAAAGGAAAACACAAAGACGTTCAATGAACCATGTGATCTAAGTTCAAATGAAGTCAAGCAAGATCCAAACAAGCTAGAAGTGAATCACTCGAAGCATAGAATACCAAATTTTAACAACCACTAGATGAGTGCGGAAAACAACCAAAAAGCTGACTGGATAATCAAACCACAACGTCCCACAAAAGGCTCGACATGCAAAGCCACTAGGTGCTCTAGGGTTGAGATAAAAAATCGATAGAAATAAGCAAACAACCGAAGGATGAAAGTAACTACCAGTCACACAGAGGTCCAACACACTTCCAGAAGCTGCAAAAGATATAGGAAAACAAAAAATCCGAATTTAAGGAGCTGTCAAGTACCAAACTGGCAAAATTCACAGAGCTGGCGCGACTGTGAATCTGCAACTCGTGCTAACAGTCAATTGGCGCGGGTGTCTATGGAGCAACATGCGCCAACTGGCGCGACTGTCAAAAGAAAAAACGCGCCAGCCGCGTTTACTGACCCAAAAAATAAATATAACAAACCAGGGTCTGACTGACAGTGCCCAGAAGAATCAAACAGCAGATAGCAATTTCAAAACTGACCGAGAAAGCTCATTAACTCAAACAAGCGAGAGAAAACTAACATGCAAGACAAACTCGAAATAGCTTCTCCCCAGTGGAGTCGCCAATTTGTTGGACAGGTAAATCCCCTCTGCGGACAGAGGCGATCCCACTAGCCTAAAACAGAACTAGCCACAATCAATCCACGCTGCTACGCAAGTTCCTAGTTGTACATTAAAGGTGAATTAAGAAGACCAACTTGGAATCCCACGCTATAGTCGAAGCAGAGTTGGTATTCCCACTCCCTCGCTCCGGCAGGTCACAATCCTTGCGATCCTTGCAAACGGACACCTGCACATGCAAAGGAAGAAACAGATACAAGCATAAAATCCACCAAGGCACAACTATATTTCAGTCAGAAAGGAAATAAATCAAACATCACTATGATAGACAATGAGATTGGAACTATAACAGCAATCGTTCATTAATGAATAATAGACTGGAAAAGTTACAACCAAGGTTCTGACGTTGAACCTTCCCTCTGGCTGGGCGAGCAGCTATATGCCTTGCAGTAGACTTCCTCTCTCTCAGATTTCGGGCAGCATAACCTCTCTATACTTCAAGACTCCAACAACTCAAGAACTCTCAAAAACTACAGCACTTCGGAACTCAAAACTCTGGAACTAGCTTGTCTAATGCATGAGGACAGGCTTTTATAGATGAAGAAGGGAGAAAGATTCAATGCACCAGGACACCCATTGTGGATTGGCAACATCCATGAAAAGCTACTGCGGATAGATATCAAGGATAAATGATGACTCTCGACCTCTATCAGATGGATTTTTCCCTCAAAGGACTTCGTGATCTGGGAGGAAAAATCATACAGTCGCGCTTTTGGAAAAAAACATTACCAAACTTGGTTGGCACGGGTGTTGTTCTAAGACAGAGCGCCAATGGGCGCGCCCCTTTTTGAGGATCTGAGTGATTGGCGCGGGTCAGACATTGGGTACCTGCGCCAATGGAAAAAGGGCACTTTTCAGGGATAATTTGCAGAAGGTGTCTTGATGGAACATGAAGTACATACTCAGGGGAACATAGTGCAAGTGTTTTTAGGCTATGTCACTGCTCACAGGTCCCAGAATGCATCCTCCAATGTACTGGAATCGGGGCGATAGGGACGGTGACCAACGGTGACAAATTACTGTGTAACACTTTTGGAACCACAACATTCAAGTACAGGGAATCCAAAGATCTAATCCAATCTCCACCCTTATGGCATGACAATGTTCAAGTAGAGGGACTCTAGAGATCTAACTTAATCTCCACCCTTTTGGCATAACAATGTTCAAGTACATGGACTGTAAAGATCTAATATGATATCCACCCTTATAGCATGACAATGTTTAAGTACAGGGACTCTAGAGATCTAATCTAATCTCCACCAATATGGCATAAAGACATTCAAGTACAAGGAATCTAGAGTTCTAATCTGATCTCCACCTTCCTGGCATGACAGTACAGGGACTCCAAAGATCTAATTTGATCTCCACCCTTCTGGAATGATAGTACAACAAATCCATAGATCTAATTTGATCTCCACCCTTATGACATAATAGGGTTCACGTGCAGGGACTCCAAAGATATAATCTGATCTCCACACTTCTAGCATAACAACATTCAAGTACATGGACTCCAAAGATCTAATTTGATATCCACCATTCTAGCATGACAATACAAGGACTCTAGAGATCTAGTCTGATATCCACCATTCTGGAATAATAGTACATGGAATCCATAAATCTAATATGATCTCCACCCTTCTAGCATAACAGTACAGGGACTCTAGAGATATAATCCGATATACACCCTTCTGGAAAAATAGTGTTAACATTTTGTATATAAATTAATGAAAACATAAGTCAGTACTGTGATTATCACATATTATTAATGTTAGAATAGAGTCATTGTGGACCACAACCCATAAATAAATTACCTACCTGACTCATAAAATCTTTTACAGGATCAAGCATCCACAATGCTTGGTGATCTAAGCTCATTGATGCCTAAGGCCTTGTGGCCAAATTACTAACTAATGAGCACAACTACCTCTCGCATATAGTTTAAACATATATGCATTCATGACTCATAAGTTACATTAGTTCACCCTCTGCCATGTAAGTAGGGATTCTCACTCTTTTTTGGTGTACACTCCAAGTGGTTCACATTTGTTTAATTCTATGTAAAATAGGTTGGTTCAAGAATAAGGTCTTGTTGATGGTGTTGGACCCACCAACATTTAGGGGATCTCCCTGGTATGAAGTCCCAACTAGACCTCACACCATTTGGTGTAGGAGTCCCATCCGGTACGATGGATCGGTTTCCATTATCTTAGAGGTTTGCCTTAGTTATTTTGTTCAACACATGAGAGTGTTATGCTTGTAACTTCAAGAAAACGAGGTGAGTATGCCTGGTGAGTGCGTAATGTAGTTTTGTGTTTGGGTTCTCTTACTATAAGGGAGAGGGTAAAACTAAGCCTCTAGATGAGAGGTAGTAGTACCACCTAGGGAGAGACACACTCGAAAACAACAAGGGTATGTCCAACATCCCACGGAGTAGTCCACAGTGGATGCAGCAGTTGTTAAAACCAAAGTGAATAGGAAAACACATACACCATCTAGTGGAGTAGTCCACACGGGTGCGATGATCATTATAACCATGAAACAAAAATGGCATGTCTAAGTCCCGCAGAGTAGTCCACATGGACGAGACATTAGTGATAAAAAATACAACAAATCTTCATCAATGTAAGTACTAAAATAACCGAAGTAGTTCAATTATCTTAGTACATGTTAAGAAAACATGCATTACAAATGCTTAAAGAATAGTCTTACAAATGGATACAAAGCATGCGTGAAAACATGTTGGCCCGAGACAGGATTCTGAATTAAGAAAAATTTCCAAGACACATCTGTACACCATACATCACTAGTCCCAGTAGTGGGACATTGGAGCCACTCCTCTCTCCTCAAAGAATAGACTACAGACTCTCAAGGCTATGTGGGAGGAGCCAAGGTGAAAATTCCTTTGCTCATACAATGAGTGGGTATATATAGCCAAGGGTGATGCTTGACCCTTGGGACTCTTGGACTTCCCTCATGGCCGTTTAACTTCCTATGACTTTTCAACTAATGTGACTCTTCAACTTCATATGTGCGCCCATACGACTTTCACTTTACATTACATTTGATTACAACAAGTATGGCCCATAGTAGTGATGTGGTCGAGACAACTCATGACACAACTCGACATGACACTATTGACATGTACTGGTTTACTGTGGAATCCATGTCAAACTGCTATGATGTTGAGTGATGGATGTGCTCTCGGTGTGTTGTGTCTTCACCTCCACATGGAAATGCGTTGTGGGGTCTTCGATGGTCTTGGACTTTTCTTGACGGTTTAGTGTGTGTATCCATTTTTCTTGTTGCTCGATGTGATTTGTATGTCTTCCTGCTGTGAGAAAGTATCCTAGCATGCAATCCTTCTTCTTCCCATTCGTCATTGCACCATGTTCCATCAATGTACCTATTCTTGCAATTCACTCATGACATGACGACATCAAATCCAAAAATCTCCTAGTCTAGCAGGATGCATTATTTTCAGTTTCCGGTCCAAGTGATTGGGAGGGAGGACAAGACACTGAAACTGCGCAGAGCATAGCCTAAGTCGGGATGAGGAGATATGGAGTACTGTCGAGAAAAACTACGCAGAGGTCAATGGGAGGAAAAATTATGCAATCAGGGACAACAATGACAACTTCAAGGTGGACCCCAACTCAACAGAACTGCGCAATTCCTGGGGGGAAGACAAGGTAGGGTGTTGGGGGAAACTGTTGGATAGTTTTTGCACAACTTTCAGGATTAGGACTGAGTGGGCCACTCGGGGTCCAGCTAGGAATTTGCACAGTTTCTCAGAGGGAGACAAAGCGGGGCAACAAAGGGGTGCTAGAAGGAAATTCTACACAATTTTCCAGAGTAGGGCATGATTAGGCTATAGAGAGATTTTGGTCACAACTGTGCAATTATGAGAGACAGTGCAAGACAGGTAGTACTGCGCAGTTTCTGGAAATAGTGTAGATCAGGGCAGAAGAATATGCACCATTTAGAGCTGCGCAATTTTAAGGAATAGTGCAGAGCAAGGCAACAAAGGCCTGACTAAACATGACTGCATAGTTTCTGTAGGCAGTGCAGGGCAGGCAGTTGGGCATGTCTGCACAATTTTGGAGAATATTGCAGCCTGAGTCACAATGCATATTTATGGTAGACTAGAGGGAGGCTTGATAACTGATCTTATGGGAAGCACAGATTGGATTGGGCTTGGAGATAACTTCTACGCAATTTTGGGAGACAGATAGCCTACTCACTTCTAACATTGCATAATGCAACTACCCCAGAGGACAACCTCAAGCACTGCTCAATTCTGGGTAGTAGAGTAGGATCATTGAGAGCTGAGACTACGCAGTGTAGCTCAATTAGTGTTTGATTGAAGGGGTTTTCTTGGTCGACAAATTTTCAGGAAAAATGGATAAATGCACAAGCAAGTGAACTTCTGTAGACGTGACATTGTGATCAAAAACTTAGTATGACTCGACGATAGGACACCGCAAAATAACAAGATAAACATGTGCTCAGTGAGATTGTATTAAGGTTAAGAGCAACAAGTGCGGCACTTGAGATATACCTTTGGATGACCGTGATGACACTTGTGTGACCGTGCTTACAACTTTGTGTGTGAGTGCGACCAATGTTCACAGAGTGAAGACAACTCATGCACACAAAGACCAACCTTCAAAATTTCCAGAACAAGATTGTGAGAACGACATAGCAATCAACATGCCAAAAGACGATTGTTGGTTAGATAAGAAAATGGTGTAAAGACTCTACAAGAGCTCATGGAATGAGCTCGAGTGTTTGCAACCATAGTGGAAAAAACAAGGAAGGCACCAAACTTGTGTGACAGTGCTTACAACTTTGTGTGTGAGTGCGACCAATGTTCACAGAGCAAAGACAACTCATGCACACAAAGACCAACCTTCAAAATTGTTAGAACAAGATTGCAAGAATGACATAGCAATAAACATGCCAAAAGACGATTGTTGGTCGGATAATAAAAAGGGTGTAAAGACTCTACAAGAGCTCATGGAATGAGCTCGAGTGTTTGCAACCATAGTGGAAAAAAAAGGAAGGCTCCAAAATTTGGATGCAGGCCAAAATTTTGGAGGGTTTTTTAGCCACCACAATAGGTCCTTAACTCTCCTCCCAACCATTGATAGTCTTCCAACAAAGCAACTACCACCCCCTAGCTTAGGATAAGACAAGGGATTTCATATGATTATCCCACCTCCAACTTATACACAAATTTAGGCATATACCAGGATTCCAAAGTATCTAATTATTCGAACATAAAATTCAATGTAAGGAAGTCAATTGATCTCCACCCATGAGGGACTCAAGAGGATGATCCTCCACCCTCTATTCAATTAGAAACCCTAGGTAATCAGCAGTGAACATGTAAGATCCCTTCCTAGAGAATCTTTGTTTTGTTAGTGAAATTTATGAGTTTATATTGAGCTACTCAGTGAGATATTTCCTCAAACAGTTTGGTTATACTTTTCTATAGGTAATTTATTAAGGTTTTAATTCAAGAATATGATCACAGTAAGCAACAAGTGACCCAATATGACATTCCATATGCTCAAACTAATTTATATAGTACTCAGGAATTCACACACAACTAATATGTATAATCTTTTAAATGGAAAAATGAACTAGAGCAAATCTTCCCTTTAATTATTTACAAATTCAACATGTAATACATATGAAATAATGGACTTGATAAAACTAGGGATTTCATGCCATAATGAGAGTGCTTCCAAATATCAGTCCATATAAGTATTGGACAACCACACTATGTCCAGAAATATCAGCCTCAATAAATGCAACGACACCCTTTGACAAAGGGAAAGAGACTCCGAGAAATTCTAAAGGAAATGGATATAACCTAGCTCTATTCGTCCCAATCTAAATGTGCTCTCCAACCACACTAAAAAGAATTCATGGCCTACTCATAAACCAATAATTTCACCCAACAGAGACATGAGCGACCACTTTTCAATATACACTTTATCAAATTGACTCCCTTGTGGAGAATACCTACCAATAACGTACATGAGTATTATGAGGAATAAACAGAGAGGACTCAGGCTTAGATAGCAAAGGTTCATCCCAAAATGCATACTTCGACCAACATAAGAATGAGAGCACCCATTTGTTCTTTTCTTTGGGAAAATCATATTTTCAATGCAACATTCTAGCTTATAACTCATGGAACTCGACTTGTATTACTCTTAAAACATGTGCTTTGAAACAGTAATGGAATCAAACTTGTGGGTAGAGGAAATGGTTCACAATTCAGTCTGGTTTCTGGAATCTTTAATAGTGCTTCTTCCCATAATGAAAACTTCCATATTTGTCCATTACCATCACCTCTAGAGTGTTTTTGTCTTCCCGATCCTTCTTAGAAATGTGCACTTCTCTTATCTTCTACAAACGAAACTCATAATTCTACCTTCTTATTTTTTGCCCCACTCTCCTGCCTTCCCCCTTGTGTTCCCTGTTTTCTCTTATTTTTAATTATGGTCCTTGGTTAGTTAGGCTCCTTAATGTAGTTAGGGCCATCCCTAATTATTTTGTAAACCCCTTATGTTGAGGTTTTGGGCATACCAGGGTCATTACAATAGATTTCTTGTGAAGGAACCTACTCTGACATCAATTAATTAAATAGTGATTTTCATAGCACCAATAGTAAATCAAAACAAGAATCATCAACACATCACAAGAGCATTATACAAGAAATTTTTGAGTGGAAACCCTTATGGGATAAAAACCACCAAATTATTTTCTAATATAATTTATTAGTACAAAAAAATTAGCTCCAACTTTCTAGTACTTTAGAAAAGCATTTAATTTATCAAGAAGCTCCAACTCCTAAAAGGATGCTCCAATAACCTAGTTTACCAGCTCTAACTAGATGGACGCTTCAATTCCCTGGTTTTATCAATTTCAACTAAAAGGATGCTTCAACCCCTTGCAAGTTCCAGCTTTCCCTAGCCCCACCCTACCACCCTGAAGTATTTCCAGGCTCCAACCTGAAGGATACTTCACTCTCTTACCTTGCACCACCCAACCACCCTGAAAATATAAAGATAGAGAAATAATTGTGGGTTCCCATACTAGGGACAATGGCCCACTTACAAAGATATTCAAAAATCCTTTTACTATTGATTTATGCTTCAAATGTACAATGATAAGCCAAACTACATCAACTGTCAAGCTAAAGAATATTGGTTAGGTCCATATGAACTAAATGCAATCTATGAGAATGGATTAGTTAGAATCAAAAATATTAATGAAGGAGTTAATTTTCTTGTTAATGGGCATAGATTAAAATTATATCAAAACCCCTTGACAAGAGAATAATTTATTTAAAACTTTTAGCAAAATTTAGAAACAGAGTTGGTGAGAAAGGGAGATCATTCTCCCTCACCAACAAACTCAATTTAATTTTTATTCATATATATATATATATATATATATAGAGAGAGAGAGAGAGAGAGAGAGAGAGAGAGAGAGAGAGAGAGAGATCCATGAAAACTAGGATAGTGACATAGCTATATAGATAATCCTAGTTGAAAACCAATTCTCGCCTTGAAATGTCTAGAAAATATTGAATATAAATTTCTAGCTTGTAGAATTTATTTCTTTGTAGAAGATGAGAAGAATCAGACACAACAACATTATAATACTACTTTTCAGATATCTGCACCATTTTTCAATTCAAGTAGAGTGCTTTATCAAAAAAATTATCAACTTGCCATTTTTTTATAGCCAAAAAAATAAATAAATAAAATTAAATAAATAAATAAAACAAAATCAATAAAAATTCAATTTCTCTAAGAAATCAAGTAGCATGATCAAAAATTAAACTCCAACAACAACAACTCAAAGGAACCTGTTTCAAAGAACATCTAATTCCCTTAAGGGTAATAGAGATAAAACATTTAGTTTGTTTTGATTAAAGTAAAACTATAGAACATATAATACTTGGATATATTTTTTTATAACCTAAGCTCGAAAGAGGCAAAATTTAAAAATCATCATAATTAATAAATGATGGAAAATCATCCCACAATCCTTTGATTCCAAAATCATTTCATATTGGATCCCACTTACCGAGTCACTAAAACCAATCTTGAGATATCAATTATGAGATCATTATCAATTTTATCAATAGTTCAAGTGATAATTAGGGATTGAACAATACCTTTCTTATTCTACCATTACAAATACTATTCATTATCTTCCGCCTTCCCTGCCCTCATACATTGTCTTCATCAAACTTGATAGATTCTTTTCATCATGATCATTCCACCACCCTTAGAAGTGACTGAGAAAAGTGGTTCAAAACTCAAAATTCCCAAGCTCCAAATATAGGCATTGTCGTCATAATTGAACCAAATGGTAGAAATATCCTTGAAGCCAAATGCAAAAGGCAACTACAAAAAATCATGGAATCAAGGCTAAGATTAGCAATATGAGAACGAAGATTACAAAGTCCTTTTTAGCATAAGCCATTAAATTACTAAGAGCTAGAGAAAATTGGATTAAGTGCCAAACATTCAAGGATGACTTGTGGAAGATACAACTCAAAAATCCTAAAATGGACACTATAATCTAGACAAAAGGAATATGAGTGGTTTCATTCAAGAAGAAATGGAGGAACCTCCTATACATTCTCCATAAATTCCTTACATGTGAAGGAAGGTACGGCATGGTTTTATTCTACCACATTAGGCTTCTTATGCACTTTCAGAAAGGTAGAGAAATTAACTTAGCTTATTACTTGACTAATAGTCTCAGAAATATTTCCTTTAACATACAAAGGAATTCAAGAAATGTGGATAGAAGTTTGTAACATTTTGGTCTTGTAAAAAATTTGGTTGAAGATGAATTGAGGCTTCAAGGTAATAATTAGAAATATCCTTTTAGGGAATCGCTTTTAAGGAAGCACCTGAAGGAACAAGAAATCAAGGCTCTAAATGGATGCAAGTGAGCTAGGGTTTATGTTACAGAACCTCCAAACCTTAAACCTACAAAAGTAATGGAAATTCCATCTTGTGAATTAATAGAAATTGAACCTATGGAGTCTAAAGATCCTATAGAAAGTTCAATACTGGAACATGTGAATGTCCTTGAGTTTGATGAAGCCATAATTCCTAAAGAACAAGGTCAGTCATTAAACCCTAATCTATTTTAGTAACAAAATACATGATCAAAGTGACAAATCAAAGCTTAAAAATGGACATGCATAAAGTCAAGAAAAAAACTAGTGAAGACAAATGTCAAAACCCCTACAGCAAAAGCAAAGCACGATATAACTTTCAAAAATATTTAAGAGAAGAAGGGTGCCAAGAGGAATAATTCTAAAGGAATAATTTATTTGAAATGCAAATAAAGGAATCGAAGGATAAATCTTAGTATATCAAAAGAGGATAATTAGTTCATAATTGTAACTACCCTTCCCGTATTTACCCTCTTTCAAAAACCCTCTAGGGTAAACATGATTTGAGCGCTACTA
Organism: Pinus tabuliformis; assembly: GCA_031772625.1. Lineage (NCBI taxonomy): Eukaryota > Viridiplantae > Streptophyta > Pinopsida > Pinales > Pinaceae > Pinus > Pinus tabuliformis. Next base: position 856,770,062 of record CM062806.1, read on the forward strand.
TGACAAGACCTTACCTCCAAGTTCCAGTGATGTAAGTGGGGTCTACAAACTGAACCTTTCTAACATCCCTCAAGGAATGCAGACCACTAAGGAGTTGAAAAACCACCCCAAGTGACAAATCCTTAAGTTGGAACTCTTTTTCACTGCCTTAAGTCCATAAATGCACCCAGAAAACTGCATGCATGTGGTTATGAGGCCCCAACCACATGCATAAGCTTTCCTCCATGCAGTTGTAAACCAAAAAATTTAGTTTTGTACCAGCGGTTCCAAGATCTGAACCCCTTTTTTAGGCTAGCCTCTAGACCACTTCCCAGAATTGCCTATAAATTTCAAGAATCATAACAATGTTGATAACAAATATAGACAATCTAAACTTGAACAAGTTCTTGACCTACGCACGCCCAATGAATACTATATATTTTGTCAAACATATGATAAACATGAAACTACAGGTCATGAATGCATATATGATCATAAGTGTATGAACTGCATCTGAGAATCACCAAGAAGGATCTATTCCCTCTATAGCTAGCTTCAATAACACTTGTTATTCCATGTATTCATCACCCATTCGATAACTTATAAAATCATAAAAAGATCCATAGTTAGAGCACATCATAGAATTATGCAAATAACCATCATATAACTAGAATAGGAACCATAATAAGTCTACCATAAAATCAACATAATAACAAGTACATGTTCTCATTAAACACATTAGGAAAATAGTTTGTATTACATATGAAAAATCTAACCAAGTCAAAGACTTCCACATACCACCCGACCATAGATTGGGTTGAAAAAAAATCTTTCTTTTATCCAATCACCCTCGTGACATATTCCAAACGTGAGTTTGGGATATCATGGGATCAACCAAGACATAAACAAATAGGGACTTTAGTGGTTAAACCACCTCCACCATTAAGCTACCGTGATCTCACCTAAACGAGATCACAAAACCAAACCAAGCTTGGATGCCTTAGAATTCCTTCACCATACTTTGAGGAATTTTCTTGTCTCAACCCACCTATCAAGTGCTTCCATGAGAAGACCATATACACCCCCAAACCTTGGGAATTTCCCTGATACCACCTCACTCAGTTCTAAAAAACTTTTTGTCAATCCAAATCTCAACCAAGAATGAATACCATGACATCATGGCTACCCTAGAAATGGAAAGGCAAAGTTGAAACCATTGTCAAACCAGGAAAAAATAATACCAATGATAGAAAATGAACCAAATAAATAAATTCATGTACCATGCATTCACACCTCAGCTAGGAAATCACACATGCAACATGTTACCTACAAAATCTTCATGTTTAAGTTTTTTAACAAACCTTCCTTTTCTTGCCCTTTGCTTCCCTTGCTTGTCATTTTCCTTCCTTTTCTTGCTTGCTTGCCTTTCTCCAAAACCAAGTGAATGCTCAAATTCTCCAAGAATGCTCTAAATGTGCAAGAGAGTATGAGAGAAAACTAGAACTAATAAAAATTTGTTATGAAACCAACTCACAAAAATATAGAGAAGATAGATCAACGCCTTAGAATTCAGCCTCTTCGAGGGGGAAACCTCCTTTACATTACACAAATGAATGATTCTTTGATGATTCAAATGAAAAGACCTCCTTTCTATATATAGGAGTCTAAGGGGTCATAATATAATCAGAGCCGACATAACAATAATAATGTAAGGGCACAATAATAACAATAGTGGGCTTCTATGGGGGACAATAGTAACAATATGGGCACTACATGGGTACATCAATATAATAAGGGGGTTGTACTAATAAAAATAATAGGTTACACTAGTAATATAGGGCCTAACATGCCCCTCTCCTTCAAAAAGTGTTGTCCTCAACGCTTGAGTAGTTATTGATGCTTTCGTATAAAATTCTTGTCCTCCCATGTGGAATCTTCAGCGGGTAAGTTCTTCCACTTGATGAGATACTTTGAAATTGATTTCGTAGTTGTCGGGTTCTTGTTTCTGTGACTGCTCCAGGTTCCAATATGATTTTTCCTTCCTCTTCAATTTCTGGCAATATTGTTTGAATTGGGATCTTTTGCAACTTTTGAATAAGTGGCCATACTTCTTTGTCCTTCTTCCATTCATCCCTTGCTTCATTTACCCTATCTAGTTGGATAATAGAAATAGCATAAAACAATGCTTCCACATCCTCATCCTTTCTTGAGAGTGAATCTGCAACAATTTTTTTTTTCAATTTTCTATAGATGATGTCAAAGTCATAACCCAACATATTTGTGACACATTTTTTCTGTTATTCTAAAGATAATGGTTGTTCTAAAAAGTATTTACGACTATCATGATCCATTTTTACCTTGAAGTGTCTTCCCATTCGGTAAGGTCACCATTTCTTAAGTGCATGTAGTATTTCCAACATTTCCTTCTCATAAATAGCTTGCTTGAGACGTAGCAGTAAAAATACCCAATCACCTACATCAAAACATTTTTCACTACGATGTTGATCTACCTGTTGTTTCATTCGATTTTGCACCAAAGTGGTGTTATCCTTTAAAAGTTGGAGAACTTGTTGTTGATGCTCGATGTGATCTTACCCTGCTTGAACCTTTTTCTTCTTGATATGTCCTTCTATCTATAGAGTTTGAGGAGTGGTAATTTCTTCCAATCCTTTACAAGATATGGTCGGATTCATTTCTTGATGTTCAATGTGATCTTTCACTTATTGAACATTTTTCTTCTTGATATGTCCTTCTATCTTGATATTTTGAGGAGTGGTAATTCCGACCAATGAATTACAAGATATGGTTGGATTCATTTCTTCTTTCTTGATGTGATCTTTCACTTCTTGCACCTTTTTCTTCTTGATATGTCCTTCTATCTTGAGAGTTTGAGGAGTGGTAATTATTGCCAATGCTTTACAAGATATGGTCTGATTCATTTCAACTTTCTCTGGGGTTGGGTCCTGGCGTATATCATCTTCTTTTGATGTTTCTTGATCCTTTTCTTCCTCCTATTCATACTATATGTAAAATAATTTCTTCTCAGCATACTTATGACCTTTATTCCATTTTCTATCACAATTGTAACAAAGCCCTTTTCCTCTTTTTTCTTCCAATTGTTGTGGTGTAACCCTTGTAGGTTGTGGAAGGCTAGGAGAAACAACACTTCCATATTTATAGTTGTGAGGGGTAGACTTCCTTGTTGCCATAATTTTACTTTCCACTATGTAACAAAGCCCTTTTACTCTTTCAAATTGTTGTGGTGTTGCTCTAAAGAAGGTGTTTCTCTTTGTATCCTCATAATGTGCTATCATTTCCTCCATGAAAATTGACCACGTAACAAGTTTTTTATGAGAACAAAGCCCTTTATACCATAAAAATTGATCTGGTTCTAAATATGAAGATGAAATACATACCTTTTGTAACAGTGGTACACCATGTAGATCAAAATATTGCTCCATCTGAAGTATCCAATTTACCGGATCCTTGCCATCAGACTTCCTCATATCCCCTTTTCTTGATTTTAGGGGCTTGATATTGAAATGACTATAACTCTATAATTTCAGCTCTTCTAGTTCTGAAATTGTGAACTGTGGTAGCCCTTTGTGTCCTCTTTCCAATGCCACCAATCTGATTGAATTTAGATTCTCCAAGAAAGAGTTATGCACAATCTCCCAAGATGACCTTATTATATACCTTTTAAGAAGAGCGAAATTGTAGGAAGTTCCACGTGTCACTGTTTCGACCTTAGGATCTGAAAAATATATACAGCAAACTACAGTCTGTCCTCTTTTTGTAACTTCTTACGAAATTTTAATCTGATGCTCAAAACAAAAGTTATGATGATTTTCCCAAGGTCGCCTGTTTGGAATGTAATTCAAGAGTCTGCAAAAAGATCAACTTCCTCAAATCATATATCCACAAATATAGCACGAAAAGCTCTAAAATTTGGACCCGAGGTTCAGCGCAATTTCATCTCAAATGGGTTTTGTTGTTTTCTTATGAAACATTGCAAAAAAAAAAGTTACAGCAAAAATGTCATGATGACCTATTTGGAACAGCAAAACCCTAGAATCCAAAGCTCTGATACCAAATGTTATGGAACCAGCGCACAAAAAGATAGAGAAGATAGATCAACACCTTAAATTTCAGCCTTTTCGAGGGGGAAACCTCCTTTACATTACACAAATGAATGATTCTTTGATGATTCAAATGAAAAGACCTCCTTTCTATATATAGGAGTCAAAGAGGTCATAATATAATCAGAGCCGACATAATAATAATAATGTAAGGGCACAATAATAACAATAGTGGGCTTCTATGGGGGAAAATAGTGACAATATGGGTACTACATGGTTACATCAATATAATAAGGGGGTTGTACTAATAACAATAAGGGGTTACACTAGTAGTATAGGGGCCTAACAAAATCTATCAATTGATCATTTGATGCATTTTTATCATCGATCTCTCTTTTTCCTTCATTTTTCTTTTAATTTCCTTTGTATGCAAATTTGTGTCTCTTCACCTTCCTTTTATCCTATTTTCCTTTATTTTCATAATTAAATTCCAATTAATATTCTCTCTTTGTATTTTCCAATGCCTTTGCCAATTTCCATAGCCATAATAAACCACAAGTGATACCCATTATAGTGTAGTGTTTACCCAACATTCAACTTGGAATATGTGTCTCATGACCTTGGTATTATTATTTTGCATTTATTATCCTTTATTACATAAAACTTTAATCTAAGGTTGTTACAAACCCCTCCCCCTTGGGGGAACAATTTCCTCAGTGTTCTATGACAACTATGACTAGAAAATAGTTGAAAACAAAACATACTGCCTATGGAGTTTTATAACATATCTCGATGCAGTATTTACAATGACATCCTGTTGAAAAACAAAACAGACATACCGCTTATTGGAGCTGTATAACATAGATAATTGTGGTATTTATAGTGACAACCATATACATATATATACCAAAAATTTATTTCCTTGAACCAACAAATAATGAAGGATACATAGCCTACATCCGATCAGCCACCTCCCATGTAGCTTCATCGGGCCCAAAGTGTTTCCATTGCACTTTGCTTGCTTTATTGCTCACTGCCGGAGTATGATATGTTTTCTTTGTAGAATGAACTTTGGCTTTGGCTGGAACTCTGCTTATGGTTCCACCTACAATAGAGACCAATCAATGAAATGATTAGCATCTTGCACATACCTCTTAAGCAATGAAACATGGAAAACATCATGGACTTTCATTGTTGGCGACAATGCAAGTTTGTAGGCCACTGGTCCAATCCTCTATGTGATCTCAAAAGGCCCGCAATCTTGAGGTTCTAACTTGGCACATGACCCAATCCTTAAGGGGATCCTCTTGGGATTGATGCACAAGTACACATGCTCCCTAACTTGAAACTCACTGAATGCTTTGTGTTGATTTGCATAACTATTTTGCATATCATATGCTACCTTTAAATTCCTCTTGACAACCTGCATCTCACGCTCCATCTCAGCCAACATGTCCGGTCCAATCAACACCATGTTCACTGGATCACCCCAACTGATAGGAGTATTAAAACTCTTCCCATAAAGAATCTCAAATGGACTCATCCTCAATGACTCTTGATACCCATTATTATAAGCAAACTATAAAAGTGGAAGGTACTCCTCCCACCTCCTCTACTAATGCATGACATACATCCTCAGCATATCCTCCAGAATACTATTGACCCTTTCGGTCTACCCTTCTATCTGTGGATGATAGTTTTTACTAAAGGTTAAACCTCTCCCCAAGCTTGCAAACAACTCCTTCCAAAACATAGAAGTGAACTTGGCATCTCTATCTGATATGATATTCACGGGAAAACCATGCAACCTCACTATCTCCCTGATGAAGAACTTAACTACCTCACTAGCCAAAGTTGTAGACTTCACTACAATGAAGTGAGCTACCTTTCTCAACTTATCAACCAAAACCATGATGGAATCATGTTGCGTCGATGTCCTTGGAAACCCTGTAATAAAGTCCATGGAAATGACCTCCCATTTCCAATATGGAAATATAAAAGGTTGTAATAAACCACTAGGATGCTTATACTCAGTTGTCACCTACTGACATCTAAAAATTTAGCAAGGAAATCAGCCACATCTCTCTTTAAGTTTGGCCAATAGTAAAATTTCTTCACGGCTGTCAATGTCTTCTGGTATACTAGGTGGCCTGAATATGACTTGACATGAAACTCCCTCAAGATAATATTCTTCAACTCATTTTCATCCGACACATAAATCTTGTCCCTGAATTTGATCAAGTCATCTACCATGAGGTGATACTCCTCATCCCTATCACCCTAACCTTATTGCTGCAATCTTTGTTTCAATTGTTAGTACCTGTCATCATGTTTCCCTGCATGTAAGATCCACTCCTAAAAATCTGTCCCATATGAACTCACAGTTAAAATTTGATCCACCTGCATGCTCCTACTAAGAGCATATGTAACCTTGTTCTCCTTACCTTTGATGTACCTAATCTCAAATTCAAGCTCACTCAAGATATCCAACCATCTTAGCTTGTACGACATTCATATTAGGTTGGTCAAACAAGTAACTAAATCCACTACAATCACACATCAAGACAAATCTCTTGCCAAGAAGATAATTTTTTGGGCATGGAATCCCCCCACAACATGTTTTGGGGCTCAGAGCCCAAGTTTTGAATACTATTATTGTAAAGACTCCACGAATTACGGGCGCAGAGCTCAAATTGTATAATAGAGTCATAAGGTTGTCCGCCCTAAGTTTTGAAGGTAGTGTCGGCCTACCCATGGTCTGCGGACCATGGGATTCTATAAATAGAGCGAGACTCTAAGATGTAAAGTAGCGAAGAAACAAGTAGTCAAGGAATGGAGTCTAGAAGATAACGAGCACTGAGAAAAGGTCTAAGTGCTTTTGGGTCGTAGTGGTAGGAAGAGGCTCTACAGCTGAGTGCGCAGAGGCCTAGTAGAGTCCACAGCTAAGTGCGCAGGGCGGAGTCGAGTCTGTAACCAAGGAAGAAGAATAATAAAGAGAAGTTTGATTCCAAATCTTGTGTATTTGTTCTTGTGTTATTTCCTGTTTAATTATATTATCTTCTTTATCACATGCACATATATGAATGCTAAACACTGTTAAATATAACTAGACACATATAAATAAGCTAAGTGATCAACTAATATCATGTTAATGGTAAGGAATTGAGTAATAACATGGATTGGGCCTCGAGCAGGGCTGCACGAAGGCAGCATCACAGGCGGTGAGGTACTGATAGATGTGTGTAGCGACGTATGCGCAGGGTAAAACCCTGGACCACCGAAAATCATCTGACATCTCTAGGGTGCAGAAACCTAGTTCTAGCACCCTCCCATACTACTTCAGGTGAGACCTCAATCTGCACTCCACAGACTATTGTCGAAAGGGCCAGTAGTATCGGGATTTGTTTGGCTAAATCACCTCTGATCCCAGTTCAAGCCCCCACAAGCCACAAATGGTTCTATTATCGAGACCGCGATCTGCATAAGGGATGTCTGATGTCGTGTCACTGGAATCCAAAAAAGAAAGAAATTGAAGGGTGATTGGACAAGAAGATTCACGAGTTCGCGGTGCAAGAAAATAAGAATCCATAAGTATCTAAGGAATAGTGGTTGGAGCGCTACTTATATATGGAAATCCATGAAATTTTCTTTCCATCCTTTCCTTCTGAACTGTATGAGTGGATCAGGAACCTAACATACAATCAGGGAAGGTGCAGGCTCGATAAACCAATCCTGTGGACTCCAGAATTAGTGCACAGATTAGAAGCCTCGGAAGATAAGATCACGCAAGTTGTGGACCATTGGCTCGATCAAATTATAAGAGGATTTATCACTGAGTTTGCGGTAGATACGACAGTCAGCTACAGTGAGGCGGAATGACGCTTCCTCAAAGGACTGCGAGGTAAGTATATCAAATCTTTGAACACTTGGATTAAGATGGTATTGCGTGAAAAGCGGGTTATGCAAATAAATTAATGTTTGGAACTACACGGAATGGGAATATATATAGAAACAGAAGTACTGAAGAATTAGAAACTAGTCCCTTAATTTCACCCTCACGGGATAGCGAGAAAGAGCTTGCAAAAGTTTCTCCGAGAAGCACAGTCAATCTGATAAGACAGCGAATTTCATGCTTACCACCTCCACCCACACCACCGCCCGTCTCACCATATTCATCTCCATCTCCACCCACCCCATCTCCGCCACCCCCATAGTTCAGTATCGCGAGCGCAATCAAACTGTCAGTATTCAGAGGAGTAGGGAATGAAGACCTGGACCAATTCTGGTTCGTAGTAAGGGCGATATGGCAAGCACAAGGAGATGTGGATGAAAATATAAAGAAGGCTACATTGGTAAGCGCATTGCAAGATCATGCATTAGCATGGTACTTTAAGCATTCTAATGATCATCCAAATGTAGGAATCACAGAAATCCAGTCTACACTGAAAAGGGAATTTAGCAGGCCAAAGTTGGAGACCAATTAGTTATCGGGTTTAAGGATATCGCGATACTCTAGGGCGAGACCCCCTGGGATCTGGACCAAAGACTGAAGAGTATGATTCGTGAAAACAATATGACTTTGACGGATGGGCAACACCACGCATGGTTTGTAGGGTCATTAACACCGCATTTAAGGATGACGTTGTCACAATAAAATCTTTCCACCCAGGCCGAAGCTTTGGAGATGGAAATGAGATTGCATGAGACCCCTATATAAGATCCTGGTCTGGGAGTCCAACAAATCCACGCGCAACTGCAAAATTTGTGTTTGGAAATGCAGAGTTTGAAACAGGACATGACATCTTGACTAGAAGCATGCGAGGAGGTATGGTGCATAAAATGCAAAGGCTAGGGGCATGATAAGGACCACTGTCCAGTTTTCGCGAATTACTTGGTGGGAGGAGGGCCGATGCCATTAATACCTAAGGCACAAGTAGTACCGAGCGTGGCACCTACACTATGGTGCATGATTTGTCAAATAGGAGGAAAACACACTACGGATAATTGTCATCTATTGCAAAAGTATACATAGATGTCCCAGCAATTGTTTTGTAAGTTTTGCAGGTCAGTAGGTCATGATGAACGCACCTATAGGAGATACGAACTAATGATGGATTAGACTCCTACCTACAGGGTACAGACTAAAACACGAGCCCTTGACCCAAACGCAGGAATGGCGTGCGCTGGATTTCAGGGTCACGAATGAGGTCGAGGTGGAATGGGACCAAGAAGGGGTCGCGGACAACTAATTTGTTAAAATTGCAGAGGGCCAGGACACTATGCCCGCGATTGTACGAATCCGACAAGAACATCATGTTTGTACTGTACACAGTTTTATCATGAGGCAGAAGACTGCCCCACCTTGATAGCAAGGCTACATGAAAAAGGGGTACTTCAGCCTCCCCTGACTCAGAATTTGCAAATGATGAGGTTGGAGCCGCGCGAAGAAGACCCGAATGTAAACATAGTGCCTAGAAGCGGTATCATCACTGGAGATGATAAAGGTAAGCAATCAAAAGAAAGTCTGTGGGTTTGCAAGTCTCTTACAAAGGAACCTGAATTTGATTTGGAGCAAGCGAAGGAGACATTCATGGAAGCTAAGAAGAGCTTCATGGAGGTCTCCACTTCAGGTAGTAAGAATCAACTAGAACCAAGGATGGATCCTTCAATGCTCACTACCTTTCTGGAAACATGCATGAAATTTCTGCACGACAGCAAGGTTGTAAAAGGACTACAGGAACTTATCACTAGGTGCGTGGGGTCAGGGGAACTACGTGTGGTCCGGAAACTTGGAAAGCATGCATTGCGCACAGGAAGGGAAATGAGATTGACTGCACAAATCGAAGAATATGAAATGGATCAGGTAATTCTGGATCTCGAATCGGATGTGAATGTACTTTTGAAACAAACATGGGAACGCATGGGTAGACCCATACTACAATGGTCTCCTATCCAATTGCGAATGGAAAACCAGCAGAAGATCCTACCCATGGGGATATTGCAAGGGGTAACGGCGGATATTGAAGGTGCAAACGCACTGGCAGATTTTGAAGTGATAGAGATTTTCGACGATAGCAATCCCTATCTCATGCTATTGTGCATACACTGGGCCACTGATATGAACGAAGTCATAAATCTAAAAAAGTACAAAATGGTTTTTGAGAAAAAATCACTACGTGTAGTAGTAGCACTAGATCCGGCCGAAGGAGCGTGATACGCTGAACCAGTGCACGATGATGATAGTGATGACAATCTCGATTGCATCTACAAGATAAACAGACGAGAACAAGATTGGGTGAATCTGACTGCAGATGGAAGGATTTCGTGGGAGTGTGAAAGCTCTTGCACTTCGGATTCGGACGAAGAAATAGAACGATGGAAAAATCAGCTACACGAAGTAACAACGCTTAATTGCAATATGATGATAAGGTCACTACCTTGCATGACAACGGAGATAAGGGATCTGCCTAGGTATGATGAGTTGACAGCGATGGATGACTTTCTGAATAAATTTGAGAGCGAAGTACCAGAACAGCAGCGTTTTGACGCTCTGAAATGGGCATTGCACACTACACCCACAAGATGGTGGGGTACACATCAGAGAAATATTGAGGACTTTTGCGGATGTAGAAGAATGATACACCTACGATTTGGGAAACCATAATTGCGGCTAGTAGACAAGTATGACGGATGGGATGATCCACGTACACACCTCACGAAATGGACCAAGGTCTACGGGGAAGAGCCACAACTTGAATGGGTACATTTTTTCTACCATACCCTAGACGTCATACCAATGAATTGGTATACTGAGATGGAGCTCTGCCATGGTACGAGAGAATGGGATATATTGTGTGAGGGATTTCTGTTAACTTTCACATTCGAATATCGTTGGTCAAATACTGTTGATGATGCATTGCAGGCAATAAAAGAAGTTATCTTCAAAACACCCTCGGAGCCCATAGAAGTAATCCAGCCAGAATGGGCGACACAGTTGAGTTGTGCGCTAGAACGTTACAATGCAAATGTTGAGGATGATGATGAGGACCCACCAAATCTCAATTTTCTAGAAACATAAGGTTGTCACGAGGTTCGAGGACCATCGATTGAGAATCCTGACATCACCGCACCACTAAAAAAAAAGCAGGTCAACATTAGAACAGAGGCGGAGCCGAAGTACGCAACGCTTGGGGACTATTGGGATGATGCCACAGTGGATAATGTCATTTAGTTACTCCGCAAATACCAATATTTGTTCCCAACCAAAATCACAGACTTGAAAGGGATCGTTGGCGACTTAGGAATGATGAAGATCACCCGGAAACCCGACGTGAAGCCGATTAAGTAGCGACCTTACCGCTTGAATTCGAAATATAAGGAAAAGGTTCATGAAGAATTAGACAAAATGCTCGCCGCAGGAGTTATTGAGCCAGTGGAAGAATCCAACTGGGTGAGTCCTATGGTGGTGCAAGAGAAAAAGCAGAAGGGAGAAATAATAATATGCATGGACCTCAGAAAGTTGAATGACGCCTATGTACATGATCCATTCCAGACACCATTCACAGATGAAGTACTGGAGAATGTTGGCGGCTAGGAAGCATACTCATTCATAGATGGGTTCTCAGGGTACCATCAAATCAAGATCGCGCCAGAAGACACGAGTAAAATGACCTTCCTGACGGGATGGGGTTGCTTTCAATGCACCGTTATGCCGTTCGGAATAAAGAATGTGTCATCCATATTTTCGCGCATCGTTGTGGCTGCGTTCAAAGAATACATCCACAAGGTATTGGAGGTCTATCTGGATGATTGGACTATATTTGGATTAGTTAAGCACCATGTAGCAAGCTTACGCTTGATGCTGGACACTTGTCGCTGACACCAGATTGCGCTGAACCTTAAGAAGTTCACCTTCCTCATCCCCTTGGAAACCTGCTGGGACATGTGGTCTACAAACAAGGACTGATGGTGAACCCTACGAAGATTGTCGTTATTCTAAATTTGGAAGCACCACGTAGTGTTAAACAGTTGCGCACTACCGTGGGGCATACAGGGTCCTATAGGAAGTTCATCAAAAGTTATGCCCAAATAACATCGCTGATGGAAAAACTATTGAAAAAGGATGTTACATATTACTGGAATGATGATTGCATGAAGAGTTTGGATGTCTTGAAGGGGAAACTAGCCTCTGCTCCAATCCTGGTCTTCCCAAAATGGGATGTGGAGTTTCATGTACATGTTGATGCATCATGTATTGCGCTGGGAGCAGTACTCACACAGGATGGTGCGGAGGGCATGGATCACCTGATCGTGTTTGCAAGTTGGAGATTGTCCAAAGCCAAAAAGAACTATTCCACCACCGAGCACGAGCGGTTAGCGATGGTGTATGCGCTCCAAAAATACTAACACTATTTACTCAAAGGACATTTTAAGATGTATACCGACCATTCCGCGTTAAAATACTTGGTAAATAATCCTATTTTTGGGGGGGGGCGCATATGTCGATGGCTCTTACTGTTCCAAGAATATGATTTTGAGGTCATAATCAAGTCGAGACACCTGAACGTAGGACCAAATCACTTGTTGCAAATTGAGATGGGTGAGGAACCCACTAATTTGGAGGAGGGACTGCCTAATGCGCAGCTCTTTGCAGTACACATCGCAGACAAACACTTCAAAGATATAATCCATTTTTTGACAATAGGGACGGCGCCAAAGGAACATTCTGTCCAACAAAAGAAATAATTGGTGGTGCGCGCAGCGGATTTTTTTGTCATCACAGGGAACCTATACAAAATGGGGAATGATGAGATATTGCGAAGATGCATACCTGAATTCGAACGAAGCTAGATCCTCATGGAAGCACATGGGGGCACTGCAGGAGGACACTATGCCGGATGTGTGACCACACAGATGATTCTTTGTGCAGGGTTATGGTGGCCAACCCTGCACCAGGATTCGAAATCGCACTGTAAGGCCTACGATATATTCCAAAGGATGGGAAAACCATCACGGAGGGACGAGATGTCGTTACATCCACAAATGACACTATAGCCGTTTGAGAAATGGGAAATCGACTTTGTGGGACAAATCAAACCTCAGGGAAATACGGGTGCACACTACATCATCACTGCGACTGAGTACCTGACACGATGGGCGGAAGCGCATCCGGTCAAAGACTACACAGCTGCCACAACTGTGAAGTTTTTGTTTGAAAACGTGTTGACCCGATTTGGTTGTCCGAAAATCTTAATGAGTGATCATGGAACACATTTCCTAAATGAAACCATCACCGTGCTCATAGACAAATTCGAGGTGTATCATCAAAAAAGTACACCGTACCATCCACAAGCTAATGGGACAGTAGAGGCATTCAACAAAATACTTGAGACTGCGCTGACCAAAGTATGCAATGCGTAGTGAAATGATTGGGATCTGCATGTATCTGACGTGTTATGGGCTTATATAACAACGTGCAAGAAAGTGACAGGACAGACACCTTTCCAGTTAGTTTATGGCGTGGAAGTTGTCATGTCAATGGAATATATCGTACCTAGTCTACGAATAGCAGCGCTTACAGGCATGACGGACCACGAAGCTCTGGAAGAAAGGCTCGTGGAACTAGAAGAACTCAAGGAAGAATGGTTTTTAGCTAGATTTCATCAGCAGGTACAAAAGCAACGTGAAAAAGTTTGGCACGACTGCCATATCAAGTTACGCACCTTCAAGGTGAATGACTTAGTGCTGTTGTACGATAGTAAGTTTGAAAAATTTCTGGGAAAATTCAGAATGCACTGGTTGGGACCATACATAGTTAAGGAGGTCACAGACGGAGGTGCAGTCTAGTTAGTCAAACTAAATGGAGAACCATTTCCAAGCAAAGTAAACGGCAGCCGCTTGAAGCCCTACACAGGAGGGCCGACTATCTAACTAACCGGTCGAAGTACAGTCTTCGCGACCCGAGGAACTGGACACAAGCGCGGGACTCTAAACATACACAACGGATGTCAGTACATATGTAAGGACACAATTCATACATGGAGGAACAAAGGCAACATGTTCAGCAGGTAGCAGCCCAGTGCGTTGTCGATATCCAGACCGTTCGAGACCAGCTGGAGGAACTTCACGCCAAGATCGTCGTGCCGAAAGAGTGACTTGAGGATGAGTCACGATGTTTATGTTGGGGGTCTGTTTTGGGCATGGAATCCCCCCACATCATGTTTTGAGGCTCAAAGCCCAAGTTTTGATTACTATTATCGTAAAGACTCTGCGAATTATGGGCGTGGAGCGCAAATTGTATAATAGAGTCATAGGGTTGTCTGCCCTAAGTTTTGAAGGTAGTGTCAACCTACCCATGGTCCACAGACCATGGGATTGTATAAATAGAGCGAGGCTCTAAGTTGTAAAGTAGCAAAGAAACAAGTAGTCAAGGAATGGAGTCTAGAAGATAACGAGCATTAAGAAAAGGTCTAAGTGCTTTTGGGTCATAGTGGTAGGAAGAGGCTCTGCAGCTGAGTGCACAGAGGCCTAGTAGAGTCCGCAGCTGAGTGCACGAATCCCTGCAGCTGAGTGCGTAGGGCGGACTCAAGTATGTAACCAAGGAAGAAGAATAATAAAGATAAGCTTGATTCCAAATCTTGTGTATATGTTCTTGTGCTATTTCCTATTTAATTACATTGTCTTCTTTATCACGTGCACTTATATGAATGTTGAGCATTGTTAAATATAACTAGACACATACAGATAAGCTAAGTGATCAACTAATATCGGGTTAATAGTAAGGAATTGAGTAATAACATGGATTGGGCCTCAAGTAGGGTTGTGTGAAGGCAGCATCATAGGTGGCGAGGTACTGATAGATGCGTGTAGCAACATACGCACAGGGTAGAACCCCGGACCACCAAAAATCATCAGACATCTCTAGGGTGTGGAAACCTGGTTCTAGCACCCTCCCATACTACTTCAGGTGAGACCTCAGTTCATGCTCCGTAGACTATTGCCAAAAGGGCCAGTATTACCTAGGTTTGTTTGACTAAATCACCTCTGAACCTGGGTCAAGCCCCCACAAGCCAACATAATTCCTCCACATATTCAAGGCATGAATGATAGCTGCCAACTCTAGATCATGAGTCACATAGTTATGCTCGTGCTCATTCAACTTCCTTGACTCATAGCATACCACATGTCCCTCTTGCATCAGGACTCCACCAAGTTGTTTCTTGCAAGCATCTGTACAAACTAACAACTCCTTGTCATAGTTTGCAATCTTCATTTGTAAACAAATGCTTCAACTACTCAAAACTAGTTATACACTCCTCAATCCATTCAAATGTATTTCCTTTTCTTTGCAATGATGTGATAGGATAGGAAATACTTGAGAAGTTCCTGATGAACCTCATGTAATATCCTGCTAGTCCCATGAATGATCTCACCTAATCTATATTCCTAGGAATGGGCCACTATAGAAATTCAATGTTTGGATTCAAAACTGCTCATGAAATTTACTAGATCACAAGACAAATCATGATTGAGAAAACAAATCATTAACATGCATCAATATTCAACACACATACATAGATATTTATTTAGGGGAAAGCAATTGCTCAAAACCCCTTACTATATGTATTGCATTAATCAAATAATAAAGAATAAATACAATGTTTTCCCAAGCCTAAGCAACCTCTACACTAGTATAATCTATCTCACTGCCTCATAGACTGACTCAATCCAATATTTAGCCAACTTCTCAACCTGCAAATTTCCTATTTTCATGTGTTGTTCCCTTGGGAATTACCCCCTTATTAATTAGAAAATTCACCAATTTGGATTGTGAAATTCCTATAGGCCCTTCTTTGACTGCATGCACCACCTGCACAACTTGGAATAGTTTACAACCGATAGTACATTTCCCTTGAACTCCAATCTCAATCGGATAGCTCAGATTATCAACATGCATGAGTTAATTTAGGTTGATTGATTAGTTATCTGGATGATCATTGAGTGTGGTTGAAGTTCCACTTCCACAACTTGGCATTCCACTAGTTCCTCCAACAGTTAGAATTAGTTTAATAGACCACAACTCAATTTAAATGAATTAAATTGCTACAACTGAAACTAACTCAACCTAGGATCCTAAAATTTAGGAACCCACTGCACACAATTGAACTTCGTGCCCTTAACTCAAATTAATTGAGCTAGACTCATATTTTTTAGGAATCAACTCAAGTGAACTGAACTTTAACTCATTAACTTGAATTGAGTGTTATTAACTGAATGACAAGATCCATGTCACATCAGTTAACTTGATATAGGTGGCTCTAGAGACGCTCAGAAATCAAAGAGGGCTCAAAAAAATCTCAAAAATCAAAGTTATTAGATTTCCATGAAACCAATCTAAGAACATAGAGCTCGTCATCCTGATTCCAATGGCGCAAACGACACTCAAATCTGAATCTGTATGATCAACTTATCGCAGTTAGAAGTTCACAAGTTAAAGCAAGGAAATGGGAACTGTAAAGCATATGTGGCAACTCACTGGCCAATTAATCATCAACACGGGGCAATCCATAATTGGCTACTTACCCCTGCAAAAAAGACAAAAGAAAATAATATTAAAAAATCTATTATGAAACAAAATCCATAAAAAAAAATTAATTAATTAATTAAATCAAAATTAAATCAATCAAAAATTAAATAAATAAAACATATGATTTTATATAGGACCATATGAAATATAATTAAAAAAAAAAAAGACTTTTATGGTCATACCCATTACATTTGATACCAAAACCCATATAAAACAAACAATTTGTTATAAAAAAAAAACCCAACGAAATTCAAAGGAATGGTTGATTTGTGAAAGCGGGCATTAAAAACAAGCATATGGCTATTATATGATATACAATAATTTGATACAATATTACAACTGGTTAGTTTAAAAATGGAAGCCTCGGGGGTTTGACCCCAAGAAGACCCTACATTATATTTTCCACTTGCTAATGGACCATTCTGGTCAACTTTGGCATTGTTGCAAACTCACAATTATTTAAACTCAATTACATCATTTCCCCTAGGGACGGTCGAGCCGGAACAACGAGCGCCATGTTATATAGCAAATTGACCCCCTCATCAGCTTAGAGCGGAAAGACATGATAGCTGAAGCAAAGACCAAGATCACATGCCTTGTTTCCACACTAACATTGCCTATGCACTGACAACCTACTTTATAAAGCTTCTCTGCAAGCCTAAGGGTGCGTTAGTGACTTAACTAACTCTAGTTGCTAGTTCGGGAACAACGTTAGTGGACCCTAATGAAGTTATAAGGGTCAAAGGAGCGAATTGACTCATAAATATCTAGATGTTTGCCCCTAGATCTACTCAAGAAAAGCAAGGAAACATCTCAAGTTCGACCTATTTGGGGGATTTCTAATCCTAATGAAGGAGGCAAATGGGAAAGAGCTGAAAAGCATGGAAACTTCATTGCTTTTACCCTAAGGAACTCATGGAGGAACTTGGAAACCCTAGCTCAATTGCTACATAAGAAAAGCTAGGGCTGTGGTGATAGAGGTCAGATCATTTGAAAGGATAGCATACTTGATTGTTGAGCATTGTCTCAAATCAGAAGAAGTTGGTAAGAAGAGAGAGAGAGAGAGAGAGAAGTTGGAGGGGTAAGGGAAGGTTGATGCAACAGATGGTTTTAATCACTCTTTCGACATTAATATAGAACTAAAGTTGTACTGTCTACTCCGTGGTGTTGGTACTATCATTCATTTGGTTGTTTGTCCAATACCTTTTAGCATGAGTAGCTTAGTTATGTGTAACTAGATGTTCTTTTATGTATTCATGTATTAGTTATCAGAGTTGTATGTTGTGATTATGCTTGTCTCTTCTATGTGCAGGACTTGATCTGGAGCCAGCTCAGGGGACTTCCACCTAGTTGCATTGTGTTCTCCAACAAATCTACACAGAGGATTGAGGTAATCTATTTGTCCTACTTTGATAGTTAGTTATTATTTATGAACATGCATGTAACTTTGTGATGGTTGCAGATAATCTTACAGTCTGCCAAAGGTCCCGAGAAGACATTTGAGGGTATCTACATTCTCCATACATCATGCATTTTATCCTATAGCAGAATTGGCGACTCTGCTGGGGACTATACATCTAGTTCCCAATTTACCCGGACAGTTCTCAGTTTCCTCCTCCTTCTAAGAGCTCCCTATACTTCTGCATTCCCTTTCTGACCCACCAAAACCCTGCTACATCCTGCCTACATATATTCATCATTGAATCTGATCCAAGAAGCCCTATTTTGAACTATTTTCCCACACTAACGCAGGTTAGCAGACCATGCAGTGCTTTATAAAGCACTGTGTCTGCACACACAGACCATTAGTGGACCCAGTACTCTCTGTGGCCACTGCTACAGAGCGTTAGTCTCCCAAAATCTTGATTTCCAGCTGTGTCTTCAAACCCAAGGGGATAGCAAGCCTGCTCATGGACTGAAAGAGGGTCTACAACTGCATTTTGTTAGTGAGATAGGTGTCCTAAAAGAATTTTTTTTTTAGGAAATAAGTTTTTTTTCTTTCTTAAAAACATTTTTTATGAAAGAAAGATCCACATTTTTTATTCATTCCTCTGTTTATCTGGTTAAAAGCTACTTTATTTTGGTTTCAAATAGTCATTAGAAAGCCTTGGAAATATTTCTGTTGGTTATGCATGTGTTATGATGACTAAGATGCATGGAACAAATATGAATATGTTAAAGACTTTCACATGTAAAATACAACTTCTTTTCATCGAATTGAATATTTTTTAAAAGCATTGTCTTGTGCATGATTTTTGAGTCAGATCCCCATCACATTTCATACATCAACTCCCGTACCGAAGACAATAAAAAAGTACACATAAAATTTACCTAAATCAATCAGTACCTCTTTATTGATAAAAAAAACATTAGTTCAAGCTAGGATCTTGGGATAGGCAGTGTGAGTAAACTGCCCAAGATCAGAAACCCAAACTAGTGTCATTAAAAGAGAGAAAATTCCTTCTTCACTCATACTACCGGGACCACTCCAGTCAAAGCAGAGCTAAATACGAGACAACATCGGACTGTAAGTGAAGGTAGCCCACCTTCGCTTGCAAATCCTTTGGGTATTTTGTGTATTGGGGATCCCTTCGGGGATTTCGAAGCTGAGTCAAGGACTCAAGTATCTTTCCCACATAGTGTATTGTCTGTGACTATGTCCCCCCTGGTAGTGTCTATGATTTGAGGTATCCTTAGTGGCCAAGCTTTTAGGGACTTACATAAGGTGATTGGGGCGGGCTACCCTGGTACCTGACACAGACGAACCTACTTTGTCTTCAATTTTTTGGAGGGTGCTCGTCTTCACGACAGTACTTGGCCCCTCAATCTGAGGTTCGAGTGAAGCTCTAGAGTAACCGTAATTACACATTTGGCCAGCCCTCTTTGTTATTCATTGTGATACTAGGTTTCATCTCCAGTGATCGATGCTTGTCAGATAGGGTCATTTTCCTCTGTTTGTTGATTGATCAACTTAGTGTATTTTTTATATTTTTTAGGTACCCGTGTGCTATCATTGAGACTTTAACAAATATCATGATAAAATTTATTGATAGAAATTAATAGTCATCGTGGCTACATCCAGCCCTCGTCGTCAATCTAGACGATTGTTAGGACTTCCTCTACTCATTGTGGAAGATCCGCTGAGCTCTAGTGAATCGGATTCCCCATCTTCAGGGAATTAGTCTCCTAGATCTCACATGGAATCTGTTTGGACAACTGACGATTCAAGTTTACTGGAGGATTTCTTTACTGAAGGATTTCTTCCTCCCTTTAACCCTCCACTCACGAATCTGTTGGACCCACTCTTGGTTCCCATGGCACATGTACTCCCTGTCTCTTTAGAAGGAACATTTCCATCCCTCCCATCGATGACTAACAGGTCGTGGAACTTTGTGGACACTTTTGGTCCTCCACCACTTCCCCAGTCAACAATCACCACCACACCGTTGATGGCAAACCCCACTATCCCATTTGTCCCAGGTACAACCACTCACATGACACCCTCCATGAGTGGAACCCAGCCAATGCCAGGTTCCACCCCCTTAGTGTCAAACTGTATATCTTCGACAAGTGCTACATACAACGCTCCTTATAACGCTCAATATAGCACTATTAGCGCAGTTCCCATCCACTAACAATATGGTCAGCAGCCATTGTACAGTTCAATCCCCCAAATTCAAGTATCTAGGGGCATTCCCAATATGCACATACTGGTTGGGAATGTAACAGTTCCCCCTCCATTCTCAAGCATGCATAGTCAGTCATTGATTAACATGAGCATTCCTTATGTCAATCAAGGACATATGGTTAGTTCTGTGGTGGGTGGGAATCCTCAATGAGGTCCCAACCAATCCATGGGGGCACCCTACTCACAAATTCAAATGAGTCAAGGGTGCATTCCTTATCCTAGGGGAAATTCTATACCCCAACATCAAATTCCCCATGGAAATCCACACTACAATGCCATACCCCAAGGCAACTACTATACCACACAACCTATGTATAATATTGGGACTCAAACGATGGGAGGACCGCAAGGTTCCTCAAGTCATATGTCATCACCTTGGTCTGAGTCAAGGGCACCACAAACTTTTCCTTTCTTGGCAACGGTTGATATCCTCAACTTGTACAAACTTACAAATCACCCCATCTACCACAACTTACTTTAGCCGTCGATCCTACATAAGATACCAACAGACATCCCCAAGTTCGAAGGGAAACAAGGGGAGGATCAGGGCACTCACATCACCACCTATCATCTTTGGTGTGTTTCCAACTCCATGGTGGATGATAGTGTCCGATTATGTCTTTTTCCCCGCACCCTCACTGGCAACGCAGCTAAGTGGTACATTAAGTTACCACGCGTGTCAGTAAATACCTTCGCCGCTCTAGTGATGGAATTCCTAAAGCACTTCCAGCTACCTATCCACTATGAGACTGGGACAGAGCTCCTCACTTCACTACGTCAGGATACTACCACCCACATCTCTGATCATATACATGAATGGATATGTAGGCGGAGGTTAGTCAAAACTCCTCTCCCAGACTATCTCTTAGTGGACTGGTTCTACAAGTCCCTACTCGTGCAACTCGCTAAAGATGTTGCTTTAGGTGGTGCGGTCACAGAATACCAGTCCATACATCATGCCCAGCACTTAGATCTGATATATTCATATTTTGGCACTCTTTACGACGTAATCCCCAATGCCCCTCATAACTCCAATGCCTCCGCTACTCAGCACCCTGGAGTGCACGCCAATGGGATTATCGGTGCAACCTCTAGGGCTGCTGTAAAACAACTCAGTGGTCACATTGCCCAGATGTCAGTGGACCCCTCTACCAAATTGACTGCTCTTCCTACCACTGCGATAAACTCTGTGCAATCTATGCAAAAACCCGGTGGTAAGAACAAGAAGAATAAGAAAAAGACCACTCCTTCTGAGGAGCAGTCAACAAAGCAGCAAAACCCAAAACAGAAGGCCGCTGTGCCTCCTGACTATGGAAAGGATAAACCCATCATATTCCCTTGCAAAATCTATTTTGAAGACCACATGACCTGTCGTTGCCCGCGTCTTCAGGAATGCACAAAAAACATTGCTAAAAAGGATAATGGTAGGACCCCCGTTATCCTTAATAATCCTTTCCCTACTCAGCAGCAGCAAAACCTTATCGCAAACCAACCCCAACCCCCACAAGGGGGCAACGGTGGTTCGCAACATCCTTCAGCTGGTGAAGGATCTTCCACGTTTACACATTTGAAACGGTAGATCTATAAACAAGAGCCAAATCCTATGGAGATCCTATCGCTCATGCAGAGGAACCTTCCTCAAATCAAAACCCACCACCGCCCAACAATTTGCATATTGAAAGGCCGATTGCTAACCTTGTAATTTGCCCCCCCAAAGGGGCACTTTGACACACAATGCACAATACGTCTGCACATGCCACCCAAAACTACAGCATTGTAAAATACTTGGCGCAAGCGCCGTCTGTTATGTCGGCACTCAAAGTATTACAAACATGCCCAGCACAAAGGAAATCTTTTCTTTCGACTATTGGTATCGACCCACAGGATTCCATGCTTGCATTTTTTGACATGGAAAAGTGTAAACCTCCCCTTTCCTAGCAGCTTGCATTTCAAGTGCAAGTTTTTTTGAAAGGTAAAGGTATACACGAAACTGTCATCGACGAAGGTGCTTCTACATGCGTCATGTCGGCTTCATGTTGGCTTGCTCTGGGTTCTCCAACCCTATCCCCATCGTCGAATTCCATTAAAGCTTTCGATGGCCACACTTTCATCCCAAAATATTACCTAGCTAGCTACCCCATCACTTTGTATGGGAAAACGGTAACGATGGACATAGAAGTTGTAGATAAAAAACTCGACTATAATCTCTTGCTGGGTCACAGTTGGACATATGCCATGATGGCCATTGTATCTACTATCTTTCGTATCATCCTCTTTCCATTGGATGGAAAGGGAGTTACAGTAGACCAACTGTCTTTCTGCACCCCTGATTACTCCCCGTTACCAAGCATATCTATACCCCTAATAGGTGGTGCACGTGACTCTTACGTCAATATCGGTACCGGTCTACTAAAGGCTTCTTCCCTCATGGGTTGTTTCCCTCTTCAGCTGCCCAAGGTTTCACATATGGTCAACATGATTTCATCTATTCCTCATGAACAGACCAACCCATGGATCCTACCAGCTCCTTCAGACATTGACATATATGGAGAACAAATTCTGCTATCACTAGCTGAATTGGCCTACCAAGCCATTCAATCTGCATCCGCATCTCCAGTCACTTTGGTTATGGCCAATGGTACCACTGCCCCTCCCATAAATGCTCCTTCTTTCAATCCACTCAATCAAGTCCTACCTACAGACGAAACTATTCGAGAAATCATGAGTTTAGAAGAGCGACCTTGGGAGGATTCACACCATCGTGTTTTAATATCTGATTCGGACACGATGCCTCTTCAAATCCTGTCCCCTAACATACCAGAAATCGTTTCCTCACCCTATATGACCATCCAAACTTTGGAGGCGGAAGGAAACATGGGAAATATTTCAAATACATTGCTCATTGATATTTCGATCAAGACAGGCATCATGGAAAACATCCAGATTGGATCAGATTGCAATCCTGAGGAAATTGCAAGCTTCACCTGGCTTTTTAAGGAATTTCGTGATGTATTCACCTGTTCTTATGAGGAAATGCCCGGCATAGATCCGTCTATTTTTGAGCATGAGATCAATATTTATGACAATGCAAAACCTGTCCATCAAATACTTCGACTGGTCCATCCCCGCAAAACAATAACCATAAAAAAACGAAGTAGAAAAATTGTTACATGTTGGTTTTGTCTATCCTGTTACTTTAACGAAATGGGTTTCCAATCTAGTTCTTATCAATAAAAAACAAGGAACCATCCACGTATGTGTCAACTATTGAGACTTGAATGCCGCATGTCCCAAGGATAATTATCTAACACCATTCATCGATCAAATCATCGACGACTTTGCCAGTTGTGAATCATTTTCATTCATGGATGGATTCTCAGGTTACAACCATATTTCTATAAAACCCAAAGACCAGCATAAACCGCCTTCGTCTGCCCATGGGGCATATTTGCTATCAGAAACTCCCATTCGGTTTAAAGAATGTTGGAGAAACCTTTAAAAGAGCCATGGACTACACATTTCATGATATCAGGCATATCATTCAAGCTTACTTGGATGACCTTCCAGCCCATTCCAAGAAACGAATGCAGCACCTAAACCATTTAAGAGAAATCTTCCTAAGGTGCCAGTTTTACAACATCTGCTTGAATCTGCATAAATTTGTTTTCTTCATCGAATATGGATGCTTACTTGGATTCATTGTCTCCAAGTACGGGATTAGGGTTGATCTCGATAAGGTAAAGGAAATTACTCAATTGCCTGAACCACAATCCATTCTACAGCTCCAACTTTTGCAAGGGAAAGCAAACTTTTTACGACGGTTCATCGTAAATTATGTCGAATTAACGAAAGGCTTCATGCGCATACTTAAGAAGGGAGTACTGTATCTGTGGGATGATCAAGCTCAATGATCATTTGATGCCTTGAAAAAGGCGCTTATATCAGCCCCACTCCTTAGCGCTCCTGACTATAACCACAAATTTCTTCTATACCTGGCAGCCTTGCCATCCTTGCTTGGAATGGTATTGCTTCAAACTCATGATGATCGGGGTGAGCATGTGATCTATTATCTATCCAAAGGCTTGGATAAGCCCGAACTCAAATGTTCACATGTGGAAAATCTGTCATTGGCAGTCGTCTTTGCTGTCAACTGATTCTGACACTACATATTGCTGCGACAGACTACTGTCATCGCCTTGGAGAATCCCATGAGACATATTTTGTCTCATCAAGTAATTGGAGGAAAATATTCAAAATGGATCGTCATCCTCCAAAAATTTGATCTAGTTTTCACAGCTGCCAAGGCGAAGAACTCCTTAGTCTTCGCCGAACTTTTGTCAGAACTTCCCATCGTCGATCTAAACGAGATAGCCCATGATCCTCTCCCAGATGAGGCTATCTATCTTATCGACACCACTAACCCTTGGTACAGGGACATTCTTGTCTACCTCTAAGCACAACAGTTCTGTCCCAAACTATCGACATGCAACCATCGTCGCATCCGCCACCAAGCATGACACTATCTAGTGATTAACAATACGTTATATCGTTGCGGTGCGGATACAATTCTTCGGTGTTGCCTCACTCATGAAGAGGTGCAACACGTTTTAAATGACTGCCATGCTGGGGCATTGTTGGTTGTGGATCCTGATTATCTTCTGTATTCAAAGGTCGCATTGGACCCCAGTTCAAAATGGGGCGGCAACACCTCCCGTAAAATATTCGTTGCAAGGGGGTCTAAGGGGGGGCAGCTATGACCTTTTAGGAGCCCCCCCTGGCGGGGGGATCGAGGGCAGCGCCCCCGAAGCTAAGAATAGATGTAAAATTTCCTTATAAAATGCTTTAATTTCATAGTCAATCTGGGCCATTCATTAGGTGGATATTTGACGGTAAAAGTTATGTTTAATTTAGGGTTTTTTGCCCTAGAAGGCAACCCCTCGCTATATATGAGGGAATTGTAATGCATCTATGAATATCTGTATTCTAAGTGAGGAAGAGAGAGGAGATTGAGAGCGAAGAGGGAGTTACAGCAGATCTTCTGTAGGTTGTATCTCTTCAGTTTGATGGATAATATAATAAAAGAAGGACTGGCTTTTTCTCTGTGGATGTAACCCAAACTGGGTGAACCATGTATATCTATGTCTCTCTTGTTTTATGCATTTTCTATGTTTATATTTCTACAATATTTTATGTGTTCCATTGCTCTATAATATATAATTTTCTAACAAGGCATGTGGCGGTCATCTTTCCGGCATATCTACTACACAGAAAATCTTGCGCGCAAGCTATACTGGCCAACCTTGTTCAAAGATTGTGTCAAGGCCATCTGGCAGTGCCATCTTGTCAAGTATTCATAAAGAAAATGCACGCTCCTTGTTAGAAAATTATATATTACAGAGCAATGGAACACATAGAATATTGCAGAAATATAAACACAGAAAAGGCATAAAACCAGAGAGACACAGATATACGTGGTTCACCCAGTTTGGGCTACGTCCACCCCGAATAGCCGGTCCTTCCTTTCTATTATCCAGCAAAATGAAGAGACACAACCTACATCATATTCGTTGTAATATCCTCTATTTTCTCTCACAGTCTCACCTCTTTGTTTCTCGCTCGGAGAATACACATCTATTACACAGCCTCAATACAATGCCCTCATACAAAGAGAGGGGTTTCCTTCTAGGGAAAAAAACCCTAAACTAAACATAAGTTCTACCGTCAGATCATCCACCTAATGAATGGCCCAAATTGACTAGAAATTACTATACTTTTACAAGGCAATTTTACATTTGTTTTTAGCTTCAGGGGCGCTGCCCTTGAAACGCCCACTGGGGGACTGCTGGCCCCTGGACCCCCCAACCGGAGGGGATTGGCCCCCCCAAACCCTCGCGGGGGGGACAAGTCCCCCCCGCACCCCCCCACGTGGAGGGGTGTACAATCTTCTTGGGGTATACATCCGGCTGAAACAAATACCTCTAAATAATCATGCTCCACACCCAACACTCCTCCGACCCTATTGCACCCGGTGATCTCCATTGGACCCTTTTCCAAATGGGGGATAGACTTCATAACTTGCAATCATGTTTCCTCTACTGGACACAACTATATCATAGTAGTTGTGGACTATTTCACAAAATGGGCTGAAGCCCTTCCCACCGACAGAGCCGATGGAGAAACCATTGTGCTATTCTTGTTCAATCAGGTTATCTGTCATTTTGGTGTACCCCGCATGATCGTTACAGACCATGGATCTCATTTCTAGAACCATATGATGTTTGATTTAACATCGTTGCTTGGTTTTTGTCAGGATCAATCATCCTCCTACTACCCCCTAGCTAATGGTCAAGTAGAAGCCATCAATGGCGTCTTAAAAACCATAATCCATAGGTTGGAAGGAAATCATAAAACCAATTGGCACCAAATGTTATATTCAGCACTATGGGCATATCAAACTTCAGTAAAAACTGCCACGAGCTTTAAACCCTTTCAACTTGCTTATGGCCTAGAAGCAGTTTTACCCATCGAGTGATAGATCCCTTCCCTGCAAATAGTCGTTGAGCTCCTGCCCAACACTACTACTGAAGAATAACGCTTACTATACCTTAATCAACTGGATGAAACCCATCGAGATGCCGAATTGGCACTCGAAGCCCACGACTGCCAGGTAAAAACCCAATACGACAAAAAGGTCAAGCCTCATTCTTACCAAGAGGGATATCTTGTTTTTCTTTATGATCAAAAACATGACCTTTGGGGTCAGGAACACTTCAACCCTTTTGGATAGGTCCCTATTTCATCAAGAAATTCCTCTCAAAAGTGGCATATGAACTACAGGACTGGGAAGGAGTCCCACTCGCGGAGCCCAAAAATGGGCTCTATCTTAAAAAGTATCATGCCTGGTATTGCACTAGGCATGTGCTTTGTAATTTTATGTATTCATAAATTTTGCTTCCCTTTTTGGTGTGATTGGATTGTTTTGAAATTTATTGGAGTACTTATCTCATACATTCTTCTCGGAATGCAGATGTCTTCGTTACCCTTAGCATACGTAGGATACGCAGATGGTGCCAGTCGTCACACATGGCATATTGCATCAACTGCTTGGGTCATCTACAAACCTGAGACAGAATTATTTTGTTCAGAGGAGTCTTTCTTGGTACCGCCACCAACAATATTGTCGAGTACATGTCCGTAATTTCACTTCTCACGGAAGCGTCATCAAGGGACATCTCCAATCTGGTGGTCAGGTTAGACTCCCATCTAGTTGTTATGCAATTGACAAATCGTTATCACATTCGTAATCCAACCTTGTTATGTCATTATTTAAGGGTACGACTCCTGGAACGTCGATTTGAAATAATCACATATGAACACATTCCTAGAGAATTTAATGTGGTTGCTGATTCATTAGCTAACTATGTATTAGATTGGCACCTGTCTCATTCACTATAGAAGCATGCATGAAAAGTAAAAATTTACTGAGTTAAAAATTTTACAAAAACATTTAAAAAACATTTACGCCATCAAAATACCAAAATGTCTGTATATATATATAGATCAAAATCCAGTCTTTTACATCAAAATATTCCAAAACTTGGATGTTTTAAGTACAAAATGGCTACTAATCCTAGGTACAAACACCCATTTGCTACGCCAAAACACCTGCTAAAAAGAGCCTATTGCTCTTAAAATACTAAAATTGCTCTAGTTATCCTCTGAAGACGAACCAAAAACTGCTCAGGTACACCGACTGTGTGCCACTGCATATGAGCAAGAATCTCCCTCATAGGAAGGAGGGGGGGGACACCCATGCTCAAGCCCTCCAAGTTCCTTAGAACCTCACGAAGATTTTTGGAATCACCCCCCCCAACAGGTAGTTGGCCTCCTCATCACATATGGTGGGGTTCGCCTGCAGGTCGTAATGGCGCCACATCTGTGTTAAGCATAAAGCTTCATGTCAGTACTTATTTCGCCTATAAAAACATTACATAAACATTCAAAAGCTAAAAAATACTTAAAGTAATTTCAAAAAATCATTCTCACCTTAAGGACCCCAGTTGGTCCCCAGCGGTAGCATCAAGTTAGGGTTTCTGGTAAAATCCATGCCCTCATAAGCATAGTCATCAATCATCACAATTTGGCCATGAAGCCACTAGAAGAAATATTACTCGAAGAAATGCAGGATCGGTCCTCCTCCTATGCGAGGATCGAGTGATGACCACCGCCCCTGCATCGGCTCCCTCGGATCAAAGGGATCTAAGCTCATACTTGGGCACATAACAGGTACCCTCTCAAGAATGAATGAAACTATGAGAGTACCATACCCAAAACTGTGTTGGGTACGAGTCTTGCATGCCCTTAACTCTGCCTTCAACTGGTGAAGCACTGCTTCACACCAATTGAACATCGTTGGCTAGACACAGTCAACTGCAAGCAACAGTTGGGCCTTTATCACAACGTGGGGACTCTTTGACCTCACCAACTGCACAATCAACCATAAAATTTCCGTGATAGACCTGGACCTTACCCTCTCTATGGGGACTCTATTGCTAACTAATCCTCTCTCAGGGATGAAGTAGGATTGTACCAACTCTAGGGTAGATCGTGGATCTGGCCTACCCCTAGTGGGGTTTTCTTGTGCCCCATGGCACGATAAACCAATCAAAAAGTATATGTCATCATGGTCAATAACCAGCTCCTGATCTGCAATCCTGAACACTTGCTCGTGTTCATCCCAGTGCTAGATAATCCATCTCAATAAATCCTCCTGGCCTTTCATCAGCTCCAACTTTGCATACTTCAGTAAACCGCAGCGGTGCAATGCAAGGATGCATGCTGGATCATTTCGCATCATCAATTCCTAGCTATCATGGGTCCGTTCTCCCCATAGACTAGTCATTATGGCCTGAAACCTGCGCAAAATAACCCTAAAAACAGTCACATTGGGGCAAAATAGCTTTATTAATCCTTGCATGAGGTTTTAAACTGCGCCCTTCAGATTTAATGCTCCCCCCAGTGGTACATAGGGAGGATTAACTCCCTCTGGTAGGTCGTACAAAGCATTTAACGCTCCCTACAAGCCATCTAGAGGGCATTAGTGTGCAAACACTGCTTTAGGGCACCTCAAATATGCAAAAATCCACCCCTAAAACTATCAAGAAAGCTTAAGAAATGCATAGAGCAAGGTTTTAGCCTTTACCTGGGATTGACGACACATCAAATGGTTGCCCGGATCTCCTGCAATGGTCCACGGAAAATATGCTCTTTAGCTCCAAAATGCTCTCACAATTCTCAAATAGTGAAAATGGTGAATGTGAAAGATCAAAACACTTCCTTACATTTATTTTTGGAGACATGATTTTTGAAATCATTAAAGAGAAAGTAGTCATTCCCCATGATTTTTTATCATGCATGAACCCATATGGATAGGAATTGCTGCTTTTTATACTTTTTCTGCTTTTGATGAAAGTACCTTTGGGAATGAAAAGCAGTAAAAGCTACATGCAATTCTCAAAGAGAACTTTTCTTTTATGGGATATTTTCTCTCTCTCATAAACTGAAAAATCCTCGAGTTTGTCATCGTTGGGCTCATTAAACACATACGACAACAGTCTGAGCAACTCTTTTTCACTCTTTTTCTAGCTCATTAAACTAAAAAAGACCATTAGAGCATTCTTTTTAGGTGCTTTTTTCTCGCTCATAAAATTGAAAAAATCCCGAGTTTTTTTCTTTAGGCTCGTTAAACATTTATAAAGATGACCCGAGCATTATTTTAGGTACTTTTATTGCTCGTTAAACTGAAAAATCCTGAGTTTTTGCCACCGAGCTTGTTAAAAATCTATGGCAGCAACAAGAGCACTTGCTTTTTTGGGACCATTTCTCGCTCTTAAATAAAAAAATCCTCGAGTTTTTCCCCTTCTTCAAGCTCGTTAAATCTATGAAGAAGTAATTAGAAGTTCTTTTACCTCTTTTTCCTTGCTCAATAAACTAAAAAAGATACCTTGAGTTTTCTTCATTTGACTCGTTAAAATTTGATGAAGGTATTGAGTTTGTCGTCGCGTGACTTATTAAAAATTCACAATGAAAAATGAGTTTAGTCTGTCTCCTCGTACTCGTAACAATATGAGGTCAACATCTATTGAACATAGGTTTCTCTTTATCTGGATTCAATAGATTAACTCACGGAAAAGTAATCGATCCAGGTATACTATTAACCTTTTGTCGCACCCGGTTAACAACGATGACAAAAGGACCACCATGGAGTCGTTCTTTACGATATTTTTAGACTCTATAAATATGAAAAGACCACCGAGTTGTCTAGTTTGGACTCTTTAAATTACACAGACAAGATATAGAGTCGGTCTTTTTACGATCTTTTTCAGACTCTCAAAACATGAAAATATCGACGAGTTTGCATGTCTGGACTCATTAAACTAATCAGATAGGGCATAGAGTCGCTCTTTTTGTGGTCCTTTTTAGACTCTCAAAAAATGAAAATATTGACAAGTTTACCCATCTAGACTCACTAAACTAATCAGACGAGGAAAGTAGACAATACAGCTGCATTCAGTATTAGAAAGCATAGTTTGGCAGCAATCGTTCCCTTGAGCATGGCACTCCCTCAAATAAACCTTCCTTGTGACAGCCACTCAATATGAATCCTACCATCCTATGAGTTTAGCCTAAATACCCCAATTTTCCTGCATCTTTATATCCTGACACTCTTTGGTGTTCATGAGTCTAGTGCTACATGGTTAAAATTGTTGTCGTGCCTTCTATTGTTCAAGGGTTAACCTTTTGTTTCCTCCATCAACCCATCAAGCATATCCTTTCATCATGCCCTCTGTTGTTTAGACCCAATGCTCAAAGATTCCTCAAAAAACAAATCATTCTTGTCCTGTTTCATGTCGATCGATGTAGGACACATTATTGCCTACCTTTCAACAGGTATCTTCCTATCAACTTCAACACTCTATCTAGGAAGACAACCCAGAAACACATTCAGTGCCTCGGTACTTGCAGGCATTAGTGGCAGGTTTCCTTTTTTCTTATCAGGGGATCTCATTAGTGACTCCTGGTTAAGTGATTCTACCAGTATTTGACGACGAAAACATCTTTCACGCTCGCTAGATTGTACTGTGCATCTTGGAGACCATCACCATTATTGGTGGCCTTCCTCGCCTCTGTTAACGATCTCCATTATTGACTAGTAATCATATGATTTTGTGCATGTTTGACATCAACACATATATTCACATGTACCGATCTATGTTGTTCGGTGAAGCGGAAATCAAGGCCTTGGGTAGAGGCTTGCATCACTCAGCCTTGTTTCCTCTCCCAAGTTGCGTATATTGTTTTTTGGAGACAACTTATCAGGATGATTCTATTATGACATCGGATCTGCATTGTGCTTATCGGCGGCCAGCATCATCATATCTCTTTAGAGAAAATCACTCTAGTATAGCTACTAAGCATGGGAATGCCTGAATCAAAACATGATTTTAGTATTTTTATATGTGTGTGTGTGTGTGTGTGTGTTGTATCAGGTTTCCCATACCACCTGAAGCTCTGATCCTCTCTTTCTTTTTGTCGAAGAAGGAAAATTACAGTTAAGTAAAGTATTTCGACCATCGTCGCAGCCTTTGATCTCACACTTTAGGGGGCATCTGTTATACAGCAAATTGACCCCCTCATCAGCTCAGATGGGAAAGACATGATAGCTGAAGCAAATACCAAGATTACATGCCTTGTTTCCACACTAATGTTGGCTATGCACTAACAACCTGCTTTATAAAGATTCTCTACAAGCCTAAGGGTGTGTTGGTGACCTGACTAAATCTAGTTGCTAGTTCGGGAACAACGTTAGTGGACCCTAATGAAGTTCTAAGGGTCAAAGGAGTGAATTGACTCATAAATATCTAGATATTTGCTCCTAGATCTATTCAAGAAAAGCAAGGAAACATCCCAAGTTTGACCTATTTGGGGGATTTCTAATCCTAATGAAGGAGGCAAATGGGAAAGAGTTGAAAAGCATGGCAGCTTCATTGCTTTTACCCTAAGGAACTCATGGAGGAACTTGGAAACCCTAACTCAATTGCTACATAAGAAAATCTAGGGCTATGGTGATAGAGGTCAGATCATTTGAAAGGATAGCATACTTGATTGTTGAGCATTGTCTCAAATCAGAAGAAGTTGGTAAGAGAGAGAGAGAGAGAGAGAGAGAGAAGTTGGAGGGGTAAGGGAAGGTTGATGCAACAGATGGTTGTAATCACTCTTCCGACATTAATATAGAACTACAGTTGTACTGTCTACTCTATGGTGTTGGTACTATCATTCATTTAGTTGTTTGTCCAATACCTTTTAACATGAGTAGCTTAGTTATGTGTAACTAGATGTTCTTTTGTGTATTCATGTATTAGATATCAAAGTTGTATGCTGTGATTATGCTTGTCTCTTCTATGTGTAGGACTTGATCTGGAGCCGGCTCAGGGGACTTCCACCTAGCTGCATTGTGCTCTCCAACAAATCTACACAGAGGCTTGAGGTAATCTATTTGTCCTACTTTGATAGTTAGTTATTGTTTATGAACATGCATGTAACTTTGTGACGGTTGCAGATAATCTTACAGTCTGCCAAAGGTCCCGGGAAGACCTTTGAGGATATCTCCATTCTCCATACACCGTGCATTTTATCCTATAGCACACCATGACCAGAGAAGTACTGGAACCTTAATTGGGCACGTCGATTAAAGAGGGCAGAACCATGAGCAAGAGAATTTTGAGGAATCTAAAGGATTCTTTTGGAGGTTGTTTTTGACATAGGCAAAAGTATATTAAGTTTATACTCAAATTACTCCGTGTTTCTCAAGGAATATGATGGTGTAATCAATTTCATCATCTGAGCGACATATCTTCAATCAACTTACAAAGAGGAGTCTTTGTGGAATCATGAGAAATCTAAAAGATTCCTTTGGGACCAAATTTTCATAGTGACAGAATCATGTCAACTTTAAACCCAAACAAACCAGAATTTCGCTAGGAATCTAATGATGTGATCGGTTTTATGGTCTGAGCAGCAGATCTTCAATCAACTTGAAAAGAAGAATCTTTGTGGAATCATGAGAAATCTAAAAATTCCCTCTAGGCCAAATTTTGACAATTTCATAACAACGCCGACAATATGCTCAAATTACTCAATTTTTCACAAGGGGCACAGTGGTGAAGTCACATTTTTCATTTGATCAGCATAATTCCACTCAACCAATAAGAAGGAATCTTTGAGGAATCGTTAAGATTCCTGAGGGTCCAAATTTTGACGATGTCAGAAAGGGTTCGAGTTTATAGTCATTTGACACAATTCCCTGCAATGAATTCAATGATGCAATCAATTTATTTAGCAGAAATGTGCATTTTCAGGCCATCCACGGAAGTGGAGGTATATGATGCAATGGTGCCATGTTTTTCTTTGATTTGTTGAGATGATGATTTTGATATTGAGATCCTTGTTTACCATTTTGGTGGAGGATACTTGTATGCCACTTCATGTGAGAACTTGATATCTTTTCATGCTAAATGAGGGCCCATATGAGTGAGAGTTCCTATAGGAGAATGTCTCGTGGAGATACATGCCACTCTAGTTGAGGGAGTTTGTCCTTGTAATGGAAAAGTATACACCATATACACATCATCATCTTGCATCATTTAATGAAGCATCCCTCCACACTCTTGACACTAGGTGAAGAGATAACCCACACTAGGTGAAATTTTTTATCAAGTTGTGTGTGTTCTTTGATTAGATGGTTTCCTTTATGTTTCCTCTTCTTTAAATTATGCACATGTTGTTTTTTCATACTCTTTCACATGCAATTTTTCTAACATCACAGAAGTAAAAGATCTTGGTTAATTCTGGTAGTTGAGAGATCCAGATCAAGTTTGGTATCATAGAACTCTTATTGTTGATGCGAATTGCGAGTGTGAATGATTGAACGTGCAACTAGAAAGAAAATGGAGGATGACAGAGATCTCTACAGGGCATTCTACAGTATGGAAAGCATGGTAGATATAATATATGCCGATTATGAGGCAAAAATGGCAAGAGAGGAACAAGAGAAAGAAATATTAGAGGACGATGCTCCATCTACCTCCTCAACTGAACATTATTCTTTTTCATCATCTTTCCATCATTCAAATGACGAGACCAATCAATCCTTCAAGAAGAGCGTTAAATTTGGAAACTAGGGCCAAAATTCACCTTGGACAGCTCATATGATACAACTGATATTTTTATTGGATTCCTCTCTCCGAGAGGTGTAGGATTGATCTAAATATCATCCCATTCTGACATGTACAAATGGAATTATGAATTTATTTTGATTATGGACAAATTGTCAAGGTTGGCCAACCATAATTTGCACCCTCAAGCCCACAACGTTGCATATAAATACAAGGAGCATCCTCTTAATTTTATCATATCACTCACACTCATTCTTCTCTCTCTCCTTCATTGTTTGGGTACAAATTTCTAAGGTAGCTCTCCACACGTATGAAGAAGAGAAGGGTTTTTATCCCTGCATTGACCATCCTTGACCAAAGTTGCAAGAGGGTTGTTTTTACTTGTGTTGACCTGTTTTTTGTGGGGGATCTCTATTTGGGTAGGCCACATTTATGGGCACAGAAATCAAGGTTGTTTGACTAGTGTTGACTGTAGAAGGGTTTACTGCAACATTGACTTTCATTGACCGAATTTGACTGGAGTTTTTCAAACTGTTTTTGGGCTGATTTGACTAGTTGTTGGAGGTTGAGTTGACCGAGTTTGACTGACCTATTTTGAAGGTCAAAATATGCCCTATTGACCAGCGTTGACTTTTTGGTTAGGGCTTTCTATCACCATCGTTTGACTAGTCAGATTTCACTTTGATTGGACAAGTGAAAATTGTATATTGTACTCTCTCTGTAATGAACTTTTGAAGAATTATAAGAAGAATTAATCAAGGGTTTCCCCACATTGGGGTTTGTCCCTGAGTGGTGCCATATCTTGTGTCCTCTTGTCTTGGCTTATCTTCTATTGTTATTATTTATGTTATATCTTCATTTTACTATCATGTTGATGTGATTTCTAAACTGGATATTGATATTGGGCTAATAAGAAGATTGAAGTAAAATTTCTTTGAAGCATAGAACATACCATTGTTATCTAAAATTAACATGGTATCAGAGATGAGGTGAAGACAAAGCCTAAGCAAGAGTGAGAAGAGCAATCACTAAGAGGGGAAATCACTAATCAAGGACAAGATTCAATGGCCTCCACATCCTACTTCAAGTCTGATGATAAGCTTCATGACAAGTCTGATTATCATGCATGGAAGATGTCTCTTTATTTGACTTTAGAAGATCAAGATTTTATGGATTATGTGTAGGGAAATATTTCGGAACCTCCTTCAAATGCATCGGTTGTTGCTAAGACAAAGTACAAGAAAGGTGAATTAAAATCCAAGAAGATCATTAAGGATTCTATTCATAAGCATTTAGTTGCTTACATCTCTGATTTGAACACATCAAAGGAGATATATGAGAGGTTGGTTGGCATGTTCAAATCTAGCAATACAAACCAAGTTTTTTTCCTCAAGAACAATCTGAAGGATATAAAGAGGGGAAGAAATGAAGACATTCAATCCTACTTCATGAGGATTTTTGAGATTAAAAAATGATCTTCTTTCGATTGGAGAAGTTATTGCTAATAGGGAGCTTACTCTCATTTCACTTGGAGGACTCCCTTGTGAATGGCACATGTTCAACATTATTATTCTTAACAATGACAGGATTCCAGTTTTTGAAGAATTTCTAACTAGATGTTCTCAAGAAGAAAAAAGGATGATGCATCTAGATATGCCTTCAAATAGGAATGATCCTACTACATTCTCCACTCATGCTAAAAAAAGAACAATGCAGGTTCGAACAAGCAATGTCCAAGAAGGTCGGGTTTCAAAAATGGAAGGAAGGGAAGATGCTTAATTTGCAATAAGTTTGGCCACTATGCAAGGGAGTTTCCGAATAGAAGGGATACACCTCATGATGATGACAACCACAACAACAAAAATTTTAGGGGAAAAAACAATCAAAGGAATGGTAGATTCAACAATTGAAGAAAAATGAATGCTCTAACTCCTCATCAAGGAAATGGTCGCTCTCCCAAGAGATCAAGAAACACCATGTATGATGAATCTGATGTTATTGATAACAAGAAAAAACAATTTTATCTTATATATGCCCTCTCCACTGCATCTCCTCCAGACACTTTGGAAAATTGGTTGATTGATTGGTTGATAGTGGTGCCTCAAGGCACTTCACTGGGTATAAGGAATCTCTTTCAAATCTGATTGAAAAGGATAAAAATTTGGAAATTATCCTTGGAGACAATGCCACATATCCCATGAAGGAAGTTGGGAATGTTACTCTTCAACTGAATCAAGGTAACACCATTCATCTACAAGAAGTACTACATGTACCCGATCTAAAGAAGAACCTGGTATCTGTCTTGACAATGGAGGACAAAGGATTCAATGTGGGATTCATCGATGGAAAGGTACATTTTTGGAATAAAAATTTCAAAGATTCACTTACACTTGGATTCAGGGTTGGTAGCCTTTATCAAGTTGGAGGAAGTCCATTGGGAGCTATGTCTTGTGACACATCACTTCAATCTGAATTACGGCACCAGAGGTTTGCTCATCTATATTATAAGGCTCTACCCGATGTGAGGAAGATGGTGACAGGTATGCCCGAATTTAAAGTATAACATGAACGTGTTTTCAGGGGTGTGCTGAAGGAAATCATATAAAGCAAGACTACCGACATATTGCAATTGGTTCATTCTAATCTATCTAGTATGATGCCCATGAACTCACTGGGAGGATAATTATATTGCGTTATCTTTATGGATGATTTCTCTCACAATACTTGGATATATTTCTTGAAGAAGAAGGATGAAGTATTCTCATGGTTTCGTTCTTTCAAATATTTGGTCAAAAATCAAACCAGGAAGAAGATCAAATATTGAGGACCGATAATGAAACCGAATATGAATAAAATGAGTTCAATAGTTATTGTAGAGAATCTAGGATTAATAGGGAGAATACTACCGCATATACTCCTGAGAAAATGGTGTTGCTGAAAGGAAGAACCGTTCTATCATAGAAGCCACTCGTGCCATGCCTCATGATCAAAGCCTTCCAAAGTTCTTATGGGCTGAAGCTGCAAACACCACCATGTATGTTTAAAATAGATGCCCTCATCAAGTGTTGGACTCCAAAACTCCTGAAGAATTTTCACTTGTAGGAAACCTGATGTTTCTCACTTTAGAAATTTTGGTACTCCCATATATTTCCATGTGCCAAAATAAAATAGAAGAAAATTGGATGCTTCTGGGAAGAAAGGAACATTTGTGGGCTACAGTGAAACTTACAAGGCATATAAAATCTATGTGCCTGGTCAAATATGTTGATCTTGTTTAGTATTAGATGTTCTCTAGCCTTGAAAATTGGTGTAGAAGATAAGGCACATGAGATCTCCAAGACCCAGAAATCGTTAGGAGAAATTCCACCTGGATGAGGAGTTATTAAAATAATTAATATTTTTAATGGGTTCCTAAGTCTAAACTTAGGAAAATAAAAATATTAATGTGTATTAATAAAATATGGGTGAGAAAGTTCTAAGTGACGAGGATCAATCTAGTTCTAATATCTGTCGTTGATTAGGGACTTGATCTCGATCATTGATTCGTCAACAGGAAAATTATAAGAATAGGCTTGAGGGTTAGTTGGAGATACACCAAGCGATCAAAGAATTCGATTCTCTGGGGCGAGGTTTGCTGAGGAAACCGAGTTAGTGATCAGAGTTACAGTGAGGGATATTTCAGCAAGGGATTTTCATCCGAGGCTAAAGAATACATAGTAGAGAGGAAGCACATTGCCGAGAGAGACAGTGCAATCCCTAGAAGGGCTGACACAGAGGCTGAAGAGATGACGCAGAGGGCGCAAAAGGTTGACAAAGGTGATGCAGAAGACGTAGAGGTTGATGCTGGGCCTCAGAGGCAGTGCTAGGGATATTATGTTGGGTAGATTGGGAGCAAATCAGCAGATTCTAAGCTGGGAGAGGGTGATGCAACTCTTAGAGGAGTGACACAGTTCTAGAGCAATGCTTGGAGCAGCTTTCATTGTCCAGCATAGGGAACAATCAGAGTTACTGTGGGGTTTGATCATTCGCTTGCTAATTTTCTGAAATATCTGTCTCCGGATAGAGGTACTACTACCAAGGATATTCTCTATTGGGTGATCCATTTATGGCACCCTAGTTGTATTCACAAGATTTGCTTAATAATACAAATCCTCTATATGTTGCACCAGTTTTCCTGAATTGGGTTTTTCTGGGGACGATTGTCCAAAAATAATGGTGTCCCTTGTGTTATTGTCTCAGTTTATTTCAGTTCATGATCTGTATATTTTTTAAGGTTGCAATAGTGTTTACTTCGATGTTTATGCAATTAAATAACTTGTTAATGTAAAGAACAAGTAGGAGATTGTAAACCAGTAATTGCAGGAGGGGTTTCTAATGTGTTACATTTAGAAATTTTCCCATGCTATTAGAGAGAATGCAGATCATAGGTGAATAAGGACACCAGCTGAGAAAATATGATAATTTTCAGTAGAGAAGCAACTGTCCAGAGAGACAGCGTTGTTCCAAAGCTAAAGAGGCAAGTGGAGGAGTGACGCAATGTAGAGAGAGTGATGCAGAGGCTCACGTAGTGCCTACATTAACACTCTGAGCCAGAAGAAGGGCCAGCGCAGAGGCAGAGGAGGGCAGATCAGGCTCATGGAGATCCACGTCATCTTTCTGAGCCAAGAAGGATTGACAGAGTTGGCCGGGAGGAGTAGATTCATCCCACGCAGTGATTACATAGAGCCTAAGAGGCTCAGATTCTTTGATTTGTCAGGGCTAAGGGAGCTCTGCATATTTTAATTTGTGGAGCTAGTGGGATGATGTTTCTGTCAGTACAGAACAATGTCTAAGGAGAATGAACCAAGGTAGAGGGAAGCACTACCTCGATGATTTCTAGCCAAGAAATCTAGATAATAGTTGTAGTGGTAAAGGAGGATTGGAGAGGAGTGATTCGACGGTTAGCCGAAGGATTTCCAAAAGGGAAATCAGGACTCAGAGGGAGTCTAGATAAGAGGAGCAGAGATGGCAATGAATGGGTTGAGGGATCAGGACATGTTGGACAGGGCTTCCAATTTTGTCATCTGGAAGGCCAAGATCCTAACAATCCTGGATAAACATCACATCAAGGACTATGCCTTGAAAGTTGTTGTTGAACCAGTCGACATTGATCCATTAAATAAATAGTAGGAGGCCCAGGCTAAGGCCAAGTGCATGATCCTAGACAAGGTCAAAGATCATGTACACATTGCTGAGAAGAATACAACAAGGGAGATGTGGGAGATCTTGACCACCTTGTATGAGGGATCTTCCATGCAATGGAAGATGCTATTATAAAATCAGTTGAGACAGTATCATATGCAGAAAGGAGAGGAGATAGATCCATTCCTTCTCAGGTTGCAAGGGATTCACGACCATCTTACTTCCGTGGGGTCTACACTAGATCCAAATTTCATGGTCAAGATTTCCCTAACTGTAGTCTCTAAGGAGTGGGAGATGTTTTTCTAACGCAGTTTGGACAGAGAAACTCTCCCTAGTTGGGAGGAGATGTGGGCAGCTCTTGGATAGGAAGAGCTCAAGAGATTGACCAAGGTGGGGAGTAGTGGTAAGGGAGTTCGAATCAAGGAGGATGAGGAGGATGCAAATCTCGCATCAGTGGGACAACGAGGGCTACAAAAGAGGAAGAAGAAAGACATCTCCAAGGTCAAGTGCTTCAATTGTGGGGAGATGGGACAATATGCCTCTTAGTGCCCCAAGAAAAAAGGCAAGGGAGAAGCTTCTGAATCAAAGGTTGTTCAACAAAGGTGGAGAAGGATTTTGAGACTGATGATGATTGTGCCATGAGTGCTCATGTGTCTCTAGACAAGAGGTAGGAAGAATTGGAGTTGTAGTCGATAGGACTACAAAAGAAGGGAAACATCCTTGAGGTTCCCAAACTCTTGGATCACATCTGGCTACGGGAGCCCTTAAAGACAGTAGCATGATGACAAGTGTCAAGTGGAGAAAGGTGTGATGGAGCAACAAGGCAGTGCTAGAGTACAGAAGTCTATAGCAATGCAATGGACATTGTAGCAGTGCGAGAAGCACAGTAGAGGTTGCAGCAGCGCAGTGGCAGCAGAGGGAGCACATGATAGAATCATAGGTAGCTTCAACATCACGAGGATTCCACACTGAACAGGATGTGAGTGTTTGGGTGAAGTCAGTTACTTACTTCTCAGTAATTGAGCTGCAGTGCAGCAGTTAACAGTGGCAGTGCTACAGGGAGCATGAGGCAGCATTTTGAGAGGGAGCTACAGTACAGATGTAGCTATGAAAGTGGCAATGTTATGGGCAGCAGTACAGAAAGCAGCACTGTAGTGGATGTGGGCCAACAGGCCAAGCATCAACACAAAGGACTGATGTGGAGGATTAGTGTGATGTTTCTATGATGAAGCATTGTTAGAGAACATCCCTCGCTAAGAGGGAGTGTTGATCTTGAGTAGCATCAGATGTTCTCTAGCCTTGAAAATTGATGGAGAGGCTAAGGCACATGAGATATCCAAGACCCAGAAATCGTTTGGAGAAATTCCACCCAGATGAGGAGTTATTAAAATAATTAATATTTTTAATGGGTTCCTAAGTCTAAACTTAGGAAAATAAAAATATTAATGTGTATTAATAAAATATGGGTGAGAAAGTTCTAAGGGATAAGGATCAAGCTAGTTCTAATATTAGTCGTTGATTAGGGACTTAATCTCAGCCTATCAATTCGTCAACAGTAAAAGTATAAGAGGAGGCTTGAAGGCCAGTTGGGGATACACCAAGTGATCACAGAATTTGATTTTCTGAGGCAAGGTTTGCTGAGGAAATTGAGTTAGTGATCATAGTTGCAGTGAGGGGAATTTCAGCAAGGTATTTTCATCTGAGGTTGAAGAATACATAGTAGAGAGGCAGCAAAGTGCCAAGAGATACAGCGCAGGCCCTAGAAGGGATAACGTAGAGGCCAAAGAGATCACACAGAGGACACAAAAGGCTGATGCAGAAGCCGTAGAGGCTGAAGCTGGGCCAGAAGCCATAGAGGCTGAAGCTGGGCCTCATAGGCAGTACTGAGGAGATTCTATGGGGCATATTGGGAGCAGATTAGAAGATTCTGAGCGGGTGACATAGCTCCTGGATGAGTGACGCAGTTCCAAAGTAGTGCTTAGAGCATCTTTCATTGTCAAACATAGGGAACAGTCGGAGTCACTGTGGAGTTTGATCATCCGCTTTCTAATTTGTCAGAATATCTGTCTCTGGATAGAGGTGCTACTGCCAAGGATATTCTCTATTGGGTGAGTCATTTCTGGCACCCTAGTTGTATTCACGAAATATGCTTAATAATACAAACCCTCTATATGTTGCACTGGTTTTCCCGAAATGGGTTTTTCTGGGGATGTTGTCCAAAAATAATGGTGTCCCTTGTGTTATTTTCTTAGCTTATTTCAGTGCATGATTTGTATATTTGTGAAGGTTTCAATAATGTTTACTTCTATGTTTATGCAATTAAATAAATTGTTAATGTAAAGAACAAGTAGGAGATTGTAAACCAGTAATTGCTGTAGGGGTTTCTAATGTGTTAAATTCAAAAAATTTCAGAAAAGAGAAGTGGAGATAAGTCATGATGTCACCTTCGATGAGGATTCTTCCCTTTGGAAGTTTATTAACCTTCCTCTTCCAAGGAAGGTGTTTGGTCAATTTAGTGTGTTCTAAATTTCTATTTAAAATGTCAATTCGGGGTTCGTAAACTGACGAAGTGAAGTGTACTATATGTACTAGATAACCATTTCCTTAATATTTTGTCGTTTTTGAGTTCTTTTTGGTTGTTTATGGATTTATCTTTCCCTAATGTGTGATGGCGAAAATGAAAGTTAAGTATGAAATATGGATGGATGGTGATGGTGATTTCTACAGTGATTTTTCAAAACTTAAAAGTGCTCAAAAAGAAAGCTTTAAAACAACTGTAATGAAATCAATTCTTAAGAAAAACAGTGAACTAATGACAATGGCCCAGTATCCTTGCTGCTGAATGAAAAGAAAGTAAAAACTGAACTTAAAGCAACTCAAAGTAAAGCAACTAATTCACACTACTTTAACTTTTCTGATCCTTTACCCTTCAGCTCAATCTACCTTGTGGGAAGCAATCATGAACAAGTCAAGCAATATGATATCTAAATGGCAAGAAATTAAATTGCAGAAAAGAAACTAGTCACACTACTTCAACTCTTCTGATCCTTTACCCTTCAGCTCAATCTACTTTGTGGGAAGCAATCATGAATAAGTTTAAGCAATATGATAACTAAATTGCAAGAAATTAAATTGCAGAAAAGAAACTAGTCACACTACTTCAACTCTTCTGATCCTTTACCCTTCAGCTCAATCTACCTTGTGGGAAACAATCATGAATAAGTTTAAGCAATATGATAACTAAATCACACTACAATAAGTAATATTCTGATTTCTTACTAATAGAGTCACTTGACCATAGAAAGAAACCATAAACTGATGAGTAGTATGATGTCTAAATAACAGAAAAATAAATAAGCAAATCACAACTTGAAAAAGGAAAGTGTTGGAATTAAACTTCAGAAAATGAAAGTTAGCAGGAAGGACAAGATGATTTCATATGCCAATAGTTATCAAAAAGATGAAAATTTGCCCGGGCTGCCTAAGAAAACCTGTAGAAAAACGTTGATCAGCTGACAGCTACAAGAAAGCAGAAGTGAAAATATAAATAGTAGTGAATTAAGAAGCATCAAAATAGCGTGTTATGTACAAACTAACGACTATGAAAACAGAAACGTAAGGAAATCAAATAACAAGTATACAGGGCTTTAGTGCGCAGGGGCCCTCTGCCACCTCAGCCAGTCAATTAACAGTCACAAGAACGAGCTCAGCAAAGTAGTCTTCTCATGTATTAAAGCAGCAACATATATAAAGCAAAGTACAGTGGGGTAATAACAACAACAGTTCAGAAATTAAATATCCAAAAAGCTCCCCCACAGCGTCCATCAACGCGTTATTTATAATGAAAAAGTGCTGAAACTAACTAACTGAATCCTACGCTATTGACTGTGTTGCCAAATACACGTAGATCTCCTCAGCCAAGATCTAGCGTAACTTTCATCATGTCTATTAAATCTTCAGAGTGGTAGCTGTTGGATTCAGGTTACAGGGATGATCTCCAGGTGTGCTGGTGTCTTCGTGGGCTGAGGACTGTGCCACGTAAACGTTCACGTGCTCAAAACAGAGACGTGCCACCGCTGAATTCCTTGGTTGGCTTTGCCTTTGACCCTTGTTGACTGTGACCTTCCATGGATGATTTGGCTAATTTGAAGGGACACGTTCCATGTACCCATCACCTGTAGCTTGCCCATGTGGCTCGTTTCTTCATAGGACACCTGTAGCACATCTTTTAACAAAATAGCTGCGGAATCCTGTGCTGGCTGCGGAAACCTGTGCTGGCTGCGGAAACTGACAAGTTTCCGCAGCTGCATGAACAAAAACTAAACCAAACAACAGTCATAAGCATAGTCAAAAAACCATGTAAAAAGTTCTTTTTAGACTATAATGCAATGATTTAACAGCTGGGTAGATGAAGTAAGTGGAAAAAGAAGGCTGAGAGGGTGTATAGGAAGGTGCAGGTTTGAGGCTCAACAGAAGGACAAAGAAGTAGATTCAGGAAAGTAGGGAAAACCGCAAGATGAGTCGATGCCCGATGTTGAAGGACCAATGGATCCCATTGGTCCACCCCCTCATGAGCCCTCCTCCTAA
Organism: Pinus tabuliformis; assembly: GCA_031772625.1. NCBI lineage: Eukaryota > Viridiplantae > Streptophyta > Pinopsida > Pinales > Pinaceae > Pinus > Pinus tabuliformis. The sequence continues at coordinate 856,814,396 of CM062806.1, forward strand.
AAAAGGAGACCCTCATGTCTTAGGGAGACTCTCGAAGATGCAGAGAGACATGTTGCACCTAGGGGGACATTTCGTGAAAGAAATAAGCCAAATACGTACAGAGGATACTTAACTGCAATTATTACCATTGTTCAATCTGAGCCTTGCACATTTGAAGAAGCTACAAAGCACCAATTTTGGAAGGATGAAATGAACAAAGAGTATGAGTCAATTATGACGAATGATGTTTGGGATGTGGTCCCTAGACCCAAGGACAAATCCGTTGTCACCCCGAAATGGATATACAAGATTAAGCATGGAGCTGATGGAAGTGTTGAAAGTTCAAGGCCAAATTTGTTGCTCAAGGCTTCTCTCAAAAGGAAGGTGTATATTATGATGAGATATTTGCAACAGTTTCCCGCTACAGCACCATTCATTCGATTATAGCCCTTACTACCTCGCAATGATGGAATCTACACCAAATGGATGTTAAGACTACCTTCTTGCATGGTTCACTAAAGGAGGAAATCTTTGTAGAACAACCTGAGGGGTTCGAAGTTCAAGATCGTCTAACACATGTATGCAAGTTGAAGAAAGCCCTATATGGGTTGAAGCAAGCACCCTAGGCTTGGTATGATAAGATCGATAGCTATCTAATGAAGCTAGGATTTACAAGAAGTGAAGTTGATCTGAGCCTTTACTTTAAGGTTGAGAATGATAGACCTCTCATATTAGTACTCTATGTGGATGATCTCTTTCTGACATGTGTAGACCCTATTATTCATCAATGTAAGAGGTAGTTGGCCTTCAAATTTGAAATGAAGGACCTAGGACTAATGCATTATTTCCTAGGGTTGGAGATCTCGAAAAAGCCAGGTGAGATTTTCCTTTCTCAAGGAAAATATATTGTGAAGCTACTTGAAAGATTTGGAAAGGTGGAATGCAAGTCTGTGACTACTCTGATGGAACTTAACTTCAAGAAGTTATGTGGAAGTATTGTTGGGCCCAATTTCGGAAATCATTCTAAGTATCATCAACTCGTGGGGGCCCTGATGTTCTTGGTGAACTCTCGTCCATACATATGTTTTTCAATGAATAAATTGAGTCAGTTTATGGTTGAGCCTCATCACATACATTGGATTTCTTCCAAGAATCTCTTGAGATATCTTCAGGGCACAATTACTTATGGACTGAGATACACTGTCGGGAATGTGAGGCTCCATGGTTACTCTGATACAGACTGGGCTGGTAGTGTGGTGGATCATAAAAGCACATATGAATGTTGCTTCTCTCTAGGTTCTTCCTCAATATCATGGATGAGAAGAAAGAAAAATTTGGTTGCCTTGAGCACCATTGAGGCTGAGTAAATTATTGTTGGTATGGCCTCATGTGAAATTGTTTGGTTGAGGAAGCTCTTTAGTGAGTTTTTTGGACATGTGTTAGATGCCACTGTGATCTTCTGAGACAACCAGAGTGGGATTCATCTTTCGAAGAATCCCGTGTTTCATGAATACTCCAAGCATATTGATATCAAGTACCACTTTATCTGGGATATGGTACAACAGGGATAAATGAGGCTCCAACACATTGGGACTGATGATCAGGTCACTGATATTCTCACAAAGCCCCTAGGGAAGGTCAAATTTTTGACCTTCCATGAACGACTTGGATTCATGGAGAAACCCTTTTATGAGGGTCCCGTATGAGATGGATGTTGAGCTCTGGGAGCTCTAGGGGGCTTGGGGTACTTCTTGGAGTTATGAGCGACCATAGGGTGAGTGGTTCACCTTCCCCTAATAGTGTGCGATGTACAGGGTGAGTGGTTCACCTTCCCTTGTGATACCCCATGTTGAGATATGCATAGGATGAGTTGTTCACCTTCTCCTATGGCATATGAGCAGGATGAGTGGTTCACCTTCTCCTACAGGCACATCCCACCCATGCAGTTTGGGACTCATGGGAAGTACCTCTCATCTGGTCAATGAGTATGTAAATGAGGATAGGGACCATAGTACTACCGATGGACACATCATGTACTACCGTACTCCCTATGCTAGGATGTTGATATTGATATGGGATCAATGGAAACTGACTTTGGGTCAGTTAAGAGTGGTATGACACTCTCTATTATTGGAGATTGACTTCGGGTCAGTGGAGAACGGTATGATACATTCTCAATCATCTCTTCTTTCTTCATGGTTCAATAGAGCAGAGAAGAGTGGAGACAGGGATGGTACAGATTGTCAAACTGTTTGGCAAGTGAAGTTCTTCCTAGTTGAGGGGGAGTTTTAAATTTGGCAACTAGGGCCAAACTTCACCTTGGACAGTTCATATTATGCAGCTAATATTTTTATTGGATTCCTCTCTCCAAGAGGTGTAGGATTGATAAATATCATCCCATTCTGACATGTACAAATGGAATTATGAAATTATTTTGATTATGGACAAATTGTTAAGGTTAGCCAACCATCTAATTTGCACCCTCAAGCCCACAACATTACAAATAAATACAAGGAACCTACTCCTCACACACACACTCATTCTTCCCTCTCTCCTTCGTTGATTGGGTGCAAATTTTAGAGGCATCTCTCCACACCTGCGAAGAAGAGAGGGGTTTTGTGTCCCTGCATTGTCCAACATTGACCAAAGTTGCTAGAGGGTTGTTTTGACTTGCATTGACTAGTGTTAACCTATTTTGGCTGCAGTTTTGTGTGGGGGATCTATGTTTGGGTAGGCCACATTTCTGGGCATAGAAATTGAGGTTTTTTAAACCATAGTTTGACCATCGTTGGTTGTAGAAGGGTTTGCTACAGCATTTAATTTCGTTGACCACACTTGACTAGACTTTTTCATACTGTTTTTGGGTTAATTTGACTAGATGTTGGAGGTCGAGTTTGACCGAGTTGTTTTGGAGGTCAAAATATGCACTGTTGATTAGCGTTGACTTTCTGGTTAGGGCTTTCTATCACTACTGTTCGACTGGTCAGATTTCACTTTGATTGGGAAAGTGAAAATTGTATATTGTACTCTCTCTCTACTGAACTTTTGAAGAATTATAAGAAAAACTTATCAAAGGTTTCCCCACATTGGGGTTTGTCCCTAGATGGTGTCATATCTTGTGTCCTCTTGTCCTGGCTTGTCTTCTACTATTATTGTTTATGTTCTATATATATTTTACTATCATGTTGATGTGATTGCTAAATTGGATATTGATATTGGGATAGTAAGAAAATTGAAGTAAAATTGTTCTTAAACATAGAACATACCATTGTTATCTAAAATTAAGAGAATGTCGAATTGAGGAGACTTCTACAAGAAAAAAAGGAGGAGAAGTAGAGATTGCAACTTCAGCTATGAGCCACAAAAGAGGCCTTGGAAAAGTTGAATTGCAACGAAGGCATATCAAAGATATCATCCCCTACTTCAGAATAAATAGTTGAGATAAATAGTGTTGATTGTTCTTCAGCTTCATTTTCACATGACAATGTTTTTGTTGGAAACCTTGAGGTACCCATTTCAGGAACCGGCCTAAGACTCCTTACCAAGATGGGATACACTAAAGGAGAGTGCTCGAAGGTAGCATAAGCTTCCATGGAATTGTGAATCCCATCAAAGTGGAGGAATTGCCTCATTATGCAGGACTTGGGTACGTCAGAAAAGAGGTTGGAAAATTATCCAAGACAACCAGTGACCAACCAACGACGGATGATGGGAGTGTTGAGAAATGGAAACAAGAAATTATAATTTGTCATTGAAGTAAATTGTGAATTAAAAATCAAATTCTATTTTCATAGCAACTTGTAAATAGTTAATTAAGTTTAATTAACTTAATTAGCTTAGGAATTTCGAGTTGGAAGTATTTATGTAGTCATGTATATGTTCTCCCTAAATTTTATGGGTCTAGAATGATTTTATTTGAGTTGTAATTAGATAACTCATTTTGACTAAGTTATAGATAGTTAAACTAGTTCTAACTATTTGTGGAACTACTAGAGGTCTAGTAATGAGTTAGTGCACTCGGGAATCCTTATGCTACTCCTGAAAATTGAATATTCCCTCATGAGAAACTCATGCATGTCAGTTCAGAGAAAGACCCAGTTGAGACTAGAGTGCAAGGACAGTGTACTATCAGTTGTATGATGATCCAATTTGTATAGGTCATGCATGCAATCAGAGAAGGACCTAGTTTTGGATTGTGAAATTATGGAGGAAAGATTTCCTAATTAAATATGGGTTGATGCTCATAGGAATTGCGCAAGGAAATAGTGGCTTGGAAAGCAACATAATTAGCTAAGTGTATTTGATCATACTAGTGCAGGAATTGTTCTAGTGAGAACAAGCTTTGTATTATCACTCAGATTTCTAATTAATTCAATAGATAGTCGGTGTTTTGAGCAGTGGCTTTCTCCAAATAAAAATTGTGTTATGTGTCTTTAATTATCTTCGTCTTATCGATTATTGTTTGTTAAAATTGGCAAGTAGGGAAAAAATTCATGTGGGTCATCTTATTCATGGCTGATAATATTTTTATTAGATTCCTCTCGTCGAGAGGTGTAGGATTGATATAAAGATCATCCGATTCTGAATTATTATCAAGCTGACCTACAACTCATGTAGGCTCAGAAGCCCAACAGTCGCATCTATTCAAACACCAACGTTGTGTATAAATACAGGAGGACTTTTCCTCATTTGGACTCACTCATCTCATCACATCTCTCTCTCTCTACTACGTAGAAAAGAGTCTCTTATCTATTGCGTAGAAAAGGGTCTCTCTCTCACACATGTGAAGCCGAACGCTGCTGAAACTGAAGCTGCAATTGTGTTAGCCTCCTGTTGCAACAGGTTTCATATTTCATGATTGACATTTTTACATGCCAAATATGTCATCTTTCTTGCAGCAAGGTTCCATATTTCCAGAGAAGAAAACCAGAAAAGAAGTAATAGAGTATGCCAATTCAAATGTTATTGTTGTTTCCAATTTTGGTGAGTTGTTCCAGTTTTGAAGAAGTTCTTGAAGGGAGGTCCAGACCGTCTAATCCCGGCTTCCCTAAGTTTCAATTTCCTGTTTTAGAATATAGAGAATAACATCTGTCCAAACAGTTTAATCTTGGCATATCTGTAGATAGGTAGAGAATCAAAGGGACCCAACTGTTTAATCTGGGCCCTGGCAGAAATAAGTGCAGATCTAGATAGGAAAATTCAAAAGAAAAATTGTGAATCTGGGTCTACAAGTCTAAGTGCACCCAAAACAAAAAGAAGAAAAAATGTTAGGACAGTAGGCTGGGTAGGTAGCTTTGGTGTGGCAGAATCATGACTGGTGATCAATTTTGTATTCCACAATGTCTTATCTTTTCTGATCACTGTTATCAGGCAGTTTTGCAATTTCATGAAGGTACTCAGGCTGAGATTCACTAACCTCCCCTTTCTCCTCATCACCCCAAAGTCACTTACTAACATCCCTCAAGAGGTCAAGATCTGCTTGAGCCTCTCATTTTATCATCCCCATGACATTTGCCTTAGTGAGGATCTCCTTCACTCAAGGATTGCTCACTCATCATCTGTGAGCCTTCTTTCCCCAAAAATGGCATAAGGTCTCACACCTTAGCGCCCTCTCTTCGTCTCCATATTAACTTTTAACTTTATTATATAACTCCCTTTTAGTTTTCCTTTTCCCTATTAAAATCATGTATATAACACTCCCCTATGTAAATATCCCATCCCTGGCATTATAGCCATAATTCTACTAAGTCAGGGAAATCACAGTCCATCTGGGACTGTTTTTAGCCCATCCGAGTCATTGAGGAACTAGTTTGACATCTGGTCAACTAGTAACCTCTCCCTTAACCCTAAAGACCCCCAAAAAACACATGATTTCACCTTCCCCCTTGTAAAAATTCACCCCACCACTGTAAAACCCACATTCCGCCCCTAACCCAAAGTTCCTGTGCATAAATATTAACCCGCGCCTTTGTTTAACCCCGTAAACCATTTTCCTAAAGTTTATAACCCATCCGCCGTGCATATTAAATTCGGAATATTCCTGCGAATATTCCTGCCCGTTAACCACCTATCCCGTCGCGTCCGCCGCCAGCCGTCCGATCCACAGCCCCGCAGATCTATGGCTGGCGGGCATCCTCATCCCCGATGCGCACGGCCTTTAACGTCCGAGAGTTCGGCGGTTTTGCCGCCGTACTCCCGCCACACGTCAGGCGTCGGGCTGTGGCGGAGCCCCTCCCTCCGAAACCGCCATTCCCCATAAGCGGTGCGCCACATACCGCTTACCGCCTTCTGCCAGGTGACGTCACCACCACGTCACCCCCCCTGCACAGTCACCACCACGTCACTGCCACATGTCCCCGCCACCGTACCTGCCACGTCATCGACCGTACGTGATGACGTCATGCTGACGTCATCCCACCACATCGCCATGCTGACGTCACCCGCCATACAATGTTGACGTCATCAACATTTTTGGGCGCAGAGGCGCAAAAGTCGCACTTCGGAGCCCCAGAATCAAATTCTGAGGATTTTTTGGGCCAAAATGGAGAATCTTCAGGGAATCTTTAAGGATTCTTTGCTCTATGCAGCCCCAGGAAGCCCGAAAAGGCGAAAAAATGATCCGTTTTCTTCACAGAGCATGCCGGAAGGATCAGAAAACAATTTCAGAGGTGCAGAGGCCGAACAACAGCCATTAATTCATGATTAGACCCGCAGCACATCAAATCAGCAGCCCAGATTTTGTCAAAGAGTATCAGAGAAGGAAAAAGCTTCAAAGAGTATAAGCCGAAGATATTTTAGTGGCTCGAAGCAGCTAAGAATTAATGAGCCCATCAGGAAGTCAAATCAGGCAGCTAAAGCCCATCCCTGCACTCAAATCACAGCTTAAACTTAAATGCAGGCAGACATCGAGGAACAGGAACCCATGCATATTTATTTCAGAAGACACTACAGCAAGCCACCAAGGACCACATCATTCACTTATTTCTGATACGGCGACCCTCAGCGCCGCTCAGAAGATTTTTTGCATTTAATTCCAGATAGAGTTAGGTCAATATATGATTTTTTATGACCTAATTAGGTCAAGATGTAATAAATGAACTCTGCAGAGAGTTTTGCCCTATATATACCACCCTATGTATAGTTTTAAGGGTTGGTAAATTGATAATTTTCACTAGAGACTCGCTGTGTATACCTGAATTTTTCTGTAATCAAAGATTGCTTAAAGCTTGGAGAGTGAATTGTTTGTTGTTGATGAATGTGTTGAAGAGTTGAAGATGGAATTCCTGTGCTGTGGCCTGAAGCAATAAGTGCCTCTTATCTCTGTTTATGTGTTTGCCATTATCTAAATAGCAGGAAGAAAGGATAGCCTAGAACTAGTTTAAAAACTCTCTATGCTCAATTTCTGCTATTTCTCTGTGTTTTCGTCTCAATGAATTGGTTATGAATATGAATTCCTCCCAGCTCATATTTAACCTGATTTACCTGTGTTTGCCAATTATCTAGGGATTCTTAACTGCCCCTAGGTAGCGCTCTTTCATCTCCTCCGTTAAGCCGATTGAGAGATTCTTAACTGCCTCTCATTGCTTGGCATCTCTTCCGTCCATAAAACCTGAAAGTTGCTTCGACCTCAGCTATCTTGCTCCATCTTCCCTCACTACGATTAAAGAAATACAACAGCATCTCTCCTCCTTGACTCCATGCCCAATGGTTCGAGAAACTTAGACTATGCACTGCCTCTCCACCTAAAGAATCAATGTTCCCACCAAAACAAAACCAAGAACTCCCTGAGCCCAAGACCTAGCCTGAAATCCTTTCAAACAAAGTTAAATCTAAAGAGAGAGCCCTCTCTGATTGCAGGTTGGCTAGAACCTGCAGTCCAAAGTTGGTTTGTGGTTACCTCGGCCGTATCCCTTTCTTAACCTTCAGGGACAACCTGAGTGATAACAAACTACAGATCCAAAATTTGACCAGCGTGGACCATCAAACCTCCTCTTCTAATCTATGTTGTAGGTTCATCTGAACCTCCTCTGAAGGCAGCAACTTTTGATGGTGGAATCAAGTCAATCCGATGGACAGTTTGCAAGATATCGACTACCCTAGTTTGAAGGAAGTTGTTGAAACTGAAGCTGCAACTGTAGAAGTAAACTTTGACCAGCGTGGACCATCAAACCTCCTCTTCTGATCTATGCTATAGGTTCATTTGAACCTCCTCTGGAGGCTGCAACTTTTGGTGGTGGAATCAAGTCAATCCGACGGACAGTTTGCAAGATATCGACTGCCCTAGTTTGAAGGAAGCTGCTGAAACTGGCGCTGCAACTGCAGAAGTAAATTTTGACCTGCGTGGACCAGAAGATATCCTCATATAAACTGCATTGTAGGTTCATATGAACCTCCTCTAAAATACGCAACTTTTGGTGGTGGAATCAATCCAATCCGACGGTCGGTTTGTGAGATATCATCTGCCCTAGTTTGATGATAAAGTCGCTAATGCTGATGCTGCTGATCTAGGGTTTGCTACTACTGATATAAATCAGATTTATTGTACTATTTCTCTCTGCTGAATTATTGAAGATAAAAGAAGATTTGATCAAATGGTTTTCTCACACATTGTGGGGTTTGTCCTTGGCTAGTTGTCACATCTTGTGTCTCTTGTCTTGGCTTGTTTTCTGTCGATCGTTTAATGTTCTATCTGCACTTTACTTTATGTACATGTGATTGCTAATCTGTGGAATATAATAATAAAAATAAGTAAACTATTATAAGCATAGAACATACCATAAGTTAACATGGTATCAAATCTGAGGTGAAGACAAAGCCCGAGCAAGAGCAAGAGCAATCACCGAAGAGAAGATTGGTGAGGCTATCCTAAATAGAACTATGAGGTCCTCAACACTCTTTCCTGCCAAAGACAAGCTTCGTGAGAAAGATGACTATCACGGATGGAAGATGTCTATCGATCTAACCCTAGAAGATCAAGGAGTGTTGGACCATGTAAGAGGCAATATCGTTAAGCCTCCATCAAATGCATCCACTGCTGCCTAGATCAAATGGAAAAACGGAGAAGTCAAAACAAAGAAGATCATCCGAGACTCTATCGACAAGCACTTGGTGGCCTACATCTCTGACCTGAACACCTCCAAGGAAATCTACGATAGACTCGTGAGTTTATTTAAAGTTAATGATGCAAATCAAGTTTTGTTTCTTAGAAATAAGTTGAGGGAAATCAAGAAGGGTAAAGATGAGAGTATGCAAGCATACTTCTTAAGGATCACCGAAATTAGGAACGATCTCCTATCTATTGGGAGGTTATTACTGACAGGGAAATGGCACTAATGACTCTTGGAGGATTACCATCTGAATGGTACGTGTTCAGGACTACTCTTCTGAATAATAATGTAATTCTTGGTTTCGAGGAATTAATGGCTAGATGCATTCAAGAAGAAACAAGGGTAGAAGAGCAAGAAATGCCTATGCCTAAAGGTCCTCCTGCTACCTTTTCTTCTCATACTAAGAAAATAAATAATTTTGGGACTAAATCAAAAGGAAAGGTTGGACCTAAGGGTGGAAGACAAGGACGATGTTACATCTGCGATAAACCAGGTCACTATGCAAGGGAATGCCCTGATAAAAAGGACTCTCACTGTGACAATGATCAAAATCCCTCTCATGGAAATCGAAGGGATGGAAAATTCAATAGCAAAGGTAAAAGGTAAAAGGACAACCATTCAAGAAGGCCAGAAATTCCAGGATGTACTAAATGCACCTAACCTCAAAAGGAACCCGGTGTCCATCTCGGCAATGGAAGACAATGGCTTTACAAGAGAAAGCATGCAGCAGATGGAAGTACGGAAAAGTATAAGGTTCATTTTGTTGCTCATGGTTTCTCCCAGAAGGAAGGTATAGAATATGATGAGATATTTGCACCTGTTGCCAGATATACGACCATATGCTTGATCAAAGCCCTTGTGGCTTCACAAGGATGGAACCTACATCAGATGGATTTCAAGACCGCGTTCTTGAACGGTTCGATCAAAGAAGAGGTCTATGTGGAGCAACCCAAAGAATTTGATATTTATGATTGAAAATATCATGTATGCAGGTTGAAGAAGGCTCTCTATGGGCTGAAGCAAGCACCCCGAGCATGGTATGAGAGGATCGATAGCTACTTGATGAAGCTGGGATTCACTAGGAGTGAAGCTGATCCTAACCTTTACTTTAAGGTTGAAGATCACAAGCCTCTCATAATGGTGTTGTATGTGGATGACCTCTTTCTAACAGGTGCATACCCTCTCATTCACAAATGTAAGAGGGAGTTGGCTTTCGAATTTGAAATGAAGAACCAAGGACTTGAAGTGTGGCAGAAGCCAAGGGAAATTTTCCTATCTCAAGGAAAATATGTGGTGAAGATTCTGAAAAAAATTTGGTATGGTGGACTGCAAGCCTGTGACTACCTCGAGGATCATAACTTTCAAAAATTATATGGTAGTGATGTCGGACCAGATTTGGGAAATGCCTCTGAGTTTCAAAAACTCATTTGCGTTGATGTTCTTAGTGAATCTCCGTCTGAACATATGTTTTGCAGTTAGCATTGTGAGCTCATATTTGGTTGAGCGTCACTAGATTAGTGCCAAGAATCTTCTGAGATGTCTTCAGGACACAATCTCTCATCAATTGAGATACACTGCCAGTGTTGATTAGGCAAGTAGTGTGGAGGATCACTAGAGCACTTTTTATTGTTGTTTCTCTTTGGATTCTGCTTTGATATAATGGATGAGCAGGAAGCAAAAGTCGGTTTCCATAAGCACCACCGAGACCAGATACATATCTACAAATATGATCTCGTATGAAGCTGCCTGATTGGGAAAGATCTTCAGTGAGCCGTTTGGATTTACATTGGATACCATTGTGATTCTCTGTAACAACTAGAGGTGGGATTCGATTCTTGAGGAATCCCATATTCGTCGATTGCTCCAGCAAATAGACATCATCTGGGATATGGTAAGTCGATGAGCAAGGAGGCTCCATCGCATTAAGATGATGTACAAGTCGATACACCTTGTCAAAGCCTCGAGGAAAGATCTAATCTGTGATTTTCCCAAATGACTTGGAGTCGTGAAGAAACTCTTGTACAAGGGTCCTGCATGTTGCATACATTGAGCTCTAGGAGCTCTGAGGGCTTGTGGTTCTTACTGGAGCAACATACGACCATAGGGTGACTCACCCTCCCCTGGTGGTGCGCACTGGAACAAGATGATTCACTCTCTTGTGGGACAAGATGATTCGCTCTCTTGTGGAACAGGATGATTCGCTCTCCTATGTAATAGGATGATTAGTTCTCCTATGAGGCCTAGATTGATGTGTTATCCATGGTGATTATAGCAGGATGATTAGTTCTCCTGTGAGGCCTAGATTGATGTGCTCTCCTGTGAGGACAAGATTGATTAGTTCTCAGGTCGAGGCATCCTACCCATGCAGTCTGGGACTCATGGGAAGTATCTCTAACCTGATCAATGAGCAGGGAAATGAAGTTAGTGACCATAGTAGTATCGATGGACTCATCGTTGTATCTACCATACTCCCTACACTAGAATGACCTCCATTGATCTGGGATCAATGATACTAGTCTGGGACCAGTGGTAGGAGTGGTACCTACTATGAAGCTGACTTCGGGTCGATTGAGACTGGTCTGGGACCAGTGGTACATACTTTGAGACTGACTTCGTGTCAGTGCAGTACTGGTCTGGGACCAATGAGAGTGGTACATACTATGACGCTAACTTCAGGTCGGTTGAGACTGGTCTGAGACCAGTGGTGCATTCTCTGAGACTGCAATATTGGTTTGGGACCAATGGTAGGAGAGGTAACTACTATGAAGTTGACTTCGGGTCGGTTAAGACTGGTCTGGGACCAGTGGTATGCACTCTGAGACTGACTTTGAGCCAGTGGAGGATGATACTGATCTGGGACTAGTGGAATTGTACTCACTATGACGCTGACTTCAGGTTGGTTGAGACTAGTCTGGGACTAGTGGTACATACTCTGAGACTGACTTTGAGTCAGTATGATACATCCTCGATCATTTCTTCTTCTTCATAATTCGGACAAAAGCAGAGAATAATAGAACAAAGTATAGCAGTGCATAACAAATCAAAGCCATATAGATTAATACAGGGTAGAACAAGGCAAAGAAAAATAGGCAGAATAGAGCAAAGCAGGGCAAGGGTCAGGCTATATAGGGCAGTGCATTTGATGGATGAATAATAACGACCAATAGACAGATCGCAGATGAAGTTCTCCCTAGTTGAGAGGGAGTGTTAAAATTGGAAACTAGGGCAAAACTTCATGTGGGTCATCTTATTCATGGCTGATAATATTTTTATTAGATTCCTCTCGTCGAGAGGTGTAGGATTGATATAAATATCATCCGATTCTGATAAGTATTCATGGAGATATGAATTTATTTTTATTATGGAATTATTATCAAGCCGACCTACAAGTCATGTAGGCTCAGAAGCCCAACAGTCGCATCTATTCAAACACCAACGTTGTGTATAAATACAGGAGGACTTTTTCTCATTTGGACTCACTCATCTCATCACATCTCTCTCTCTCTCTCTACTACACAGAAAAGAGTCTCTTCTCTACTGCATAGAAAAGGGTCTCTCTCTCACACATGTGAACCCAGAAGCTGCTGAAACTGAAGCTGCAACTGCAGATCCAAAATTTGACCAGCGTGAACCATCAAACCTCCTCTTCTGATCTGCACTATAGGTTCATCTGAACCTCCTCTGAAGGCTGCAACTTTTGATGGTGGAATCAAGTTAATCCGTTGGACGGTTTGCAAGATATCGACTGCCCTAGTTTGAAGGAAGCTGCTGAAACTGAAATTGCAACTGCAGAAGTAAACTTTGACCAGCATGGACCATCAAAATTCCTCTTCTAATCTATGATGTAGGTTCATTTGAACCTCCTCTAAAGGCTGCAACTTTTGGTGGTGTAATCAAGTCAATCCGACGGACAGTTTGCAAGATATCGACTGCCCTAGTTTGAAGGAAGTTGTTGAAACTGAAGCTGCAACTGTAGAAGTAAAGTTTGACCTATGTGAACTAGAATATCTCCTCATCTGAACTATGCTATAGGTTCATATGAATCTCCTCTAAAAGCCGCAACTTTTGGTGGTGGAATCAAGCCAATCCGACGGTCGGTTTGTGAGATATTGTCTGCCCTAGTTTGATGATAAAGCCGCTAATGCTGATGCTGCTGATCTAGGGTTTGCTACTGATGATATAAATCAGATTTATTATACTATTTCTCTCTATTGAATTATTGAATATAAAAGAAGATTTGATCAAAGGGTTTCCCCACACATTGTGGGGTTTGTCCCTGGCTAGCCGCCACATCTTGTGTCTCTTGTCTTGGCTTGTTTTTTGCCGATCGTTTAATGTTCTATCTGCACTTTACTTTATGTACATGTGATTGCTAATCTATGGAATATAATAGGAAAAAGAAGTAAACTGTTATAAGCATAGAACATACCATAACTTAACATTGTTTTCATTGATCTATTGGTTTTCCTTGTTTAAAGAGTAGAGTAGATTATTGTCTTGTGTTTTAGTACATTACATGAGTTGTGAATCTACAGGAAAATCTACATGGTATTGGAGTTGAAAACAATATACTAGAGGAGATTTCAAAGTTTCGAGTTTGGGGTTATAGGTGAAATTCATATTTTCAATACATACTTCAGGATCGGAAAATGGATTTCTACAGTTTGAGGCTCGAGTATGCCTTGGAAGGCAGCCTGAATTATATAGCCTGGAAGGACAAGATGGAGGCAATGTTGGAGGATAATGGCCTCAAAGAATTCATTGATCAAGATGTTCCTAAGCCAGCAACATCAGATGCACAGAATTTGGTTGAATGTAAGAAGTGTGTGGCGAAGGCGAGGCGGATAATCCTTAAGGGAGTTTGATAATCATGAGCTGGGAAATTTTGCTACAAACAGTCCGCTCAAGAAGTCTAAGAAGAAGTCCTCAGGAGGAGTGGTGGGTGAGACTTTGGCCTCTCAATTTGAATTTGAATTTACTCTCATTGCATGCATGGTGTTATCAATGATGGGTAGTGTATGGTACCTTGACAGTGAAGCTTCATTCCACATGGTTGGTGACAAGGAGTTGTTCAGTGACCTAGAGGAGAAGGATCTCCATATGCATATCGAGATGGGTGACAATGGGAGGTATAGTGCTACTGGATTGGGCACGGTTACTTTTCAGAGGAATCAGGGTGTTCCTCTCACCTTGAGATATTTTTTGTATGTACCTGGGTTGAAGAAGAACTTAGTATCGATCACCGTGTTGGAGGATAGAGGCTATGATGTGGTCTTTAACAAAGGAAAGGAATTACTTCAACACATAGCCATGGGTAAAGTAAATAAGATAGGAATTCAGATTAAAAATCTCTATAAGTTGGAGGTAGAGGATTGTGTTTCTTTGAGCACGAAAGCAGAGAAGGTGCAAAGCCGAGACGTTGGCGATTTGTGGCACAGGGAATTGGGTCACTTGTAGCATGGGGCTTTGAAAATCATGCAGCAAATCTTTATTGGTCTTCCCAAAGGTACACTAGAGCAAGTTGATACATGCAAGGGGCGTACTTTGGGAAAACACACCAAGGATTCCTTTCAGACAGAGATGGTCGAGCAGAGGAGATTCTAGAGTGATTCCATTCATATGTGTGTGGACCATTTTCAACAGCATCCATGGCCAAACACAGGTACTATGTTATATTTGTTGACGATTTTTCTTGTAAATGCTAGATCTTTTTCATGGAGAGGAAGGATCAAACTTTCATAAATTTTTGTGAATTTAAAGCATTGGTGGAGAAAGAGTTTGGAAAGAATGTTAAATCTTTGAGGAGTGATAATGGTGGTGAGTATGTCTCAAATGAGTTTAAGAACTTATGTGCAATCGAAGAGATTAAATGAGATTTTACGGCACCCCATAACCCACAAAAAAATGGGGTGGCCGAAAGGAAGAACAGAAGCATTTTAGGGGCAACACAGACGATGTTGCATGATCAGGGCCTACCACTACACTTGTGGGCTAAGGCATGAAACACAGTTGTTTATTTTCATAACAAAATCCCACATCAGATACTTGGGATGAAGACACCAGAGGAGGTTTTCTCTGGTAAGAGGCCATATGTTGGTCACTTCATGATTTTTACGTCATCGGTATATATCCATGTGACCAAATATGCATGGAAGAAGATTGAGCTGACAGCAGAGTTGGGGATATTTGTGGGGTATATTGATACACCTCACAACTATCGGGTGTACTTGTCTACTAGTAGGATGATAGTGGTTTGCAAGGATGTCAGATTCAATAAGGAGAGGGTCATGTGAGTTTCCATGAGTGGAGAGATCCACTCAAGCAGAGTCTTCCAGAGATGAGAGAAAGCACACCAGAGAGCTGACAGGTTATTGCATGATGCACGGAATAATGTGGGAGAACCCACATCTCAGTGTAGGCAGATGAGGTCACCTGAGAGTTACGCTGGGTACATGGCTCTTATGAGCGGATGTGTTGAGGCAACTGATTTGGATCGATGCCATGGTGGAGGAGTATGACTCCATAATTCTTAACAGTGTTTGAGATGTGTTCCTGAGATCAGAAGACAAGTCAGTGGTGATATCTCGATGGCTTTACAAAGTAAAGCAAGCTACGGATGGTAGTGTGGAGAAGCATAAGGCTAGTTTTGTGGCCCATGGATTTTCACAGGTAGAGGGGATTGACTATGATGAGAATTTTTCTCCTGTTGCAAGGTACTCATTGATTGGATCTATATTGGCACTATCAGCACAGATGGGTTGGAAGATACATTAGATGGATGTAAAGACAGCCTTCCTTAATGGCATGATTAAGGAAGAGGTGTACATAGAGCAGCCTAAAGTTTTTGAGACTTTTGACCATGATTCGCATGTGTGTCAACTAAAGAGAGTATTGTATGGGTTGAAGAAAGCACCTCGTGCTTGAAGAGGATGCGAACCTGTACCACATAGTGGTTGAAGTAAATTTTTGATCATTGTGTTATATGTCAACAATTTTATTTTGACAGGTGATGATCAGTTGTTCAAGTATTGCAAGGAGTATCTTGCAAGAGAGTTTGAGATGAAGGACATGGGGCTCATACATTACTTTCTGGGCAAGTATGGTAGGGTGATGGGCAACTATTTGTATCTCAGGGAAGGTGTGCTAATGAGATACTCAAGATGTTCCATATGGAGAGCATCAAACCCATGGAGACTCCTCTAGCAGGTAATTGGAGGAAGGAGGATGCTACTTCAAGGGAAGTAGTGGAAGCTATTGTTTACATAAAGCTTGCGGGTTCACTCATGTATTTGGTGAACACGCGACTGGATATGTGATATACAGTTAACTAGCGTAGTCAAGCGATGGTTAGGCCTACCAAGTTGTATTGGAAGGCAGCAAAGCATGTGTTCAGATACCTCAAAGGCACTACTCAGTATGGATTGTGGTACACACGGGTAGAGGGAGTAAAGCTTCAAGGCTTCACCAATGCAGATTGGGCAGGGAGTCCATTCGATAAGAAGATCACATCTGGAGGCATCTTCAGTATTAGGTCAGCAGCAGTTTCTTGGTATAGTAGGAAATAGAGAACGATTTCAGTTAGTTCGGTAGAGGCAGAGTACATGGTTGCAAGTTAGGCAGCATGTGAGGCCATCTAGATGAGGAAGATTTTGGTTGGTTTGTTTGGTCAATAGATTTACTGTGATAATCAGAGATGTATCAAACTCTCTGAAAATCTAGTTTTTCATGATCGGTCCAAGCATATAGATATTTGATATCATCATCTTCGATATTGTGTATTGAGGCGGATTATGTTGTTGGAGTACATTCCCACTAAGGAGCAAGATGCTGACATTTTGACAAAGGAATTGTCAAGATGTAGATTTAAGTTTCACATAGAAAGGATCGGGGTAGTTGATAATCCCTTGCTTATTGAGAGGGAGTGTTGAGAAATGGCAACAAGAAATTCCACTTTAATTTGTCCTTGAATTAAACTGTTAATTAAAAACCGAATTTTGTTCTCATAGCAACTGGTAAATAGTTAATTAAGTTTAATTAACTTAATTATATTAGGAATTTCAAGTTGGAAGTCTTTCTGTAGTCATGTATATGTTCTCCCTAAATTTTAGGGGTCCAGGATGACTTTATGGAACAGAAAATGCTAGAACGCAGAATAAATATATAAATATTTATTAAAAGAGATGAAAATTACAGATGATGAGATTACAATTGCGGGAGCCTGGCTTATATACCGCCAGGAACACCCTTTGGGGAAAGGGCATGATCTTATGATCGTGCCCTTTCATCTAATTTAACTAATATTTAATAATAACCTAATCTAACTAATTTTTACATAACATTGCCTTCCTCTCGAAAGAATGCTTTGTCCTCAAAGCATACGTAACGACGGATGTTGTTGACAAAATGCTTCATTCTCCCAAGAAGCTTCTTCTTCAGGCAAGTCCTTCCACTTGATCAGATATTCCTTGATAGTACGATATCGAAGCTTTCTTTCTCTAGTAGACAAAATACCTTCTGGTTCTAAAATGACTCTTCCTTCATCATCAAGGGATGGAAGTGTTGTTTGTGCTGTTTTATTGTTACCTAGTGCCCTTTTAAGGCAAGATACGTGGAAGACGTTGTGAACACGACTTGTCTCTGGAAGGCTTAAACCATACGCAACTTGGCTAATCTTTTTGTTAATCTGATAAGGTCCATAAAACTTTGGTGCCAATTTGTTTTTTCCCTTCTGTTTTAAGGATAATTGTTTGTATGGTTGGAGCTTAACAAATACCCATTCTCCAACTTCAAACTCTCTTTCGGTTCTGTTACGGTCTGCTTGTTGCTTCATACGATTCCTTGCATTATTTAGATTTTCTTTTAATATTTGGACGATTTTCTGGGTTTCTTCTAGTTGATCTTTAACAGCAGGTAGATTTGTTTGGAAAATAGCTAGATCTTTGCATTTCGGGGGTTCATACCCATATAGGGCTTGAAATGGCGTCATTTTTGTTGATGTATGATAGGTGGAGTTATACCACCATTCAGCAAGGTGTAACCATTGAGCCCACTTATTTTGTTTTTCTGTAGCGTAGCAACGTAGGTAGGCCTCCAAACATTTATTGACAACTTCTGTTTGGCCATCTGTTTGCGGGTGATAAGCGGAACTCATATTTAAGTAATTTCCTACATGGTTGAACAATTCCTTCCAGAAATTACCTTTGAACTTTGCATCTCTATCACTTACAATGACTTTTGGAAAACCGTGCAACTTATATATATTTTTGCAAAATATTTCAGCGATTTCTTTTGCTGAGCCTGACTTCTTTATTGCCATAAAGTGAGCATATTTGGTGAGTCTGTCGACTACTACGAAAATCTTGTCCTTGCCTTCAGATACTGGTAGTCCTTCGATAAAGTCCATTGAAATTTCTTCCCACTTCTAATTTGGAATGTTTAAGGGGTGCAGTAATCCTGGTGTCGTAATATTTTCGCTTTTATTCCTTTGACATGTGTCACACTCTGCTACATACTTCTGAATTTCACGATTCATTCCCTTCCAAAAGAAGGATTGACGTGCATTGTAGTAAGTCTTAAAGAATCCTACGTGTCCAGCTGACGGTGAGTCATGTAATTCCTTGAGTATCTTAAACTTAAACTTGGAATTTGTACTTAGATATATTCTTCCCTTATACCATAGGATATCATTCTTCCACTCAAATTTTGAGTTATTGGGAAGGTTATTGATTATTGCTGTTACTTCTGGATCCTTGGCATACTCACTTCGAATTTCGTTAAGCCACTCAGGAACAACAACCGACATTGCAAGTAGTGTTGGTTCTTCATCTTTCCTGGATAAGGCATCGGCTACTACATTGTCTTTACCTCTTTTATGTAGTGTTTCCAAGTCAAAAGCGGCAATTTTTTCAATCCATTTTTGTTGTTCTTCAGAAAGTGTTTTTTGTTGAAGGAGGTGTTGGAGACTGTTATGGTCTGTTCGAATAGAAAACTTACTTCCCAAAACATATTGCCTCCACTTAGATAGTGCGTGCATGATAGCAAGCATTTCTTTGTTGTATGTGGATTTGAGGCGCTCTCTTTTATTGATCTTCCTACTTTCAAAAGCTATTGGATGTCCTTGTTGCATTAGTACTGCACCTATACCGAATCCAGAAGCATCACACTCAATGATAAATGGTTTAGAAAAATCTGGTGTTGCTAATACGGAGCATTAGACATACTTTCTTTTAATTTTTCAAAACACCTTCCTGCTTCCTCATCCCATAGAAACGAATTCTTCTTTAAAAGATTTGTTAAAGGTGCAGTTATATGTGCATAGTTTTTAATAAACCTTCGGTAATATCCCGTCAAACCTAAGAACCCTCTTAGCTTGGATATATTAACAGGTTTGGTCCATTCTTTTATAGCTTGGATTTTGTTAGGGTCCACCTTTACACCTTCATGGGATATAATGTGTCCAAGGTATTCTACTTCTTCCTTTCCGAAGGTGCATTTGGATTTTTTTGCGTAAAATTGGTGTTCTTTAAGTAGTGTAAGAACTTTATCCAAATGTTGCAAGTGCTCCTTCCAGGTTTTACTGTAAATTAGAATATCGTCAAAGAATACTAATACAAACTTCCTGAGATGTGGGCGAAATAATTCATTCATAGTTGCTTGAAACGTTGCTGGTGCATTGGTTAATCCAAACGGCATTACTTTAAATTCATAATGACCTTCATGTGTTCGGAATGCGGTTTTTGGTATGTCTTCTAATCTTATTCTAATTTGATAGTAACCTGATCTTAGGTCCAATTTTGAGAAATACCTTGCGCCATGTAGCTCATCCAACATTTCGTCGATAAAGGGGATTGGAAACTTGTTTTTAATTGTTATTTTGTTTAATCCCCTATAGTCAATACATAGCCTGAATGACCCATCTTTCTTCCTTACCAACACCACTGGAGCAGCGTAAGGACTTTTACTTTTCGAGATGATTCCACACCTTAAGAGGTCTTGGATTAATCTCTCGATTTCTGTTTTTTGGTGATGTGGATATCGGTATGGCTTGATGTTAACCGGGTCTGATCCTGCCTTGACTTCTATTGTATGCTCAATTTCCCTATTAGGCGGCATCTTTAGAGGTAGATCTTGAAATACTTCTTCATGTTTCTTAATTAAATCTTGTATCTCTGGTGACTCTTCACTAGTCATATTTGCAGATAACATTTCTAACTGATGACATTGTACTACATAAGCAGGTGCTCCCTTTCGAATCATCTTCATCATCTGAGATGATGATACAATTTGATTTTTTGGTGCTTGGAACCCATGTAATTTGTACTTTTGACCTCCCCATTTGAATTTTATAAATTGTACTTGGTGGTTAGCGGCATAAGTACCTAAAGTTCGCAACCATTGGACACCTAAAACTACATCTACTCCTCCTAATGGTACTGTGAAAAATGAAGACTCTAAACTGAAGTCTTGAATTTGCAATTTAACCTTATGGCATTTCCCCACCTTTTCAATCCTCTTACCGTCCGCTACCATTACCTTCATGTTTGGTAAAGGGAATGAAAAAATATTGAGTCTCTTGGCCATGGTTGCATCCAAAAAATTGTGTGTGCTACCAGAGTCAATGAGAACCACCACGTTGTTCTTCTTTATGTGTCCTTTTAATTTTAGAGTCTGAGGTTGTGATATACCTGTCATAGCTGATAATGACACTTGCGGCATACTTTCGTCATCTAGTCTTGGTGAGAATTCTGGGGCATCTTCTGTTTCTTCAATATCAGACTCTTCACTGTTTGAATCATTGGTTGCTTCACAATTATATAGGTTCTTTGGTTCCTTTCCTTTAACACACCTATGTTTGGGATCCCACTTTTCACCACAGCGCTTGCATTTACCCTCCTTTATCCTTTGCGCTTCCAAATTAGATTTTTCATCTTCACGACGATGTGGTGGAACATATCTTGTATTTTTTGTGTCTGCATACTGAGGTGTTCTTCGTCTTGCATATGTTTTTTCGGCTTTTGACCAAAATATTTGTTCGAATTTCTTTTCGACTGTTTTTGCTTTTCGTCTTGCTACTTCTATTGATGAAATGTCATGCATCTCAAGTTCTACTTGTAAATGGGTTTTAAGTCCCGAGATGTATGACTGAATTAAACGAGATTCTGATAACCCAGGCACTCGAGTTACTAAGGTCTCCCATTCTTGAGTGTATTCATCCACACTTCCTTTTTGTCGTAATTTAATGAGTTTTGAAAAGAACTCTTCTTCCTTTACACCTTGGAATATTTTGAAAAATGCATCTTTAAATCTCCTCCAGCTAATGACGTGTGTTGTCTTTTTCCACCACATATACCAGTTATATGCTTCTCACTCCATTTTCATGGATGCATGTCTGAGTTTTTCGTCATCGTCAGTGATGTCATATATCTCAAAGTATTCTTCTGCTTTATTTATCCATGCAACATTGTTTTTTTCGTTCCCATCGAATTTAGGCATCTCAACCTTTACCCTCTTCTAGTATGTGGCTAATGGTTGAGCAAAAAAAGGGTGTTGATTATTAAGGGTATCCCAAAGTTGCTTGTTTGTAAAGGCAGTGTTACTTGCTTCTTGGTGGGGTGCCGCTGATTTTCTTGGGGATTCAACCTTTTCATGAGAATTTGTTGACTTTGTTGAATCTGATGAGAGATGTTCTTGATTTTCTTCACCATCTTTTAATAGCTCTTCGGGTGTACAATTCGACTTTTTACACAGACTTTTCAACATTGTTAAGACTTCTCTGAAGTTTACTCCTGTTTGGACATGTTGACTTTCCATCTTTATCTCTATTCGATTTGTTGTATCTTCAAGATTTTTGATTTTGTCCGCTTGCTCCCCAAGCTTGCTCTCGACTTCATTTAATCTTTTACTGACCTCGTCGTGGTTGTTATTTATCTTTTGCTCTGCATCCAACAACCTTTTTTGAAAATCCGCCATTGTCATTGTCGACATTGAGCGGGTTTGCGGAGGCGTGTATTTATTTGCCAGCTAAAATATTTTTCCTTCCTTTTTTTTTTAAATAATTAAATTAATTTAATTTAATTAATTAATTTTTATTTTTATTTTTTGGGTTTTAAATTAAATTAAATTAATTTAATAATTTAATTTAATTAATATTTTTTTTTATTAATTATAAATTATAATAATTATAATTATTAATTATTAATTATTATATCTATATATATATATATATATATATATATATAAATTAAAGTTATAAATTATATAACTTTTAATTAAATTATATATAATATATATAATTAAGATATGATATATAACTAAATTACGTTATAATTATAATCATGTTATAATTATTTTTTTTATATATCATAAACTTCTGAACAGTCACATCGTTTGACTGAACCCTTTGACTATTCAAAAATATATCGAATATCACCGTAATTTTTTTTTACGGACGCTGTTTTTTTTTTTTTTTAAATCGTGAACAGTGCGGAGGCAGCGGCACAGTGCGGAGGCAGCGACAATTGGAACAGTGCGGGGGCAGCGGCACAGTGCGGAGGCAGCGGCACAGTGCGGAGGTAGCGGCAATTGGAACAGTGCGGAGGCACTCTGAACAGTCCGTCGATGACTGTACGGACAATCGACAGGAGGACGGGGGACTGTGGAACAGTTGGCTTTGTGGTACTCTGGTGCAAGGATGGAATGAACAGCGTCGGGGTGGAGGGTCGAGTGAGGATATGCAACGGAAGACACAGATAGAATGTCAAAATCTAGAGTTTGACAGGGTCAACGAGTGGTAAGGGAACAGCGGATGTGGACCAGCGATGGTGAGGGTGTGAGGAAGTATGGAATGGATGGTGAAACCAGCACAGGCAGGGGGATTCGATGGCTCCGATACCAGATGGAATAGAAAATGCTAGAACGCAGAATAAATATATAAATATTTATTAAAAGAGATGAAAATTACAGATGATGAGATTACAATTGCGGGAGCCTGGCTTATATACCGCCAGGAACACCCTTTGGGGAAAGGGCATGATCTTATGATCGTGCCCTTTCATCTAATTTAACTAATATTTAATAATAACCTAATCTAACTAATTTTTACATAACACTTTATTTTAATTGTAATTAGATAACTCGGTTTGATTGAGTTATAGATAGTTAAACTAGTTCTAACTATTTGTGGAACTAGTAGAGTTCTAGTAGTGAGTTGGTGCACTGGTGCATCCTCAGTGATACTCCAGCTACCTAAAGATTCCCTCATGAGAAACTCATGCATGTCAGTTCAGAGCGGGAGTGGAGACATCCACTCAGGCAGAGTCTTCTAGAGATGAGAGAAAGTACAATAGAGAGGCTAACAGGTTATTGCATGATGCACGGAAGAATGTGGGAGCACCCACATCTCAGTGCAGTTAGAGGAGGTCACTTGAGAGTTACACTGGATACATGGATCTTATGAGTGGATGTATTGAGATAGAGCCATCTTCTTTTGAGGAGCTAGTGCAGCGATCGATTTGGGTCGATGTCATGGTGGAGGAGTATGACTCCATAGTCCGTAACAGTGATTGGGATGTGGTCCCAAGACTGAAGGACAAGTTAGTGGTGAGATCCCAATGGCTTTACAAGGTAAAGCAAGGTGCAGATTGTAGTGTGGAGAAGCATAAGGCCAGGTTTGTGGCCTGTGGCTTTTGACAGATAGAGGGGATTGACTATGATGAGAATTTTTCTCCTGTTGCAAGGTACTCATTAATAAGATCTATATTGGCACTATCAGCGCATATGGGTTGGAAGATATATCAGATGGATGTAAAGACAACCTTCCTTAATGGCATGATTGAGGAAGAGGTGTACATAGAGCATCCTAAAGGTTTTGAGACTTTTGACCGTGATTCGCATGTGTGTCGACTCAAGAGAGAGTTGTATGGACTGAAGAAAACACCTCGTGTTTGGTACAGGATTGATAGCTAGTTCACTGGTTTGGGCTTCAACAAGAGTGAAGCGGATGCGAACTTGTACCACATAGTGGTGGAAAGAAATTGTTGATCATTATGTTATATGTTGACGATTTGATTTTTATAGGTGATGATCAGTTGATCAAGTCTTTCAAGGAGGATCTTGTAAGAGAGTTTGAGATGAAGGACATGGGGCTCATGCATTACTTTCTGGGAAAGGATGTATGGCAGGGTGATGGGGAACTATTTGTATCTCAAGGAAAGTATGTCAATGAGATGCTCAAGAGGTTTTGTATGGAGAGTAGTCATCCCATGGAGACTCCTCTAGCAGGTAACTGGAGGAAGGAGGATGCTACTTCAGGGGAAGTAGTGGAAGCTATTGGTTACAGGAAGCTTGCGGTTTCACTCATGTATTTGGTGAACACACGAATAGATATGTGTTATATAGTTAACCAACATAGTCAAGTGATGGTTAGGCCTACCAAGTTGTATTGGAAGGTGATAAAGCATGTGTTGAGATATCTCAGAAGCACTGCTCAATATGGATTGTGGTACATATGGGCAGAGGGAGTGAAGCTTCAAGGCTTCACAGATGCATATTGGACAGGGATTCGTTCCGACAAGAAGATCACATTATGAGGCATCTTCAGTATTGGGTCAACAACAGTTTATTGGTACAACAAGAAACATATATTGGTTGCAGTCAGTTCGGTAGAGGCAGAGTACATGGCTACAAGTCAGGCATCATGTGAGGCCATCTGGATGAGGAAAATTTTGGTTGGTTTGTTTGGTCAGTAGATGGATCCAACTATGATTTACTGTGATAATTAGAGATGTATCAAACTCTCTGAAAATCCATTTTTTCATGATCGGTCCAAGCTTATAGATATCTGATATCATCATCTTCGAAATTGTGTATTGAGACAGATTATGTTGTTGGAGTACATTCCCACGAAGGAGAAAGATGCTTACATTTTGACAAAGGAATTATAAAGATGTAGATTTGAGTTTCACATAGACAGGATCGGGGTAGTTGATAATCCATTTCTTGTTGACAGGGAGTGTTGAGAAATGGCAACAAGAAATTCTAGTTTAATTTGTCCTTGAATTAAACTGTGAATTATAAATCGAATTCTATTCTCATAGCAACTTGTAAATAGTTAATCAAGTTTAATTAACTTAATTAGCTTAGGTATTTTGAGTTGGAAATATTTTTGTAGTCATGTATATATTCTCCCTAAATTTTAGGGGTCTAGGATGATTTTATTTGAGTTGTAATTAGATAAATCCAAAGTGCTACTCCAACTACCTGAAGATTCTCTCATGAGAAACTCATGCATGTCAGTTCAAAGAAAGACCTAGTTGAGACTAGAGTGCAAGGACAGTGTACTATCATTTGTATGATGATCCGAGTTGTAGAGGTCAAGCATGCAATCAGAGAAGGACCCAGTGTTGGATTGCGCAGTTATGGAGGATGGATTTCTCAATTAAATATGGGTTGATACTCACAGCAATTTCGCAACGAAATAGGGGCTTAGCAGGTAGCAGAATTGGCTAAGTATTGTCTATAGCGGGCTTGTGAGGCAGAGAGTTGATCATACTAGTGCAAGAATTTTTCTAGTGGGAACGAGCTTTGTATTATCACTCATATTTCTTATTAATGCAATAGATAGTCGGGGTTTTGAGCAATGGCTTTCCCTAAAGAAAAATTGCATTGTCTTTGATTATCTTCCTCTTATCGATTATTGTTTTGATCGATCTATTGGTTTTCGCTACTTAAATAGTAGAGTATATTCTTGTCTTCTGTTTTAGTACATTACATGAGCTATGAATCTACATGAAAATCTACAGGGAGCACCTCATCACATTCCAATGATAGTGAGGATTCCACGAGCACTTATTAGAAGCACGCCATGAATAAGAATTCCATGACGATCCAGAAAGTTTGGAGGAGGAAGAATCACTATATTTACTGCAATAATGATGGACACTAGAAAGCCATGTGTCAGATACTTCATGCCCAGAAAGCACCACTAAAGAAACTAGTTGGTGAATATGTTCAACAGGCGAATCCACGATAGAGAGATGAGCCATTCACTTTTTTTAGTAAGAGATGATTTTACTAGATATGGTAGCTTGTCATGGCCACATTTTGTAAATCATGTGTTATGATATAATTGTAAAAGTGATGGTGTGTTTTCCATCACTTGTTAAGAAAACAATGATGTTTTTTTGCCTTTTTGTTGATATTTTGGGTATTGGTTTCTATTATGATGTAAAATTGGCCAAAGAGTGTGTTATAGACTCTTGGAAAGTATGGGGATGCTTAGGTTATGCTTTATGTTTTAGTAGAACATGTATTTTTCAAAGATTGTACCATAGGTTTGCATAGGATGCAGGTGTCAACCCATCACTTATGGCTTTAAAGAGCAAAGGTAAAGGAGAAGGAAGTGTGGCATGTCAGGGCACTTGTTGTGCAGACGAAGGAGTACAATCGATTACAAATTGTGTTCATGCTTTTGGAGGACAAAAATCTCCTCAATGGGAAGGAATGATCCAGGTGGCTCCAGAGATGCTTAGAAATCAAAGTTGTTGGATTTCCATAAAACTAGGGTCATAACATAGAGTTCGTCATCATGATTCAAATGGTGCAAACAACGGTCAAATTTGAGTCTGTATGATCAACTTATCTTAGTCAGAAGTTCACAAGTTAAAGCAAGGAAGTGAAGCCCATAAAACATACGTGGCAACTCACTAGCCAATTAATTATCAACACATGACACTCCATCATTAACTACTTACGCTACAAAAAAAAAAAAAAAAAATTATTAAAAAATCTCATATAAAACAAAATCCATAAAAGAAAAAACAAAATTAAATCATTCACAAATTAAATAAATAAAATATATGATTTTATATGGGAACATATGAAATATAATTAAAAAAAAAAACATTTATGGTTATACCCATTACATTTCATAACAAAACCCATATAAAACAAACATTTTGCTATTAAAAAAACCAACGAAATTCAAAAGAATGGTTCATTTGTGAAAGTGGGCACTAAAAACAATCATATAGCTATTAATAACATACGATATATATAACAGTTGGTTGGGTACAATTTTGGCATTGGAAACAACATATTGATGAATGGAAAAATTGTTATGATATTACAACCGACTAATTTAAGAATGGGAACCCAAGGGGTTTGATCCCAAGTTGCTTCCATATTATATTTGTCACTTGCAAATGGACCATGTGGACCAGTTTTGCACAGTGATTTAAACTCAACTCTGTCATTCGCCAAGGGAGGGTCGAGCCAAAACAGCTAGCACCATGACTAGAGCAGCAGTGGAACCTTGGTTGGGCACGTTGACTGAGGAGGGCAGAACCATGAATGAGAGAATATTGAAGAATTTGAAAGATTTCTTTGGACGCTGATTTTTTTACAGAGGCAGAAGTATATCAAGTGTATACTCAAATAACTCACTTTTCTACAAGGAATCTTATAGTGTAACTAGTTTCCTCATTTGAATAGCAGATCTTCAATCAACTTGCAGATAGGAATCATGAGGAATGTAAAAGATTTCCTGGGGCCAAATTTTCACAGTGACAGAATCATGTCAACTTTATACTCAATTGAAATAGAATTTCGCTAGGTGTCTGATGACGTGATCATTTTTTTTATCTGAGTTGCAGATCTTTAATCGACTTGCAGAGAGGAATTTTTATGGAATCATGAAGAATCTAAAAGATTCCCCATAGGCCAAATTTTGACAGTTTCAAAACTAGGACGATTGTATACTCAAATTACTTATTTTTTCGCAAGGATCATAGTGGTGAAGTTAGATTTGTCATCTGAATAGCAGAATTCTAGTTAACCAGCGAGAAGGAATCTTTTGGGAATCTTTGAGATTCCCGAGGGTCCAAATTTTGATGATGTCAGAAAGGGATCGAGTTTACAATCATTTGACACGATTTCATGCCATGAATTCAAAAGTGTAGTACATTTATTTAGCAAAGTTGTGCATTTTCAGGCCATCCCCATAAATGGAGGTATATGATGCAGTAATGCCATGTTTTTCTTTGATTTGCTGAGATGATGATTTTGATGTTGAGATCCTTGTTTACCATTATGTTAGAGGATACTTGTATGTGTCTTTATGTGAGAACTTGATATCTTGTATGCTAAAGGAGGGCCCATATGAGTGAGAGCTCCTATAAGAGAACGTCTCGTGGAGAGACATGTCACTCTAGTTGAGGGAGTTTGTCCTTGTAGTGACAAAGAATACACCATGTACTCATCATCATCTTGAAGCATTTAATGAAGTGGACTCCACACTCTTGACACTAGGCCCAGAGACGTAACCCACACTGGGTGTACTCTATTATCAAGTTGTGTGTGTTCTTTGATTTGATGGTTGCATTTATGTTTCATCTTCTTTAAAGTATTCACATGTGGTTTTTTCATACTCTTTCACATGCAATTATGTTATCATCACAGAAGTAAAAGATCTTGGTTAATTTCAGTAGCTGGCAGATCCAGATCATAACTCTTCCAAGTTTTCAGCTGATGTGGAATTTCAAATTTTCTCAATTTGATTAAGGAAAAAATCAAAATTGAGACTTTCTTGCTGCATTTTAAAAACTCTCTCTCAGCAAGAAATGGATTATCAACCACCCTTATCCTTCACCTATGGAATGTAATGCATGAAACACCTCTCAATGTTGGTGTTGCTACTGCAACATTTGCAATTGAGAATCGTCCAAAAAAAATTGAATCAATTTTGTCTGCAATCTGTCTACTGGGAAAATTGTGTTGTTGTTGACTCTGCTATTGAGCCTCCTGCTTTGTTATAAACATGACTCTGTACTCCTCAGTATTGACTAACATTGATTCTCTTATTATTGAATACGGTGGGACCCTGTAGTAAGGTAATGATCCATAAGGAAAACACCTCAATGGACTTTGTCCAAATATCTACAACTCTGGGACTAAGGATCTACATTGCCCCAACTCACTCCTAGAGGTATAACTTCATGCATGGAGAAATTTGATCTACTCATATTGTTGTTTCTACTGCTCTGTTATTTCTTCTGCATTATTGTTGCAACCACTGCAATAATGAGTATGATCTCCCAAGATCCTGAAGTACCTTCCATAGGGATACTCCCTTTCAAACTAGACTCCCTCTGGATTTTGATCTCCTTGTGGGAAATCTTGTTGCTCCTCAATCTACCAATATCAAGGATCACATCTCATTTTTGTGTCACTAAACATTGGCTCACTAATATGCCCACTATCAACCTTCTACCTCCATTAATAAGTTTTCACATAAGGTCTTTTGAATGTTCCTGAACTAGGCTCCATAACTCTTCCTCCTAATAGCTCATTAGTTCTTCAATGATCATTGTACATGAGGACTTCAATGTCAGGTTTCTAATGTGAATCCAGCACTCATACCACGTAGAAATTTAATGTGTAGATTCAAAATTGCTCTTGAAATTTACTAGACCACAAGACTTGAAGCTACCTACTCATATGTAGAAATAAAATCACAATCAAGAACACAAATCATTAACATGCATCAAGATTCAGCACACATACATAGAGATTATCTATTGAAAAGCAACTACTCAAAACCCCTTAGCATGAGCAACACCTGCACTAGTATAATCTCTCATTGCCTCACAGACTGACTCCATCCAATACTTAGTCAGTTTCTCAGGTTGTCAAGCTCCTATTTCCTTGCATTGTTCCCTTGAACTGCAACTCCAACTCCAGTTGATAGTACACTTTCCTTGAACTCCAATCTCAACTAAGTAGCTCGAATTCTCAACATGCATGAGTTCATTTAGGCTGGTTTATTAGTCATCTGGATGATCACTGAGTGTGGTTGAAGTTCCACTTCTACAAGTTGACCTTACACTAGTTCCTCCAACAGTTAGAACTCGTTTAACTGGCCATAACTCAATTTAACTGAATTAATTTTCTACAACTGAAATTAACTCAACCTACGCTCACAAAATTTAGGAACCCATTGCACACAACTGAACTTCATGCCCTTAACTAGAATTAACTGAGCTAGACTCCTATTATTTAGGAATAAACTCAAGTGAATTGAAATTCAACTCATTAACCCGAATTGAGTGTTATTAACCGAGTGACAAGAGCCATGTCACCTGAGTTATCCTCCAAGTTGTCTGCTGATGTGGAATTTCGAATTTCCTCAATTTGATTAAGGCAAAAATAAAATTGAGACTTTCTTGTTGCATTTTCAATAGCCACTCCATGATAGCTCTAATCTTTTCTAGATCCACTTTTATCTCTTCCTTGGAAATAACATGTCTCAAGTAATGAATTTGAGTATGAAAGAAATTGCACTTGCTAAGTTTGGCATACAACTGATGTTCTTTGAACAATCTCAATACTGCTACCAAGTTTTATGCATTCTCCTCCTCATTCTTGGAGTATATCAGTATATCATCAACAAAAACTCTCACAAACTTGTTCAGATAAGGATGCAACACATTGTTCATCAAGCACACGAAAGTAGATGGAGCATTAGTAAGACCAAAAGGAACCACCACAAACTCATAATGCCCATACCTGGTAAGGAATGTGATCTTGTAGATATCTTCTTCCTTGATGTGCACCTATTGATATTACAATCTCAGATCAATATTTGTGAATATTGTTGCTCCCTTCTGTTAGAGTCGGCCTAGTCAGCCCTCCGTCAGAGATCAAAGCTCTTTGTGCATTTCAATTTTAGGTATCCCGCTTCATTCACTCAGTGGCATTTCGCTAGGGACACGTCATGATCTGACGGAGAAAGTCATGCTGCTCATTTTCCGTCATGCCTAGCCTCTGTTGGTTCAGGTCTTGGTCCAAAATCAATCAAAGTCATGATAGTCAAGGTCTGGTCCTATTTCAGGACAAAGTCATTTTTTATGGTTTGAGTCTAGAAATTCATCAGTTTGGTCTTTTAAAAAACATGTCCAGAAACAAGCCATGCAGGCCAGAGGGAGACCTTATACACCTACAGTGCAGAAAGCTTCATCATCACTGCAAGAGACATCGAATCTTCTTCAAAACTTTGTTTTGAAGAAAAGTCAAACAGTGCCATTTATAACATATTTTTCCAAAAAGTCACACAGTCTCCGCAAAGAAATGCCGAAAATTTCATCAAGAGAGCCAAAATTTTGAAGAAAAATGAAAAGCAGAGTTTTTAAAGTCAATGAAAAAAAAGTGCAAAACAAAAACATTATAAAGTGGGTTTTCATAGAAGGAAAAATCAAACCAGTTTCTCTCAAGCCTATAAATACATATTGTGGCCCAAAGCAAAGCCATTGTGCCATCGAAGACTTGGAAAGACATTGCAAAAGGTGGGAGAGTGAGATTGGTGAGCGTTTGAGTGAGTTGGGAGGCGATTTGGTAAGCGCAACGCATACACCAAGTCGCACGGCGCGCACACAGCGCGCGGTGCACTGGCAGCCAACCCGCAGTGTGAAATCACCACAGGTACGGCGCATACAAGGTGCGCGGCGCACTGAGAAGAGCGCGCGGCGCACACAGTCCAGAAGCATAAAAAAACATTGCAAACCGTTTCAAATCTTGGGGAAGGCTAGCAGAACAAAAGGTAGGCTCTATGAAACCTCTTCTCCATCGATTTGGTCTATGTTTAGCTATTTTTGAAGAGGTTGAATAATATCCAAGGCGCATTGGCCATCCATGAAAACAATCACCAAGAAAAACAATGAATGTGGTTGCAAGTTTGCAATGATGCCACCAAGGTTTTGTTTCCCCTCCCCCTTGTCCCCTCACTCCTCGTCATAGTCACCTCTACTCCACCTTGTCTCCCAAAGAGAACCACCCTAAAACCGCCCTAAACCCTCTTCCCTGTTTCTCAAGCAAATTTGGGTGACTTTGACAGTGCGCGGCGCACACACATGGTGGCGCGGCGCACTCATTGTGCGCGGCGCACTGGGAGCCGTTTCGCAGTTTAAATTTGCCACTGGCGCGGCGCACAGACTTACAAGCCCGAAAATGTACCAATTTGCCTAAAATTGTATGAATGCCTATCAAACTTAAGAGGTAGACCAAACTACCTTCACTCTTGGCATAAATCTTGAGAAGAATACCATGATTTGGAGGCTGTGAACCGAATGCAAAATTTTTTTGAAAATAAACAAAGGGAGACACAAAGAAAATCAAGAAAATAGGGTTTTGCTACAGTAACCAGTGTTGCCAAAGTATCTTTCTACCACACCCCTATCATCTAATTCCCCTGTAGCATTTTCCCCTAATCATCACCCTAACATCACTATAATCATATTCCTTTTTCCCCCTGCATTCCTATGGCTCAGACATCAAACCCTACCCCATCAACCCTATACCCAAAATACTCCTAAATCCCTGATAAATTTCTCCTCTTAATCCCTATCCCTATTTCATCATTCCCCTCATGATACTCCCTATTTTATTGTCCCCTTGGTGACAGATTTGCAGGGCATCTATCAGTTCAATGGATTCAAAGGGCAGCGAAAAAATTCAGGGTACAAACAGCAGCAATGGCATTGGGAACTTCATCAGATTATGAGGGGGAAACTCACAGTGATACAGCTTCAGGAGAACAGGCTCCCCGAAGACCTAGAAGTGGCAGACATGTCAGGGATGAACCAAACACCCTCACTGAGTTGCAGGCATGCCCTCTCGCCATGTCTTGTTTCCAGCACTTAGCATGTTTCGAATTTTGTCAGAGGGTGGAAAATCTCAGAATTCATCATGAGTTGGCCCGTCTTTTTGCACTTCACGTACATGGAGGACAGTCTATCTTGGCAGGGGTCACTTTCACATTGACACCCGAAACCATATCAGTGGCAACAGGCATACCGAATGTTGGAGAACAGTGGCACAAGAAGATGAAGGTGGAGAGGGAACTTTATGAGCCTTACATTAAGGCCAGTTGTTTGAGTCAGCTCACGAGAATTTTCCCATTCAAATTTCTGAGAGATGATTATGCTCCGCTCATGAGATTGATCATGAAATACTCCAGTTGCGAGGGGAGGTTTTCTCGCCTTTATGCATATCACATCAGGTTGCTCATGCACTTTACCAAGGTGCGTATGATGAACCTCCCATTTTTCATTTGTGGGAACATAGAGAGGATGAGGAAGTTCATGCAGCACAAGACCCCTCGGCAGCAGCTCAACAGCGTATATCACTTTGCCCTTATCCAGATTTTGGTGGACCATTAGTTGGGATTGTAGGGCATTGCTTGGGAGGACTTATCTCCCGTGACTTCTTCAGCGCTCCACAGGTAGTATCGGAGGTCAAGCATGAGGTAGGTGGTCCTTCTCATCAGCATGAGGGCCATGAGACCATTGTGGTGTCATTTTCCATTACATATCAGAGAGGCTATCCGAAAGGCACCAGGCCTTTGTTTGCAACAGCAAAGCGAGTGTTATCTCCACCTGGGGTGGAAGGGGCCTTGCTTCCTACATCGACAATACAGGTACGGGACAAGGGCAAGAAGCCCAAGCATGAGGAGGGGCCTTCAGGTGCGCCACCAGGTAAACAGGAGACCGGATTCATTCTCATTCATGATGATGATGATGCAAATACACGTTCACAAAATGCACAGCTGAAAGAGATCTCCCAGGAGCGAGAGACAGAGATTCAATCCTTGACACTCAAGTTGGAGATGGCCAAATGGAACATCAGGTATTGAGAACAAAGGAACAAACAGCTGGAAGACCAGCATGTGATCATGGAGCTGCAGAACATCCGTGAGGATCGCCTAACTGCCCAGCAAAGGAGGATTGAATTCACTTCATTGGAGCAACAGGTTATGGAGGATCGTGAGTCTGTTCTTGAGAGAGTTAACATGCACCTGGACAACATGCTGAACAAGGCCGATGACGACAACACACTGCTGAGACACATGGCTCGTCATTACAGGGCACGGAACTTGAGTTTGAGAGCCCGAATAAGGAGTTTGAAAGCAAAACTGAGGAAAGCCACAAAAAGGGAAAAAAGGGAAAAAGAGCAAGATAGGCTCAGAATCTTGGCTGAGGCTTCCTTGGCTCAGCAAGGCACCCCATAGAGAACTTCCAGCCCAAATCTCAAAAAATTTGGGCAAATTTTGGTCACAGGGAAATTTTTTGGGCGAAAAACAGGGATTTTCGGTGCGCGGCGCTAAAATTCTAGACCTCAGATCGAGGAACGGCTTACATATTTGGATTCAACATCGAAAAATACATCTACTGGTGTCCGAGAAAGAAATTTTGATAAGTTTTGGGTCTCCTAAAGGTCAAAAAACACCCAAAAATGGCCTCTCTGCCACTTTTTGGACACACAGAAAGTAGTCTTGAGAGAATGAAGTTTTGGAAGGGCAAATGAGCTTTAAATTCAGAAATTATAGTGGGGTTAGAAAGTAGACAGGCCAATATTTCCAACAAGCCCACTTGGGCACATTTTTGACACCTGCAAGTGCCCCAAAACAGGCCCAAAAGTAGTGCGACGCACAGAGAAAAGCGCGCGGCGCACAGAGGAAATTTTGCCTAGTTTGCTCCCGTTTCGCGAAATTTCGGGTCGCGACTTCTCCAAGTGGGCCCGGTCATCCACTCTTCAGTTTTTTGGCACCAAAGGCGGCTTTTGAAGAGTTTCCTCCCCAGGTGGGCATCTATCCAAGTGGCAAAGAATGCAAAGGGTCACCACACGCCAAATGTCATGCTTGAGAGCGCTGCACCTGTAGCTAATGGTTGGCTCTCCATTTCCATTTCGAAATGATTTGAGTAACTTCCCAACCCCTAGGCGTTCCATCTCTTCTCTACACTTTCTATATATTGTATGTATTTCATTTTCAAAGGGTTGGCTAGCTTGTAACTTCTGAGAGACTATGGGAAAGAAACTTTGTTTCTGCATTGTATATTTTTACAGAGAATTAATGAAAGGCAGAGGCTCTGTTTCATGAGATTCCTGTGGTTGTAAGTGTAGCAAGTGTGTCTCTTATGTTTCATATGTATCTTTTTATGTTCCATATTTCATTTCATATTCATTTCTGGTGAAATTTTTCGAATGAGATTAGGTAGAATTCAATTTTATTGCTCTACCTGTGGGAAAATTTCATGTAAAGTGTTCATTCCTCTGTTGAAAAGGATTCATGTTGTCCATGCCCTTTTCACCTTCTTAATCAATCTCTCCATTCCGCCATATCTTAAAACTAAAATTGTTATACTTTCCGCCTACCTTGCCTCACGAAATAATCTGTGCCTTTATGTTAAGTTCTCTGTTCATTGAGGCCCAGTGGTCCCATAACATCCCAGAAACACAGTCATTCACAAAAATCCCTCCTTATGTTCATTTTCACTTACTAGCCTAAGATAAATTGTTCGTTGGAAAGTCATCTTAGTCTTTTTCATTCATCTATTTACTGAGTGTGACTCGGAGAGAGCCCTCTCTTGTTCTGGTAGGGCTAGCTACCAGACTGAGCGTGGTTTGTGGTTACCCTGAATTTTTCCTTCTTTCAGCCTGAGGCGGATTTAGGTGCTAACACCTTCAATTGATAAAACAAATCATCAATCCTCAATAATGGATATATATTCTTTATCATCACCTTGTTCATCTGCCTATAATCAATGCACAATCTGAGAGTACCATCCTTCTTCTTCAAAAACAACACTAGTGCAAGGAACTACACTTGGCCTTGTGTATCCCTTGTCAAGCATTTCCTTAAGCTGCAAATTTAGTTCCACCAATTCCATAGTGCTCATCCTGTAAGGTTCCTTTGATGTTGATGTTACTCCTTGTACCAACTCAATAGAGAAATCCACTTCCCTATGAGTTAGTAACTCTGAAATATTTACAGGAAACACATCTTGAAACTACTAGAAAATAGGATATATCTTCAAGACTTCATCATCCTCAACATCCTTCCCTGTATCACTGGAAAAATGCACTACAAATAATAACACCCTTTTATGCAACTATGCTTGTCCTGCATAGTTGTAACCATTCTTACTGATGTAGGCTTCTTCTTTCCCTACAAGATTCTATTTTCTCCATCATCATCCGGGCACTCAATGTCCTTCTCGTAACAGTTTACCTTGTTCTTGTGAGTAAACAACGAATCCATACCCAAAAGCATACTATATGGTCCCAAAGGAAGCACATTTAGATGTGTTGATGTAGGCATGCAATTAAGCTCAAATGCACAAGCTCTCACCTCATGGTGAACCCTTCTCTTGGTCCTTCTAGCCAACTGCACCAACCAAGATTTTGTGTGAACTTCTTTACTCAAGCCACACTTATCCACTAGGTCAAGACTAACATAACAATAATTAGATCCAGGTTTAATCAAAATGGAAACAACTCGATCACAAATATTACCTTCCATCTCATTAATGGATTCCTAATGGTTTGTCTGCATGTTATCAAGTGTTTCATAAATATGAGGAATTCTCTAACCAACATCCCCAATTATCTATGCCTCCTCAGCACTATAAATCTGAGGCCCGCCACCCTGATACAACGGACAATCCTTCTTGCGATGATCTTTTCCACAAATCCAAAATTGCAATGGTTCTATACCACTACCTTCATTTTATTTCTCTCCAAGCTGAGGTCCATGTCCCTTACTTGATGCATTAAACATATTATAAGGATGATCTGGATTTATGCAGGAACGCAACAAAATAAATATATAAACATAAACATAGAGATGCCGCAAAAAAAAAACTCCATTTCATTAATATCAAAGAACTGAAATATTATTACATACAGAATGGAAATAAATTAGCTCAGGCAATGGTAGCTTATCTCTGAGAAACCCTAAGTATCCAAAAACCTAACCCTAGGAGATGGAGCGCCAAAAGCTTGTTGACCCCATTGGGGTAAGTTGGAACGTCAACTTCCCGAGGTCATAACATTGGCATACGATCTTCGTTTCGCTATCATAATACCTCGTTTCGAATATCTCAAAGGGGATGCAAAAAAAACCAGTAAGCCTTCTCAATTTGGAATTTTTCCGATCTCTCCATTTTCCATAAAAACATATTTTAGTCCCACAAAATGGCTACGGAAGTTTAGGACCCAAAAAACTATCAAAACTAGTAAGTTTCGCTACAATTAAGGAAACTAAAAATAAATAATGTTGGGAGTCCAAGTGGAATAGAAAAGTGGCCACCAATATATGCCTAAATCATTCTTATCCCTTTAGGAAGCAATGGTCCCCATTGCGTTGAGTGACTCCATGAGATGACGAAAATTTTGTTGAACTTAGTCCTTGGTGAGCAACTTGTCACAGTGCAGGAATTGGTCAAATTTGACAACCCGATACAATTAGATCTTCTGTTGGCGATTGTTCTTGGTCTGCATGTCCATGATCTAATCAGTTGTGGCTTGTTCCATGTAGTTTGGGTTTATCTCTATTGGTGTGAGTTGTTCTGCAATGTCTGATGTGTCCAATATTGGTGGAAAGTATGGCCGAAGTTGATCCACATTGAACACTGGGTGCAGGCCAAGGAATGGGGGAATTCTGAGCTCAAAATCATTGTCTCCCACAACCTTAGTGAAGGTTTAAGGCCCATATTGGAGAGGGTGAAGCTTGTGGTGGGCCCTAGCAAGACACTCCTTTTGCAAATGAAATCAAAGTTTGTCACCCACATAGAACCTGTGTGGCACCCGATGTTGATCATGATATTGCTTGTATTGATCATTGGCTCTGTCCAATATGTCATGAACCTATTGTTAGATGTATTGAATAAGCTCAATTAATTTAATAACCCTGTCAGCTTCAGCCTGGACATGAGCCAAATCTACCTGAGTAGCTAAAAATGGTATGGCCACATCAATGGAACATAGTGGCTACAATCCCAATCCCACTTGAAAGGGGTTGTGGTTAGTTGAGTTATGGAGATCTTTGTTGTAATTGTGTTGTACATAGGGGAGGATTTCATCCCATGTGTGTGGATGCTTTGAGTTGTACATGCGTAGAATGTGCACGATCATCCTGTTAACGACCTTTGTTTGGCCATCAGTTTGGGGGTGGAAGGTTGTGGACTTACTGAGCTTGGTATACAGCATCGACCAGAGGCTTGACCAAAATGCACTTAGGAACCTGATGTCTCAATCTGATATAATGGACTAGGGTATCCCAAAGTGTACCCAAACTCGTCCAAATAAGAGCTTAGCCATTGTTTTCTCTACTTTGAAATGTCCAACGACCCGGATATAGTGTGCCTCCCAAATCATCTTGGCATGCTCACTTGAAGGAACACATAGGTGTCTTAGGTGGCATAATAGTGCACCCTGGAGTTGAAAATCGAGAACTTTCTTTCCTTCCAAGAGCATCTGGGATGTGTTATCACATTTTGTATCACTCTTGTAAATATGCATCCACCCCAAAGTTTCGTTCCACAAGATTCGAGCACAGTGGTCAATTCCATGACCGGTGGTCAGTTAAGGTAGTTTGAAACATTATTGGTGCTTCCCTTCTTGTATTTGATGTTCAAATGGAACGGTTGCAAGTATGTGGACCATTTTTGATGACAATTGTTATGCAACTATCCTTGTGTCTGTATGAAATGCAGGGGTCGATGGTTTATGTGGATGATCGTTTCCTTCCCCATAATGTAATTCTTCCATTATCGTCGGGCCTGCACAAAGGAATAAATATCTTGTCATAGATGGTATGATTTCGGACTGTGTCTAAAAGTGCCTCACTGTGTTATTCCATTGGATTCCCCTATTGAGTAAGAACTGCACTAATAGCATAGTCAGAGGTAGCTATATAAATCTCAAACGGTTGTTGTAGTTCTGGTAATGTGAGCACTGGTGCAGAGCATAGATGATGCTTCAACTTGAAAAACGTCTTCTGTTGGGATTCAGACCAAAATAATTTATATTTCTCTCCACCCTTGGTGACTTGACTCAAAGGCCATGTGATATGAGAGAACCCCAACATGAACCTGTGGTAAAAATTGGAATGATCCAGAAAGTTGTTGAGCTCTATTAGAGTGGTTGGGGCTGGCCAATCCCGAATAAACTGTATCTTTGTTGGGTCCACATGCAAACTCCTCTCATCAATGATGTAACCCAAATATTGAAATTGGGTCATACCAAAAGTGAATTTCCCTAGATTAGCAGACAATTTGTGTTGTCGCAGGGTTTGGAGGACCTCTCGAATATGGTGGAGGTGTTCTTCCCAATTTTGGTTGAAGATCAAGATGTCGTCCAAATACACTACCACAAATGTATTGGTGAAGGGCTGCAATATATCATTCATCAGCCTCATGAAGGTTGCGGGGGCATTCTTCAACCCAAAAGGAATGACCAGCCATTCGAAAAGGCCCTTATTATATTTGAAGGTAGTCTTCCACACATCGGAGGGTTCAATTGGTACCTGGTGATAATTGGACTTCAATTCAATCTTGTTGAAATATTTGGTCGCCTTGAGTTGATCCAGAAGATCATCAATCTATGGGATTGGATACCAATTCCAAGCAATGATATTATTTAGCGCCTAATATCCAACAGAGTCTCTAGGTTTCGTCCTTCTTTTGTACCAAATTGTCAAGATCCCACAAGGTGATGAACTTGGCATGATGTACCCTTTTTGCAACATGTCCTGAATCAGCCTCTTAATTTCATAGTTCTCTAGAACAAAGCATCGGTAGATCATTCCGTTGGGTAGAAAATTACTCGGGGTCATATCGATGAAGTGCTTGACCTAACAGTGTAGGGGTACCCCCATGGGTGAGGTGAAGATGTCCCTGTACTCTTCCACGACCTTGTTCATTTGTTGTTATCATGCGGAGGAGCATTGTCTAGAGGTTGTGGATGTGGCCACAATCTTCTTCTTGACTCGAGGGAGAATCATAAGGAAGACAATTTTCCGGTCTAGGAAATGATCTTACAACATTGCGTTGTAGAGATCAAAGAGATGGCGGTAGGCAGTGCTACCTCCAGTATCCTGCATAACTTATTTCCCAAAGAAATAATGATAGTGCAAGGCCTAGAATCATACACAACATGACACTTACATAAGTATGGTTAGCGTAATAATACATCACAAACTTCAAGAGGAAAAAAATCACACAATACCTCATCTGTGAAGGGCTTGATGTTGTAAGAAAGGCGGCATTGTTGGCTGACACGTAGATCTCACCCTTGGTGAAGCCACCCGATGGTGTATGGTTGCAAGTGTGGTGTGGTCGGTAGGCCCAACTGCTCCATGACTTTTATTGAAATGATGTTCTTTTTTCTTTCGCTATCGACAATGAACTAAAGCAGAGAACAATTCACCCACATTTTTGAGTGGAATAGTTGCTCCCCATCCTCTGGATCTTCGGACTATCTCTTTTAGATCATGGTGCTAGAAATGGTGGCACTAATATTTGCATCAATAATCTGCGTCACTTTGTCATTCCCCTTGTCATTTTCTGAATCAGAGTCAGAACATGCATCTGATATGGAAGCCTTCAACTTGACCACCAGTGACTGCTTGGCTCGACACACACTTGTGTTT
Source organism: Pinus tabuliformis (assembly GCA_031772625.1). Taxonomy (NCBI): domain Eukaryota; kingdom Viridiplantae; phylum Streptophyta; class Pinopsida; order Pinales; family Pinaceae; genus Pinus; species Pinus tabuliformis. The sequence continues at coordinate 856,854,962 of CM062806.1, forward strand.
TGAGTGGGGCTCTTATGGAACTCACACCATTTCCATGTGTCTTTCTTTGTATTTGCAGTGCTTTTCTTTGCTTGCAGCTTCGGTGGGTTGTCCTAGGTCGCCCCACCTTACTTCCCCTAGGTTGTATAGCTGCAATACTTGAGCACCAAATTTTTCTCAAAATCCCTAATACCCAACTTCATGTGAAGGGTATGAAAAATATTTGTGAATTCCGACACATCTTGGTCCCTTCCCTACTGTAGTGTAGTCCATTTTATGTATTTATCTTCATAGCTCCCAATAGGGTAATATTATTCCTTAATGGCATCCCAGAAAGAATTCCAAGTGGGTGCATATGAAAATAGTGAGGATTCCCTCTCGTCCTTTTGTTCATAGTAGGTTTCCCACCATTCATTGACATGGGGGGTGTCTTTGAGGAGTGAAAAAGTAATATTTTCCTTATTGTAAATGTCATGAACTAAAAAATATCCCCCCAACGTAGTTAACCATCTATCTATGGCATCTACATCTATCTGGCCTTCAAATATGGGAATGTCAAATTTAAGTTGTACCTTCAAAGGAGTGGCACCTCCAAAGTGGTTGTTGGATGAACATGTGTCATTTGTGGGTAGTCGCTGAAGGATCTGGGTAAATTTATCCATCATCGCGTTCTTTTGTCACTCGAGGGCTTCCTAGAGAAATATTTTGAAAATATATCCTACTCCCTCGTCTTTCTTTTCTTCTTCCATGGGAGGTCATCGAGGTTTTCAATGCTAGTCTTTCAAAGGTTCAACCAGTTCAAGCCCTAACTCCTTATACCCTAACCTTATTGGGGACATGCAAAGAAAAACAGAGAAAGTGCATACCACTTTGATACCACTGATCTACTTATGCAAGAATGCAACAAAACACAGAGATGCAGCAAAAAAAAAAAAAATCATTTCATTAATATCAAAGAACTGAAAGATGCTTACGTACAGAATGGAAATAAACTAGCTTAGGATATGGTAGCTTATCTCTGAAAAGATATGTGGCATCCACATGCCTCTGAACTATGTTACAATGAGGCTTGGTGGCCTTTTTATCATTGAGAAACAATGAGAAACCCTAAACATCCAAAAACCTAACCCTAGGAGTTGAAGCACCAAAAGCTTGTGGGCCCCATTGGGGTAATTTGGAACGTCAACTTCCCCGGGTCGTAACTTTGGTATATGATCTTCATTTGGCTATCATAATACTTCATTTCGAAGATCTCAAAGAAGAGGCCAAAAACACTAATAAAATAGATTAGCACTTTTTTCAATCTCTCTGTTTTCTCTAAAAACATCTTTTAGTCCCTCAAAACATATCTAGAAGTTTAGGACCCGAAAAACTACCAAAAATAGTAGGTTGTGCTACAATAAAGGAAATTGAAAAGAAGCAACAGTGGGCACCCAAGTGGAATAGGTGGGTGGCCACCAATAATCACCTAGATCAAAGGAGTGACATTCTCTTTCTCACTTGCATCTTGAGGTCTTGATCGCATCTGTGGTCGTTTTCCCTTTGCTTTCTCATTCCCTTTCCAGTCATGCTTAGGCTCAGCCTTACGCTTCGATTGCTCATAAAAATTTTTCATATTTCCGATGGCTTCCTCTAGTGATTAAGGCTAATCAAATTCAATCCAGTCTTTGAATTTTGTTGACAACCCACTGATGAACCTTTAATATTCGCTTTCTCATCCTTGAGGTAAGACACATACCTCAACAACTCTAGTAATATGCTAGTGTACTCATCATCAGTCATAGAACCAATCTACAACTCATAAAACTCCTTAGCCCTATCACCATAATACCTATTAGATAGGTACTTCTTCTTTAATAGTCTCTTGAACTCATCCCAAATCAGCTCCTCTTCAATAATGCCTTCGATATTCTTCACATCTTCCCACTAGATATATTCTTTCCCTTTAAGACTGAAGGTGGTTATCTTGGATTTCATGTTCTTTGAATAGTCATGCAATCTAAAGAATGTCTCCATCCCAAGTGGCCACGCTTCTGCATCTTCTAACTTCTTCATCTCTCTGTCAAATGTAGGAGGCTTGATTTCTTGAAATCCTCTTGCAAGTACTCACTCCTCCTATAAGGATGATGGTGATGATGGTGATCATGTCTCCTGGAAGAAGAACTATAATAGAACCCAAACATACCAGTCCTCCTGTGACGTGTACCCAATGATCTTCCACTTATGATTTTGCCATATTTTCCCAACTTGTATCATGATCGAGACCTGCTACCATATGCCTCATTAGTCTTCTCCTCCTGCCTATCTCCGTGACCAATCCACATATTCCCTTGCCTCTGCAACTCTGACAGACTGTAGAATCACTGCATTAACCTCTTCTTGCTTTTCTTGAGCCCTTGCAAGTATTTCATGTTCCTCAATCAACCTGGTGTTATCTACTTTGCAACTTCTAATTTCTTCCTTTAAGTTCCTCAACATCTCCGCTATGTCGGGAGTGTACTCATCTCCTTGTTCCTAATTTGATATGTGATGAGGGTCATGTGAACTATAGTCCACCATTCTACTAGCCATATTTGGCCTTCTATCTCCTACAAACATGTTATGTTAGATAAACCAAATATAGACAAAATCAAAATCATACCTCAATTAAGTTCAAGGGAGGCTATCACATCTGCACAAATTGGTCCAGATTAGAATGATACATACATATATATATATATATATATATATAATGACATCAATATATCAACATCCCAACATCATATTGTCATATCAATCATCATAATCATCATGCATGATGATGCGAAACTGTAACACTAATTGAACACATGAACCAAGTCATGATATTCATAACAAGAAGCACCTACATGCATGCATGATGAACATATAACAAATGACATGGATGCAAGACCATATGCATTTACCCCATCTAGTCCAATCTTTTGAACCCGGAACCTTTGATACCAATTTGTAATGACCCTTCCTACATTTACCAACTTTCACAATCCCTCCTGGGTAAACGTGAGTTGAGTGCTTCTATGACATGACCCGACCTCCAAGTTCCAGTGATGGAAGTGGGGTCTACAAATTGAACCTTTCTGACATCCCTCAGGTAATATAGTCCACTCAAGATTTGAACAACCACCCCAAGTGACCAATCCCTGAGTTGGAACTCTTTTCACTACCTTAAGTCCATAACTTCATCCAAAACACTGCATGCATGTGGTTATGAGGCTCCAACTGCATGCATAATATTTCCTCCATGCGGTTGTAACCTAAAAACTCTAGTTTTGTGCCAGTGGTTTCGTACTTGAGCCCTTTGTCAGTCTAGACTCTAGACCATTTCCCAGAACTGCTTATAACTTTCCATAATAATAACAATGATGATAAAAAAGATAGAAAATCCAAACTTGGACAAGTTCTTGACCTATACATGCTCAATGCATACTAGATATTTTGTCAAAATATGATAAACATGAAAGCTATAGGTCATGAATGCATATCTGATCATAAGGGTCTAAATTGCATTTGAGAATCACCAAGAAGGCTTTATGCCTTCTCTAGATAGTTTTAATAACACTTGTTAACCCATACATTCATCAACCATTCAATAATTTATAGAATCATAATGGGAACCATAGCTAGAGCACATCATAGAACTGTGAAAATAACCAACATATAACCATAATAGGAACCATGAGAAATATGTCATAAAATTAAAATAATAACAAATACATGTTTTCATTAAGCACATTAGAAAAATAGCTTGTATTACATATGCAAAAGCTAACCAAGTCAGGGACTTCCATGTACCACCCAACCATAGATTGGGTTGAACCAAATATTTCTTTCAGCCAATCACCCTCGTGCCATATTCCAAGAATTAATGTTGCATCTCATGGAATAAACCAAAACATAAACATACAGGGGCTCAGAGGTTAAGCCATCTCCACCCTCAAGCTAGCATGATCTCACCTAACCATCCTCGAGATCACGAAATCAAACCAAGCTTGGATACCTCGGAATTCCTTCACCATATCTTGAGGAATTTTCCTATCGAATACTTCCCTGAGAAGACCATCTCCACCCCCAACCCTCAGGAATTTTCCTGAGACCACCTCACCCAGTTCCAAAAAAAATTACGGCAATCCAAATCTCAACCAAGAATGAATCCCATCACACCATGGCTATCCCAAAAATGGCAAGGCAGGGCTGAAACCACTGTCAAACTAGGAAAAACCCATGCCAATAAAAACAAATGAACCAAATAAACAATTTCATGTACCATGCATTCACACCTCAACTAATAAATCACACGTGCAACCCGTTACCTATAAAATCTTCTTATTGAAGCTACTGAACCAACCTTCCTTTTATTTCCCTTTACTTCTCTTGATTTTCCTTTTCCTTCCTTTACTTGGTTGCTTATATTTCTCCAAAACTAAGTGAATGCTCAAGTGGGTCAGGAATGCTTTAATTGTGCAAGAGAGTATGAGAAAAAACTCCCTTTTTCCTTCATTTTCTTCATTTTTCCTCTAATTTCCCTTGCATGAATATGTGTGTCTCTTCACCTTCCTTTTATCTTATTTTCCTTTATTTTCATAATTAAAGACCAATTATTGCCTCTTTGTCTTTTCCAATGTCCATAGCCATAATAAACCACTAGTGATACCTACTATAGTGCTTACCAAACATTCACCTTCGAATATGTGCCCCATGACCTTGGTCTTGTTCTTTTGCCTTTATTATACTTTATTACATGAAACTTTAACCCGAGGTTGTTACAATAATTAACCCTATTTCACCAAAAACAATAGAGTTTAATAAAGAAATCTTAGAAGTATCCATCTATGCATCATCACCATCAAACCACAAAGAATAAATCCTAGAGGTCGAAAGAATGACATGCTCATGTTAGCAATTTTGTTAGTGCGTGGTGACATGCAAAATTATAAGCGTGAAGGAAAGATGGGCCAAGAAATTAGCTTCTTTTTTTCACCTCGCTATGATAGTTTTAACCATTACTACCTTTTATATGCCTCCATAATCATCCTTTTTGCATATCTTTGTCACTATCCATATGAATATATTCCATTAGAGCCACCAAGGTTACATGGAAGACCGTCAAAGTTATTGTGTCCACTATTCTATATTTTTATACATTTTCTTTATAAAAACAAGTTAATTGTAGAAGTGGATAAAATATATAGCTTCTTTGTGGACATGTAGTAGATTCATTTGTTGGCACATATCTAAGGATAGCTCAACCAAACCAAGCAATCGAACATGTGGAAAAAATAATAAGCATGGTTACTTACCTACTAGGTGCACTAAACAGGAAAATGTGTCATCAGTGTGGCAGAGTCAAATTTTCAATCAATGGAATGAATAGTTGCATGGCACAACGTAGAGGAAGATTATTGAAGGATTGTGACCTAGCACCATGAAAAAGCAATGAAAGATCGTGACAAACAATAACACATCCTTACAAGATTGAGCATTGAAGAATAGTATTTCAATGAATATGTGTGATCCTCCAGACTCATACACCTTCATTCATGAGCTAAGTTATATGCTCTAAGTTCTAGATTATAATATTAAGACATTTGGTCATCATACTTTAGTTCTGATTTGTAACAAGTAAGCTCTAAAGATTGTTATTTCACAAACTATATATTGATATCGCTCAATAGAGTCGGGGACAAAGAGATATATTTTGAGTTTAATTCCTATAAGAACATTTTGTCTTTAATATAATTTGTAGACATTCAAGTTCTATCACTTCTATGCATATGCATATTTGATTTGATTAATAGTTAGGTTCTGAAATCTCCTTAAGCTAATGCAACCACTAAGAGGGCCCCTGTGTAGGATGTGCCACACTCTTTGACATGTTTTCATAGTGCAGTTTTCACTGATTTACATGCTTTATTTCTTGTAGCATTGACTTGCATGCTCCATTTCTTAGAATTGATTTATATGCTCTATTTATTAGCATTAACTAGTGCCATGTTTTTCATTACATGGTGTTAACTAAGTGCTTGGAAAATACCTCAAAAAGAATTTAGAATTAGTCCAATAATCACATAGTTTTATTTTTCCAGTGTGAATTTTGATTTCAAGATGTGTGACCTTTAATTTCTTTTAGTGTGTCAACATGATGTAGGTTGATCATATGAAACTTCCAATTGAATAAGGCTCAAATCTTTAAAAAATTCAAACAATTATATTCAAAGTACTTTTAAGTGAGTTTGTTGTTGAAAATCAATTGAATTTCTACATGGCAAAAAGGGTCTATAAATATTTCAAAACCATGATCATATTGAGTTAGATTAGATTTAATTGCTTTCATAAAATAAAATTTTGTTTGAATGTCAATTTACTTTTGATAGAATTAGAAGATGAGTCCTTGCATATATTTTTCTTTACACTTCATATGTTCACAAACTCATATTGATAAGATAAATTGTTCTAGAATTGTAGTACAATTGAGTTAACTAATAGTTTTCTCCTATAAGGGTTTCCCATAGCATATCATGTGTTTATTGTGTTTGGTGTATGATTTTATTTTATTGTTCTCTATTTATGTGTTTTATATATTATATTATGTGCATAAAAAATAAATCAATAATTAGCAAATAGGGAAACTAAATTAATTCTAGCATATTTATTGTGACAATTTGGTCTAATGGATACCCATGACAGTTTATGATTCACAATTCATGGTAAAGAATAAAATTATAATTGGCAGTGAGTTCATAAACATATTTAGTGAGTATAGTTATACATATTATTTATCGCCAAGTTTCAATAATGCCAAAAAGTTGATACAATTTCGAAATCATTTTTTCTACATTTATGTTGTGTGATATGAAAATTTAACAATTAGTTACAACCATCATCTTGGAAAAATAAATTATTTTATTACTTAAAGTTCTTTAATGAATTATGAAACATATTTAATTATAAGATCTATATTTATTCTCTTTCTATGATATTAATATTAACTACTATTATCATTAAGGTTATTTTAATTGAAGGTCTTTTATTTCATTTTTTTAATCTAAAAATTTAGAATTTTTTGGCATGATCTAGTAGAAGATTTTAATTAAGAAAATTGATTTTAAAAAACAATCAAATTTGATTTAAAATTGTTTTCATGTTTTAATATCCAATATTTTATCACTATTTATAGGATTAATATTAACAATTATTATTTCTTGTCACGCTCATTTTAAAAAAAAAAGACATTTTCTTATCTTTTTTCATATTTGGTACAATAACTTAAAATTGTTTCTGTGAGTTAACACTAGAAGTATTTATCAAAAATTTTAATTTAAAAAATTAATCAATTTACATTTATAATTGATCTCATGATTTAGCACATAAGATGTTTTATTTATAAGATTAATATTAAGACTTCTTATCATCTAAGTCCCATGTGGTCACCTTGAGGTAGTGGCCAAACACGTGGTTGCACCTAAAGATATTATATTAAATAAACCCATGACCCATGCAAACATATGTAGATCAAAGTTGATTTTCATGTCCTTCACAATCAATCCCAAAGAGATTATATCTATTGTGAGGCATGTTGAATACTTCACTAGTGGGAAAGGTTTAATTCATGCGAGGGATTTTCTTGGAGTGATGGTGTCATCTTGAGGTAGCTATCAAATGTGTGGTTACAACCAAGGATATTAAATTGCATGATCTTTTACTTATACACACATAACTAGATCAAATCCTACCCCAATATCCTTCAAATTCAAGGTCAATTAGATCTACCTTGAGTGGTGGAGATGAGAGGTCGTTATCCTTCCCACCTAGGTTCAAACCCCACGTCACATGTTCATTCTTTAAAAGATAATTATTGGTTAAGGCTCTTTATGAGATAACATGTTCACTTTTCATAAATCAATTATTGATTAGGTATCTTTGAGAGCTAGTTGTTTAGTAAAGCTAGAAAGGTACCAGTAATCTGATTCTTTCATATGAGTTGGGGGGTGGGAACATGGCAAGTTGGGAAAAACAATGAAAGAAAACCAAAAATGAAAAAATAAAACTATCATCATCTAAGTCACTTTAGTTAACGGTGGTTTTCAATACATATTGTATATTGAATTAAAAAAAAATAAGAATTATTCTTAATAGAAGAATTACTTTTAAAAAATTAACTAATTTAATTTAGAATTGTTTTCATGATTTAATATGCAAGATTTTATCACTATATAAAAGTGGATGAATTTTAAGATTTAGAAATTTAAGTATCGTAATTTTAACTATATAAATATTTATAATAAGTTCAATAAAAATATTTAAAAATTAATTTTAAGAATATGATATAAGAAAAAATTGATTAAAAAAGTAAACCAATTAGTGCAATCATTTATTGAATCATTTAATTAATCAAACTTCTAAATATGTTTAATCGCTTTATTGTATCTTTGTGGACAACCAATATTTCAAAGAGAATCCATACAAGTGAGTCAAATTAAAATTAAACCTTTAACATTCCCAAAATATATTTACCTTACATAAAAGGAACTACCGATAAAATTTCTAGAATCCTAAACAAGCACAACATAAGCATTGCTTTCACTCCCCCTAACACCATTAGAAAAATCTTAGACTCTGCGAAGGACCCTATAAACCCTATACTACAAAAAGGGGTGTACATTGTCCCTTGCTCATGTGGAAAACAATAAATAGGTGAAAAAGGCAGATCATTAAACATTAAGCTTAAGGAGCATGCTGCTAACATATCAAGGAACAAAACATCAAAATCTGCTATTGTAGAACATGCTCTCTCCTTCTCACACTACATTTGTATGGAAGAAGTCAAACTCGTCATCAAGGAAGAACATTACCTAAAACGAAAAATTAAAGAGATATAAAAATTGAAAGAGGAAAAACAATATAAACATGACGAAGGCCTTATCATAAGCAATACCTAGAAACCCATAATAAATAATACCTCTCATAACAACAATTATAATAATATGAACATTAACTTATAATAAAAAAAATTAATCATATTAACTTAGATTTATTATTTTAACTCATAATAATTAAACAAAAAAATTATTATACATTAGCTTTAATAAATTTGTTAAGCTTAAACTTAGTAGTGATGATATATTTAAGTAATATAAACTACATCCCTTTAAAGGTAAGAATCTAAGTATTATAAATAATCAAATATTTCTCACATAATACAACTCCTAATAAATTAATCTTAATAAAACTTCTAATAATAATAATTTTAAAACATTAACAATAAATTTAATCTCATTAAATTACAATCATATTAACTTAAACCAAACATTTCAACTCACAATAATGATACATTTTAAATGAAAAGTAAATTTAATTTAATATAATAAAAAATAAAAAACTTAACAAAATCATTATTAAAAGTAATACATATTATTTAGGTTTTAAATGATTATATTATTTTCTACAATCCATCAACATTAATTTTATATATACATTCGATAATAGTGTAACTGAAAATTAATTAATATTATTTTCTACAATCAACATCAACATTAATTTTATATATACATTGGATAATAGTGTAATCGGAAATTAACTATTAATTAATTTAAATGAAATAATTTTCTCTTCTGTCGAATCAACCTCAACAAGAACGAAAATGGGCGTAGCGAAATGATAGGGAGTTTGAATGTGTGGCCTTGTCAAACCGGGAATTTAAGTACAAAACATGGGCGTCATTGATCGTTTCACTTGCTATGAGCTTCACGGAAAAAGGCTACATGTTGTATGGAGGCCTTTTACCCATGTTGTTTTCTGTACGGATCCTTTCTCCTTTGAACACACACATTGTGAGCCTTTTACCACTTATTGGATCCATCAAATAAAGGTTTTGCATTAAAATTATAAAGCATAATAAAAAATGTATACCATCCAACTCCAAATATTTCCCTCATAAATCATTCCCCTCATCTATCAGTATATATATCTTTACCGATTCCTTTCCCTAATCTATACAAATCTTCTCAAAGAATCTAGGTGTTCCCTTGAAGATGGACTCAAATAGAAGTCCGAAATGTTGGGTTTAGATAACTCTGAATAGGTTATTCCATAAATATTTTAACCAATATTTCACCTTGAAAATGATTGAAAACAGTATTTGCCATTATAAGTTTAGCCCATAGGGGAAGCTTAATTGGAAATTGTTTTGCTATGAAGTATTATGTAAACCATGAGATTCAAGGTTCAAATCCCCTTTAAGTAAAAAAAAACCAAAAAAAAAAATATAAGTTCTACAACACAATCCAAATTAAATAGATCATTCTATGATAATTTTAACCTCACTATGATAGTTTTAATCATTTCTACCTTTCACATGCCTCCATAATCATCCTTTTTGCATATATTTGCCACTATCGATATGTATATATGCCATCAGAGCCAATAAGGTTATATGAAAGACCTTCAAAGTTAATGTGTCCACTATTCTATATTTTTATATGTTTTCTTTATAAAGACAAGCTAATTGTAGAAAATGATAAAATATATAGCTTCTCTGTGGACCTATAGTAGATGCATTGTTTGTCGCATCTCTAAGGATAGCTCAACTGAACCCAGCAATGGAACATGTGGCAAAAATAATAAGCATGGTTACTTACCTACTAGGTGCACTAAAGAGGCAAATGTGTCATCGTTATGGCAAAGTCAAAGTTCCAGTCAATGCAATGAATAGTTGCATGGCACAATGCAAAGGAATCTTATTAAAGGATTGTGACCTAGCACTATGATAAACACCAACACATCCTTACAGGATTGAACATTTAAGAATAGTGTTTCAATGATTATGTGTGATCATCTAGACTCATACACCTTCATGCATAAGTTGAGTTATATGCTCTCAGTTCTAGATTATAGTGTTATAACATTTGGTCATCATACTTCAATTCTTATTTGTAACAAGTAATCTCTAAAGACTGTTATTTCACATATTATATATTGATATCACTCAACAAAGTTTGGACAGAGAGATATATTTTGAGTTTAATTCCTATATGCACCTTTTATCTTTAATATAATTTGTAGACATGTGAGTTCTATTATGTCTATGCATATGCATATTTGATTTGATTAATAATTAGGTTCTTCAATCTCCTTAAGCTAATGCAACCACTAGGAGGGCCCACTGTGTAGGGAATTCCACACTCTTTGACTTGTTGTAGCAACCCCGAGTTAAAAATAAATGCAATAAAGTTAATAATGGAAGAATAATACCAAGGTCATGGGACATGTATTCCAAGTTGAATGTTGGGAAAAACATCGTAGTGTGGGTGTTCAATTGGTTTAATATGGCTAAGGGAAAAATTGAAAAGGCAGTGGCAAAGGATTCAGATAGGCAAGTGGCATTAATTGGCATTTTATTTATGAAAATAATGGAAATTAGGAAAAAAGGAAGGTGAAAGGTCCCAAGTTTCCTGTGAGGAGGAAAATTAAGGAAAAATAATGGAAATTGAAGAAAATAGGGGTCTTATTAATAAAAAGGCTTATGAGGATCAATTCACAACCTTTTGTCAGTTCATTTTTGGAACTCTCTCTCTATTCTCTCTACTCTCTCATACTCATACACCTTGAGTATTCTTGGAGCACTCTACCATTGGAGGAAGGAAGGAAAAGGAAGGACGAGAAAGCAAAGGCAAGCAAAGATCAAGCGAGGAAGAATTGGATCAAGCGATTGTGAAAAATCGGTGACCTAACTCCTACTGCAACAAACTTATGATATTTCTCCTATTTGTTAAATTAATTGAACAAATTACTTGCAGTTTTCTATGGCAAATATTGAAATACATACATTGTAGCCTGCACAAAATAAAATACTGCAAAAACTAAATATTGCACAGGAGAGAGAAATAAACACACACATATACATTATTGTTTTTGGACAAATGTCCTCGGAAAAACCCAATGTGGCAAAACCAGTGCAGCAGCTAAGGGTTTTATTTATTACGCAATAGTAATCTGAGTACAAATCATTAGATGCCCAAAGTGGAAATCTAATACAGAGAAATACTAACAAGGAGATAGTGAGAAAAATCTCACACTGTCATTGGTGATCTGAATTTGATCCATACTCTAGATCGATTTCCCCATGCTGCCTCTGTGAAGCATTTGTGTCACAGTCTATGGGCTTTGTGTCACCTCCTCCTCTGATCTTCTATTGGTTGGAACTTTGATCCCTTCACCATTTGGTCTCACACCCTAGCTTCTGGCTCTATAATTCGACTTTCCTAGCCAAATCTCGGACTCCCTTTGAAGCTCTGCACTTCCTCGATGTGGCACTGCACTGCCTCTCTGAAACTTTATATGTCTTCTTTGCCTTGCACTCCCTGGATCTAGAAAGCTCTCCTCTGGTCTATTATCCCTACCCCTCTCTCACTGCTTCGACTTTACTAAGTCACTTCCAACAACTCACAACGGCTACTCAAGAAATTGACTTCCCAACAAAATCGAACTACATAAGTGTATTCTCCAAGTGCCCATCGAACTCCTTATAATCTCTTGTTGGAGCACCAATAGCCAAGATTAAAAATAATCAATGGCTAAGATTAATTGGGAGTTGATGCTCGTCTTCTTCTAGAATATTCACATCTGATTTAATTAATACCCTTTAATTAACTAGATTTCCTAAATTTGGACTTAGGAAACCATTTTAAAAAGTTAACTATTTTAATTAAATCATATCTAGGTGGAATTTTCCCAAACGATTTATGGGTATTGGAGAATGCATGTGTCTTAGCCTCTTTGCAAAATCTTGAGGCAAGATCACATCCGATGCTACATAAATCAATAGCGGCTACATCGGGATTACTTGCAAGTATCGAGTTGCATGTATGTTTTCCTTGCTAGTTATGGAATGCATGGTACATGCATGTGTGTTTTTTGTTCTCTTGTTGTCATTGGCATGGGTTTTTCCCAATGTGACAGTGGTTTTCATCCTTGCCTTTCCATTTCCAGATAGTCGTGGTGTGATGGGGTTTCTCTTACTTGGTTGAGCTGGATTTATGGATGGTTTAGAAACTGATTGGGGTAGTCTCAAGAGTAAACACAAGTCCTAGGAATCCCTAGACTGGTGAAGGTGGGCTTGCAGTAAAGATTGATTTTGTATGCCCTCATTGGGCCTGGGAGTCCTCAACCGGTGAATGGCGGGATATATGGTAAAGCCTAGAGGGTGGACATGGACAAATTCCACATGGTTTAGGTGGAGATATCAAGAAGCATCCATGCTTGTATAGGCCTAGTGATCCCTAGACCGGTATGTGGTGGGATTGTAGTAAATCGTGGCAGTGTATGTTTCTTGGTTGGGCCTAGGAATCCCTTAGCGAGATTGCAATAAATCCAGGTTGTATAGATGAGGGCTTGGGCCTAGGAATCCCTTGGTGGATTGTGTTAAAGCCTCAGGAAGTCTTTGTTGTTTTGTTGTAAGTCCCACATTCATGCTTGGAATAAGGCACGAGGGTGAGTGGCTGAAAGAAATATTTGGTTTAGCCCAATCTATGGTCAAGTGGTATGTGGAAGTCCCTGGCTTGGTTCAATTTTGCATGTGTTAATAAGAGTTATTTTCCTTTTGTGTTCCATGTCTAAATATACTTGTTATTGTGTGGTTTTAATGGTTATTCTACCATTGTTAATCTATTGGTTATATGTTGGTTATAAGCATGGTTTATGATAGAATTTGGTTTTGGCTCTCATCATGTTTTGATTAATAAATGAAATTTTAATGAATGTACGACCTAATAGATGATAATGAATCTATTGCGAGAGGGCATCAAACCTTCATGACAAATCTCATATAAGTATGATATCCCTATGTTCATATCTGTTGTTATGACCTATAGATTACATGTTCTTGATGTGTTTGATGGAATCCATGTCATGGCTTGTAGGTATCAGATCAAGCCCTTGTTTAATTTTTTATATTAGTAGCCTTGTATCGATTTTATTTATCATTTCTCGAAGTTTCATGAAGTTCTAGGTAGAGGCCTGAGTCCTGGCCCTGAAAAAGTGGTTCAAAATTTGGGGTCGCTAGCATAGACCTTCCTGAAAAATTTCATCGTCACATGGATGCCTTTTTGTGGGAGTGACAGGAGGCTCTTAGTCACATGGAAGGATTTTCATAGGAGTGACTGGGGGTCTATTTGAGTCAAGGAGAAATTTCTCTCAAGGGTTGGACACCTAGTGGGGTTGGTTGGCTCCTGAAGGTTATGTAGCTCTTGATGAAGGTTCGTTTATTTTTTTTATCAATTCCACTTCCTTAAGTATACTTGGGGAGTTGGATCATATCATAGTAACTATTCATCAGATGTTTACGACGGTGGACCATTTAGCTTGGGTAAATGTGGGAGGATGGTGTTACAGATCAGAGCATGGTTCACCCCTCATACTGGATGGGAATAATATGATTGTCATGCATGCATGTAGGTTGTATATGTGTTTATTGTGTATGCATGGTGATGGTCATTGTTGTAGTTTTGTTGTCATGTAGAAGTAGAACTTCTTGTTGTTGGGATGTGTTTTCATGATTCCATGTCAGTCGAATATGCATTTGTTGTGTATGATTGTTGTCTATGTGGATGTATGCATGCATTGTCATGGTTATGGTATAGTTATGCATGGTAACTGGATAATGGTTGAAATGATGTCTATAAACTAAAATTATTATGTTTATACATCTATTGAGATAATCTAGTTGATCTTACAAATGAGATATCCACCCCTAAACTATATTGAGGTATATTTATTATGTTTTTATTTTGGTTTAGCTGACATGGTATACTTGCAGGAAGAAGATCAAATATTACTAGCAAGATGGTAGAATACAATTCACAAGATTCTACCTATAGATATGATGAGAATCATATGTATAGGTACTCTCCTGATATAACAGACACTTTGAGAAGTTTGAAGGCATAAATAAGAAGTTGCAAAGAAGATAATGATAAAATCATTTAGGCACAAGAGAAACAAGTAGAGGTTAATGTAGTTATCCTTCAGATTTTTTCATATTTGCATAGAAAGGGGCCACTTAGGATCAGTCATGGGCGGGAGGATAGGACTAACAGGGCATATGGAAATAGATCTCATGGTGGGCGCAGGTCAGATAGAGATGACACGATTAGAGATGAAAGGTTCTTGGACACAATTGATAAGAGAGGTGATGAATGCAGGTTCTATTATCTTTCTGGTTCTGACATGTATCATGGTCATCATTGTTATCATCCTTACATGAGCAATGACAAGGGATATTTTCCAGATGAGTTTAAGAAATCCAATCCACCTACCTTTGACTGAGATTTGAAGAAACCGAAAGATGCAGAGGCATGGTTACTTGGGATGAAGAAGTTCTTTGAGCTACATGATTACACGGAGAATATTAAGACCATAATAGCTATCTTCAGCCTCAAAGGGAAAGCAAACATCTAGTGGGAAGATGAGAAATGGGTTAGACACATCAAGACAAAAGAGTTGAGTTGGCATGAATTCAAGAGACTTTTCAGGAAGAAATATTTGTCAGAGAGGTACTATGATAGTAAAGCCAAGGAATTATATGAGTTAAAGAGGGGATCAATGATGGATGAGGAGTATACGATCAAGTTCCTGGAGTTGTTGAGGTATGTACTGTATCATAAGGATGAGAAAACCAAAGTTCATAGAATTGTCAATGTATTACCGTTAGCAATTAGAGATCGGATTGAGTATGATGAGCATATGTCACTTGAATAATCCATTGGAAATCTAATGCATTATTATGAGCAATCAAGGCATAAGGCAGAATCTTAGCAAGTTTGGAAAGGGAAAGAAAAGACTAAAGGTAAATGGAAGTTGAAAAGAACAAGATTGTTAAATTAATTGTCGGGTAATTTAATTGATTATTTAATTACTTGCATTTATATGTCAATCCGGGTATGTGAGCTTGTGAAGTACACTACATCATATGTGCTAGGAGATTAGATTTCAATATTTATGCATAACTGAAATGAATTGGAAACTTCAAAAGGAAATTAGATTCTTTAATATAAATTATGAAAGTACTAAGTTTTTGGAAAGAAAATTAATGTTAAACTAGAAAAGAAAACATAAAGATTATTGATCTAAGAAAACATGAGATTTTACCCTATGAAATCATGGTGATTTTGTTCCAAAACTAACAAAGTTTAATCTATGGAATCATGAACATTTTAATCTAAGAAAGAATGAACATTTAATCTATGGAAAGCATGAGTTTTTAATCTATGATAAGCATAAATAATCAATATGCATAAAAAAAACATTCATGAGAATATGAAAGAAATGTAAAGCATCTATACTATTCTCATAGGTCTCCAGGGGTCCTCCTAAGGATTGCAAGGTGTTGAAAACTCAAATCAAGAGAAGAGATTTAAATCACCAATTTCATTTAGAGTTGCACCATATTAAAAAAAAAAAACTACATTCAATGAAGAAAATAGAGTTCTTCTCCTTCAATAAGCAGCAACAATTACAAATTAAGATCATCCTCGACATCTCTGATCATCCCTCCTCTCATCAAAGAGATGGCAATTTATAGAATTTTGAGACAATTAACAAACTCATAATTTTCTTGCTTGAGTTTTGGTCATGACATCAAATCAAATCAAATTTCATGTATTTTTGGAATAAAGATCAGCCCAAATCTTATCAAACTTATCTCTATGCCACAAATTTGCTAAATAACAACTCGTTTAGGCCTTTTGTGGATTGTGTATTAAATGAAAAATTGAAAAATCGTATATCCACGTAATCTGCAAAATAAGGCTCCAAAGAACTTTGAGAATATCTCAAATGGTAACGAATTTGAGAAAACTACTCATGAAAACCTAATTGGGCCTGTGTTGAACAAAACCCATGTTTTTTTTTCCCAAAATTTGCTTTCATTTGCTCAGAAAATGCGTTTGAAGTTGAGTGATAAAAATTGTTACACTTTTACCTTGATTTAATGTTGGAGGTCCACACGTGCGAGCTTGGTGGAATTTGAAAAATACAAATCCATATTGGAGCTTCTAGAAACCAAGTTCAAGTGTCAGATTTCCTTCTAGAGTGGTGTTACTACCTCAACCATGGAGATAGCTATGGAATCTTGATAAAATTGCAGCAGCTTGAACTTGCTAAACTGTCATTAGTAAAACCATGCAAAATTATTCTTAACTCATTAAAAATAATGGAAATAATAATAATAAACCATGTAAACATGTATGTGGTAATTTGGTGCATTTATGAATAAATGTGGTTAAAAATGATGAAAATGGGTGAATGGAATGATGCGAAAATGGATGGTTTCATCAACAAAATCATGACAAGTTCGAGGCCCAACAATTATCATTACTAATTAGAGATCGTATTGAGTATGATAAGCCTCGGTCACTTGAAGAAGTCATTGGAAATTAAAGCATTATTATGAGCAATTGAGGTGTAAGACAAAATCTCAACAAGGTTGGAAAGGGAAGAAAAGACTAAAGTTAAATGGAAGTTGAAAAGAACTAGACCTCAGGATGCAGGTGAGAAAGAAAATGTTGCACCTTACAAGAATTTTAATGTACCTCATCTTGGAGAACAACAGAACAAAGGTGATGGTAGGAGACAATTGCAGTGTTAGACATGTGGTAAGGAGCATCTCAAGAACGATTGTCCACATAATAAAGGTGGTAGGCCTAAGATCTACAATGCACACGAAGCGTAGACAGTTGGGGATGTTGGGCAAAGCATTCCATGGATCTATGCAGCATTGGATAAAAAGTTGGCGGATCACCAGGCATCTATTATCAAGATAGGTGGCAATCTTTGTAATCAAGTTGTTTCTATTTTGATTTCCCCTGGATCTAATTATAGTTATGTTAATCTTGACCTCATGGATAAGTGTAGTTTGAATAAAGAAGTGCATGCAAAATCTTGGTTAGTGCAATTGGATACAGGTACAAAGAAAAGAGTTCATCATTGGGTAAGAGCTTGTGCATTTGAGTTGAATGATATGCCTACATCAATGCATTTGAATTTCCTTTTGTTGGTATCATATTGTATGTTGTTGGGTATGGACTGGTTGTATCTTCATAGGACCAAGGTCGATTGTTATGACAAGGCCATTGAATTCTTGGATGAAAATGGAGAACAGAGAATATTGCAAGGTAAGAAGAATGAAACATCAATTAAAATGGTGACAACTATGCAAGCAAAGCGCAGTCACAAGAAAGGATGTGTATTGTTTGCAGTGCATATTTCTAGTTATAAAGTTAAGAGTTTTGAGGATTTGGAGGTATTGAGCAAGTACTCGGCTTTACAACAGTTTCAGGATGTATTTCCCATAGATATTTCAGAGTTGTCGCCTCATGTGGAAGTGGAATTTTCTATTCAGTTGGTACCAGGGGCAGCACTAGCACCAAAGGCACCATACAAGATGAGCACACCAGAGTTAGTGGAATGGAAGTTGTAGTTGAAGGAAATGATTGACAAGGGATACATTAGGCCAAGTGTATCACCTCAGGGTTCACCAATATTATTTTTGAAGAATAAGGATGGTACTCTCAAGTTTTGCATTGATTAAAAGGAGTTGAACAAGGTGACCATCAAGAACAGGTATCTGTTTTTTTAGGATTAATGACTTATTTGACCAGTTGAAGGGAGTAGTGGTGTTCTTGAAGATTGATTTGAGATCAGGATACCATCGTGTATGCATTAAACAAGAGTAATTATTTTCGTACTAGGTATGGGAATTATGAGTTCTTTGTGGTTCCTTTTGGTTTCACTAATTCTCTAGCTAATTTTATGTGTTTTATGAATAGTGTGGTGCGTCCTTATCTGGACAAGTTTTTTATTGTGTTCATTGATGATATATTGGTATATTCTAAGAATGAGGAAGATCATCTTGAACATTTAGCAGTAGTGTTGAGATTGCTAAGAGAGCATCATTTGTATGCCAAGCTTAGAAAATGCAGTTTATTTCAAACAAAGGTACATTACTTGGGACATGGTGTTTCCAAGGAAGGCATAGCAGTGGATCCAAAAAATATAAGAGTTATTATGGAATGGGAATCTCCTAGGAATGTGGATGAGGTAGGGTCATTCATGGGGTTAGCATGTTACTATAGGAGGTTCATTAGGAACTTCTCACGCATTGCATATCCTACTACATCATTGCAAAGAATAGGTAAGAAGTTTGAATGGACAGAGGAATGTGCAGCCAAATTTTAGCAGTTGAAACAGTTGTTGACAAATTCTCCAGTTCTAAAGATTTCATATCCAGATAAAGAGTTCATGGTGTGTATAGACGCCTTCAAGAGAGAAACTAGTGGAGTCATGATGCAGGAGGGATAGGTGGTATGTTATGAATCAAGGAAACTAAATGAGAATGAGAATAATTATGTTACACGTGATCTTGAGTTGGAAGAAATCATCCATGCTTTGAATATGTGGAGACATTATCTTCTTGGAAGGAGGTTTGTACTGATGATTGATCACAGTGGATCGAGATACTTATTTGACAACCTGAATCTGAATGTTAAGCAAGCTAGATGGTTGGCAATGATCAGTAAGTTTGATTTCAAGATCATGTACATCAACGGAAAGGAAAATAGGGTTGTAGATGCTCTTAGCAGAAGAGTGCAGGTAAATAATATATGAGCTATGAGTTCTTATGGGACAAATTTATAGGATCGGATCTTGCAGGCAGGACAATAGGATGAAGGGTATAGGGAGCTTATGCACAAGTTATAGCAGGGAACAAGTGATCAAGATGTGTATTATCATCTCAAAGCATATGGTTTGATAAGATTTAGGGACAGGATCTATGTGTCGGAAAACAGTGCGCTCAAGAAGCTTATCTTGAGGGAATTTCATGTTAAACTGTTTCATGTCACCAGGGATATCAAAATACATTGAAAGCAATGAAGAAGTTCTATTATTGGTCGAATTTGAGGAAGGAAGTGGCAGAGTTTGTGGCTAGATGCTTGGGTTGTCAACAGGTAAAAGTAGAGTGTAAACATCCAGTTGCATTACTACAACCAAATTTGATTCCATATTGTAAATGGGAGGTCATTTTTATGGACTTCATTACAAGTTTGGTTAGGACATCTAGACAACATGATTCTATCATGGTTGTGGTGGACAGTTTGACCAAGGTGGCACACTTCATTCCAGTGAAATATACTTACTCAATTAGTGATGCAGCACAGGTTTTCTTTAACGAGATAATGAGGCTAATTGGTGTTCCGAAATAGATTGTGTCAGGCAGAGATGCTAAGTTCATTTCCATGTTTTGGAAGGAGTTATTTGTAGGTTTAGGTACAGAGTTGGCCTTCAACACAACTTATCATCCCTAGACGGATGGACAGACAAAGATGATCAATAGGATTATGGAGGACATGTTGAGAATGTATGTCATGCATCAGCAGCAAAATTTGGAAGAGTATATTCCAGTGGTTGAGTTTTCTTACAACAATGGGTATCAGGGATCACTGAGTATGATTATGTTTGAGGCCTTTTACAGGAAAAGTTTTAATACTTCTATCATTTGTAGTGATCCAGTGAATAGGGTATTGATAGGACCGGACATGTTGGAAGAGATGTAATAGGAACTGCAGGTAATCAAGAAGAATCTAAAGGTAACACTAGATAGGCAGAAGAACTATGTGGATCACATCACAGGTTGTTTAAGGAGTTTCAAGTTGGGGAAAACGTATACTTTCACATCAAGCCCAAGAAGAGCTCCTTGAGGATTAAGTCATGTGTTAAGCTAGCACCTCAGTATTGTGGGCCTTTCGAGATCCTTGAGAGGATTGTTCTAGTGGCCTACAGACTTTCACTACCTCAGATAGTGAAATTCCATGATGTTTTCCAAGTTTCATTGCTTAACAGATATGTAAAAGATGTTGATCATGTTATTGATTGGTCTGTATTGCAGGTGGAGCTAGAAGGAGAATTTCAGCCAGAACCTCGGTGTATTTTGTAGATAAATATTCTCATGCTCTGGAACTGATCAATCAAGCAGGTTAAAGTATAGTGGAAGCACTTTGGTCCCGATTAAGCTACATGGGATATCGCTTATCACATGCGGGCTATGTATCCTTATCTATTCACTAATTGAGTGGATGTATTTTGGTATATGTTTTGGTATGGTGTTTTGATATATGTATATGGATGCAAATACCGCCATGAGTTGTGTTATAAATCTCCTATAAGCAGTATGGTTGTTATGTTGTCATGTTTGTCTTTTTGGTTATGATTTTCAGCAGGTTGTTCATTGTAAATATCACGTTGAGCTAAGTTATAAAGCTCCACGGGAAATATGTTTTTCTTTTCAGCAGTTTTGCTGGTTTTAGGTATCGTTGAATACCGAGGGTGGTCTTCGCCTAAGGGGGGGGAATCTATAACAAACCTGGGTTAAAAATCCATGTAATAAAGTTAATAAAGGCAAGGTCATGGAACATGTATTCCAAGTTGGATGTTGGGAAAAACATCCTAGTGTGGGTGTTCATTTGGTTTAATATGGATAAGGGAAAATTGCAAAAAGGCAATGGAAAATGATTTGGAAAGGTAAGAGGCATTAATTGGCATTTTATTTATGAAAATAATGGAAATTAGGACAAAAGGAAGGTGAAAGGTCGCAAGTTGCATGTGAGGAGTAAAATGAAGGAAAAAAATGGAAATTGAAGAACATAGGGGCCTCATTAATAAAAATGCTTCTAAGGATCAATTCACAACTTTTTTTCAGTTCATTTTGGATCTCTCTCTATTCTCTGTACTCTCTCATAATCTCACACACTTAGAGTAATCTTGGAGCACTCTAGCATTGGAGGAAGGAAGGCAAACGAAGGACAAGAAAGAAAAGGGAAGGAAATATCAAGCAATGAAGGGATCAAGTGTCGACAGTGGGATTTCTTACAGGTATCGAGTTGCATGTATGATTTCCTTTCTATTTCTGGCATGCATGTATATTTCTAGTTCTCTTAATGTCATTGGCATGGGTCGTTGGCACAAAACTGCCCGAATCCAGGGTCGTTAGTGATGAGCCTCATAAATGGGTAATTATATGGGCTCATTTTACCTCCTAACCTAGTCAAATCAACCATTCTCTTAGCTATTTTCATGATTTTCTGATTATATTTGTGCTTATAGAGTGAGTTGAATTAGTTATGATGCCATGTGGTCTAATTGTGTTTAATGCAGATTATTGATGAATTTTGAGGTCAAAGTCAAGGATCCAGTGGACAAATGGCAGCAATAAATCGAAGTGGACAAAGGAGAGGATTTATAGGAGCGAATACCCCTCATTTATTATTCCTTACTTCAAATTCCCCTTCATTCAGCTTAGAGTACAAGCAGCCAAGTCATGCACTAGAAGGTAGCCAAGCAAGTGGAGGATGACTGATGATTATCTCAAGTTTTGGGAGCCAAGCCTCCCTGATTTTAAGGAAGTTGTTGGTAGCTTCATTAGTATAAGTAGAGAGGCCTAGGGCCTCACTAGGGTCGGATTTTTGTTGGATTTTTGTTGTACTTTTTCTTATGTAAACTCTACTCAACTTTGAGCTTATTTGTTGTGACAGTTTCATGTAATCTTGTTATTGTTTTGGAAATAAAGTTGGAATCCTTTTTGAGTTAGCACTGAGTTACCTCAAAGGGCTGAAGCTCTTGTGTTAGGGCCCAATCCAAGCAGCCAAGCTCCTCTTTACCTGTATTTGTATGTTTTATTTCAGTGGTAGATTAGATTGTTGTTAGATGTATTTCTTTCATGGTTAAGAATAGGTTGCTTTTGATTATTCAGTAATTTGCTTCCATTTGTGCTTTATATAGAAGGTTAAGCAGTGATAAATAAAATATTCAAAAGGATATAAAAATTTCCTTGGCCTCTCTTCCTCCCTTTGGGACCATGATCTGAGGCAAAGACCCTCTTGCTACCCCAACAACACATATTTTCCTCATTCATAGGACTTCTAGTGTTTGTAGTTTTTTAGTTGGTTAATAGTTGAGTTTTCTTTGCTTCAGAACTTCTCCATCATGCCCATTTCTTTATTTACAACAATATTCTTTCATGCTTTCCTTTCTTGCAGCATTTCTCAAGCATTTCCTTTCATGGATCATATTTTAGACTAGTTTGATGCAAAACTTTGTTTTCTAGATGCACTTATTTCATTGCTTGCTTCATCTCATTGGTTGACTGTCAGTTATGTACCAGATATCTTCTAGCATTAGGTCAGCCTATCATCCATCCCATCCTCCACCTGATCCATGCCCTACAGGTCTCCCAAGTCTCCCCTCAATTCTGCCTTAGTTTCCTACATTTTCCATAGAACATCTTCCTCTCTCCTTGAGCAAATCCAATCATCTTTCTCTCTCCTAATGATTCTTGGTAGACCCTAGGTGTCCTAACACTTCATTCTAACCTTCATCCACCTTTTCCACCCACTCTCACACCTTCAAAACAACCAAAACTGCTCTCGGCCTCCTCATGTAGGCCTCCTATAGAATGTTGTTTTTCCTCTTGTAGATTTCCTATGTCCTCCTGTAGATTTTCCTATAGGCTTTCTTTTGAAGGCCGAGTGTGGGAAAAGCCTCCAGAAGGTGACCTGAGACCTCCTACAATCCAACCACATCATCCTACATCCTCTCAAGTCCCAAAACCACCCTTCAACACCACCTATTCGCTGCCACATTCACAAACAATAAATTACATGCATGTCAAATTCACATAAAAATCCAAAAAGATGTTTTTTGCTCATTTACTTCCAGAAATAGCGCAATTAGATGTTGTTTACTTCTTTGAATAGATAATGGCATTCTTTTCATGGTTTTTTTTATCACCCCAAGAAACTCACCTAGGTTGCATATCGGTGATGCTCGGGAACATTACAAATTCAACAAATATGTTGGATAAATGATGGATGAATGAAACAAATGCTGCATATTCAAGCCAGATAACCACTTCTACTATGATTGACCCCAGACATGGGTGAACACCCCCAGACTACAAGGCTTTTAACCACCAATTACTCACAGTTTGAGGATAAGATGATAATGGAGAAGACTGACCACACCAGCAGATGCACAGGACCCTGTGATGGCCGGCTGGAACCAGTTAAAAGGTCTGTAAATCTAGTTTCTAATACACAAACAGGATGACAACTCTCTATGCATTAAACAATAGAAACCTGCATACATGTTCAATGATACATGCTAAATCCTAACACAGAGGTGGGATGACAGCCCCTCTAATGCTAAACATTAACAGAACATGAACAAATGCAAAACAGGCACAGCCTGGAACAAGAAGAAGAAGTGGAAAGTAAGCAATTGACAGCAAAAGAAGCTTGTATTAGCTGGAAATGAAGACCAGACGTTGCAGGTTACAAAGTAGTTACAGTCTCCAGAAGTTGAACCTTACAATAGAGTCACCTTCATCTAAGACTCATCCTCTGTTACATCGTGTGTCTGGGTATATAAAGAGTTTGTTTACAAAATTGCTCTGCTGGTTATGTGTGGAGGGATTATAAATGATCACCAACCACATTTATTATCTGAAATGGGCCTTTGCTGCAATTCTGAGTGTTTTAATGCACAAAATGACCTTTTCTGCTTTTCTACAGTCCTTCTCTGGCAGCTAGATAGAATTATGGATTAAATTCCATGCCTGATTAATGTTGTGGTCTGCTCGAGGCACATCCTCTTTCCTCTCGGCCATGCTGTTTATTGAATGCGGTGGTTGAAGAATAACTGCGTGGAAATGCACAGGGCAGGCACTGGACGCGGAGACTGCGAGGCGGATGGATGGCAAGAAAGGGGAACAAATCTCAGTCGTTGGATCGCATGGATAGACGGCAGATGAAGGAAAATACTGTCGGGAAACGCAGAAGGCAGAAAGACTGAGCTAAAAGGAAAATACACTATCGGAGGCGGACTTGCGTACTTGAAAGTTTATATACAGGAGCAGTGAATGATATCGAGTCCGGGTCTTATCGCATTGCAAGGCATCAAGGCTCCCTTTGGTTTCACCGATGCGATACAGCGATGCGATGTGGGTCGTTGATCCGCGTGCGCAATCGACAGTCCACATTGCATCGCTATATCGTTATTGCAATGCATATTGTCTGCGTCGATGTTAAATTGCGATGCGATGCGATCGCAATCGCATATCGCAAAATGTGAAGGCCTTACCCCTTGGTTTCCCTGATGCGATGCAGCGATGCGATGTGATCGCAATCGCATATCGCAAAATGTGAAGGCCTTGCTCTTTGATCACCCCGATCTGCGATAATGCGATATCGCGATAAGCGATTAGGCCGCAGACCCGATAAAAGAATTAGCCACCGTTTAAAGTCATATCGCGTCCGAAGGGGAAATCGGTGATCGGAAATCGGCGATTGTTAAGACATGGCTTATGAAAGACCTGCGGAAAGCTGTGATGAGGGAAAAAAGGGCTTAGGAAAAGTGCGTGGTCACGATCTCATGGATGGAAACTTTGTGCCCAGGGACCTGAGGGAAATTGGGTTTGACCAAGCTTTAGAGGAAAACAGAGATAGCGAGGACTAAGAGAGTATGAGGAAAATGCGGGGGAAGAAGGAAACAGACTGCCGCGAGCACCTTTTGTGCAAAAACACACGGTCGAGCTGATATTTGGTCCTCCAAACGCTGAAATATGTAGCAGAGCTAACATTGGCTCCTTCTGAGGATGAGATCCTCCCTGTGAGGTCTCAAGAACCTGCAGATCAATGCCTTCATACAAAAACAGCTATAAAAACACTTTCCTAGTGTCCATTGGGCATGGAGTCAACTAAGCATACAACAGAAAACTGTAAAATAACTTAATTACAAACATTAAAGCCTAAAAACGTAAACTTCAAAATTTTCCCATTTGTTGGGCCACCAAAATTGTTTCTCCTGATCTCAGCCCGGTTTATCATATATCAGCAGGATTGTATTTATTTGATCCTCTACCTCAAACAGTTTAGGACACTCGAGCTTGATCAGTAGATAGGGATCAAATTTCATTTCCCATCTATGTATTTTCCTCGTTGGATGTTGTTCAGAGGAGCCTTTGTGCACCTGCTGAATAATCATGGCTGCAGTGTACGAGTCTGTGTCTTTTGTGGCCGGCTCCACTAATATGAAAAAGGAACCATTGAATTTTTGTGCAGGGGACACAGAACCAGCCTCTGCTCCTGAAACTTTGTTTGAACAATCCTCATCCAAGGAGGACTCCCATGACTGCGCATCCTCTCCCTCTGTTATCTGGCAAGTTGTCCTCTCATTCAGTGTGGGGGCCAACGGGGCAGGCATGAGAATATCAAGACTGATTTGATCAGTATCAGCCTTGGACTTTGAATCACGACCTGCTTCAGTGTTTAGGGGGAAACTTTGAGGGATTGTCACTGGATCAGACAGAGAAACAAAAGATGATGGAGATGCTTCCTCTCCCTTTCAATCACTGGGTCGGGGACGAAAGCAGGCTGGCTAATCTGTAGATCTGCATAGCCATGAGAAGAAGTGTTGGCTTCAGGTTCAGGTTCTTTGAGGATGGTAGGACCTGCTGCTGACTGTTTCTGCTGATGAGCTTGTTGTTCTGCAGGTACAACAAACTCATGAGCAGTGCCTCTGGATAACCATTCTTCATAGGCAGCTCTTATTAGGAAATGGGCACTGCCCTTATCTTCCAGACCGTGGACCTCCTCCTCATCAAATTGCTCTTCTTCTTAATGTTGCCCAGCTCTTAACTTGGAAACTTTAAAGGCCAAAGACTCAATCATCTTGACCATTTCATCGATCCTATGATCTGAGGATGATGAGATCCCATCCCCTAGAAAGTTCCCAAACTCAGTATGCTCATAGAGCAGACCTTCTTTGTTCCCCTTTAGGAACACATCATCTAAAGCCTCAATATTTGCTATAGACCTAGGGGTTAGTTCATTGAACCATCTTCTAGCTTCTCCCTCTAGGCTTTGGACAAAAACCCTCATCCATACATCCTCTTCATAGATGTCCAGGCTATCAACATAGTTATAAAAGGATTCGAGGTGCTCTTCAGCTGATACTCCCTCTGTACCAGTAAATTTGGGCATATATCTTTGATAATCTCCTACCGACATGGCATTTAAAGGAACAGGCAAGACCAAAGGTCCATACCTGGCAACAACTATTCTTTCTATTTTCGTGGGTGCTTGCTGGCTAGCCATGACTGAGGTAAGGTAAAAGGATATTGGTAAACTGAGTGATATGCGTCAATGAAAAGGATAGCGGAGACAGAGGAATATGATGGACAGCATGGATGCTTCTTTCAACTGAGGTGCGAAAGGGAAATGAATGAACGGGAGCGGTATGAATCTCTGAAGGTGAACTTCACTAACAGAGACACATAAAAATTCTTTAAGGCTTACCTGATCCTGATGCTCCCTCCCACAAAGTTTCTTCTGCTTATCGATCTTCTCAGGATCAAGCACTAGCCAGCTAGTGATTTCTGAAGATTTCTCCGAGCATGCTTCACAAACTAGACCAGAACTTGAATGTGGAGTCGCCAAAGGATGGCCTTCCACCAATGGAGTCGCCAGACAGATAATTACAACCAAAGTTTGTGTTCAAACCTTGTCTGTCATCAAAGTTTGAAGTTGTGTCGTTCTCCCAAGGAAGCTGAGCTTCGATCCTCCTTTCCCCGGCAACGGCGCCATTTAATGTTATCACCCCAAGAAACTCACCTAAGTTGCATATCGGTGATGCTCGGGAACATTACAAATTCAACAAATATGTTGGATAAATGATGGATGAATGAAACAAATGCTGCATATTCAAGCTAGATAACCACTTCTACTATGATTGACCCCAGACATGGGTAAACACCCCCAGACTACAAGGCTTAAAACCACCAATTACTCACAGTTTGAGGATAAGGTGATAATGGAGAAGACTGACCACACCAGCAGATGCACAGGACCTTGTGATGGCTGGCTGCAACCAATTAAAAGGTCTGTAAATCTAGTTTCTAATACACAGACAGGATGATAGCTCTTTATGCATTAAACAACAGAAACCTGCATACATGTTCAATGATACATGCTAAATCCTAACACAGAGGTGGGAAGACAGCCCCTCTAATGCTAAACATTAACAGAACATGAACAAATGAAAAACAGGCACAGCCTGGAACAAGAAGAAGAAGTGGAAAGTAAGCAATTGACAACAAAAGAAGCTTGTATTAGCTGGAAATGAAGACTAGATGCTACAGGTTACAAAGTAGTTACAGTCTCCAGAAGTTGAACCTTACAATAGAGTCACCTTCATCTAACATTCATCCTCTATTACATCGTGTGTCTGGGTATATATAGAGTTTGTTTACAAAATTGCTTTGTTGGTTATTGATGAGCCCCAATTTTGGTACAATTTGGGCTCATTTTGGCCTATTCTACTTGCTCAAACCATTCATTTTTTATTGCTTATGCATGCATTTCTTAGTTTATTCATGTTGTTTGTAGGAAGAAGGGTAGGCACTTTATCTACGTGACTAATGCATTATGATTCCAGGTTTTGGCATTAAAAGGGAGCAAGAGACAACGAAAAAGGGGATAAGGAGACAATGAGGTGGCACTGCTGATTTTGAGGAGAGGATGTCCACGGTCTTGGGACATTCCTCGTGATTCCCACCAAGAACTCCGAGCTCCAATCCATCTCCCCTCCGAGCTTAAGAAGCAGCCAGCTGTCCTACAGGAACAGCAGTTATAACTGTTCTACAGGAACAGTAATTATGACTGCCCTACAGGATCCGCAGTTAAACTCTAGTTGGACAGCCGAGCTCCTAAAATCAAGGGCACTTGTTGGATCATCGTTTTTGTATAAGTATGAAGGCCTTAGCCTTAGATAGGTTGTTGAAACTCTCGTATTGCTATTGTAATTTTGGAGCACAGCTCAGTTTTCGTTCCTTTTTGTAAGCCAATTTGGCATGACATCAGATTATGAATAAAGAAGGCAGTTTGTGATCTAGTTCTGAGTTTCTTAAGGAGACTATAGCTCTCAGGTTAGGGCCCAACCTGAGAGCCATAGATCCCCTCTGCTGTAGTGTTGTTTCCATTTCATTTTCAGCACTTTGAGTTTTCGTTTGCACATGCAATTCGAATTACAGTTTGTTAATTTGGTTTTCTTATGAGTAGGATAGGATTTGCTATTGGTGAAGTTGTTTCCACTTGCTTAGTGTAGCAGAGGATAGATACAATCAATTGGAGCTCCAGCAAAAAGGTTGTTAAGGCTCACTGCCATCTCTCTTGAAGATTGGGGTGCAGTCCATAACTAGCCACCAAAAACACGCATTTCTTTACTTGATGATTGCTGCAATACAGTCACGGTTATGATTAGATGCTTCCTTGTCATTCACACCTGCACACATACTTTCATCACAGCCTCATACATATTTCTCTTCGCGTTTTGGATTGCTGTTCATTGAATTCATAGCATAGGTAATTTAGGTTGATGCACTTTCGGTTTGGTGACAGTCATAAGCATTTGTTTCATTTACACTCCTCTTTCTCGTTCCATTACCTTCTCCTCCATCTTGATCACGCATGCAAACACATCTCCTCGACCTTCACTTCGCTCTGTTATCTCCCAAAGTCTTCCACTCCTCACGTAACTTCATTTCCTAGCCTTTCGTTGACATAACCCTTTACCTTCCAACCTACTCCCTACACCCATTTCCCATCTCATTCCTCCACTTCTGAGCCATCACCAGCCTTATCCCTACCTCACATATCTCCTCCTACCATTCCATCACTCCTCCATCACTTCAAACCTCCACGGTAGGTCATCCTGTAGCAGTTTATAGACATCCTGTAGAAACCTCTGAGTATCCTGTAGGATCCCCTGCAGACATCCTGTAGGAGGCCATTCACTCGGTTGCTGAGCTTCTGAATGTGGAAAACCTCTGTGGATGGATGCTAAGGATCCCTAGGGACCTCACCTAGCCTCCCCAACCTGTCCCACGCTTTCCTTCCTTCTCCATCCCATCTGCACAACCAAACCCTAATTAGCACACAATCACAACCATCCCATACACTTAAAGGAAAAATACAAAAACATGTCTTTTATGATGCAAGCAGTTTAGATCCATGCATTTCCACTTATTAGAGGTAACAACAGCATTGGTAGAAGTTTCCTTCACGTTATTTGCATTATAGAGGTTAGACTAGTTAAATTAGGGTTTCCTAGGTTTACATGCTTTGATTTGCTTTCAGTTCATTTTTGTCAAGTAGATTAGTCTTCCTTGAGCTAGATTTCGTCCATCATTGATAAAGCTTCTTCTGTGAGCCTATAGAAGTTGGCTTGAGCCCTAGCGGACTTGTGCCAGCTGACCAAGTGACAGTTGCGACAAGAGCTAGTACTTGTGCATACAGCACCGTCGCTTCCAAGTTTGTACGAACTACCGGGTTGATAAAATGAGAGACAGGAAGCCCCGGGAGTTGTAGCATTATTGCTACAATACTGGAGCTCACCAGTTATGCATGGAGGGATTATAAATGATCACCAACCACATTTACTATCTGAAATGGGCCTTTGCTGCAATTCTGAGTGTTTTAATGCACAAAATGACCTTTTCTGCTTTTCTGCGGTCCTTCTCTGGCAGCTAGATTGAATTATGGATTAAATTCCATGCATGATTAATGTTGTGGTCTGCTCGAGGCACATCCTCTTTCCTCTCGCCCATGCTGTTTATTGAATGCGGTGGTTGAAGAATAACTGCGTGGAAATGCACAGGGCAGGCACGGGACGCGGAGATTGCGAGGCGGATGGATGGCAAGAAAGGGGAACAAATCTCAGCCGTTGGATCGCGTGGATAGACAGCAGATGAAGGAAAACACTGTCGGGAAACGCAGAAGGCAAAAAGATTGAGTTAAAAGGCAAATACACTATCGGAGGTGGACTTGCGTTCTTGAAAGTTTATATACAGGAGCAGTGAATGATATCGGGTCCGGGTCTTATCGCATTGCAAGGCATCAAGGCTCCCTTTGGTTTCACCGATACGATACAGCGTTGCGATGTGGGCTGTCGATCCACGCGCGCGATCGACGGTCCACATTGCATCACTATATCACTATCGCAATGCATACTGTCTGCGCCGATGTTAAATTGCGATGCGATGTGATCGCAATCACATATCGCAAAATGTGAAGGCCTTACCCCTTGGTTTCCCCAATGCGATGCAGCAATGCGATGTGATCGCAATTGCATATCGCAAAATGTGAAGGCCTTGCTCTTTGATCACCCCGATCTGTGATAATGCGATATCGCGATAAGCGATGAGGCAGCGGACCCGATAAAAGAATTAGCCACCGTTTAAATTCATATCGCGTCTGAAGGGGAAATCGGTGATCGGAAATTGGCGATTGTTAAGACATGGCTTATGAAAGACCTGCGGAAAGCTACGATGAGGGAAAAAAGGGCTTAGGAAAAGTGCGTGGTCACGGTCTCATGGATCGAAACTTTGCGCCCGGGGACCTGAGGGAAACCGGGTTTGACCAGGCTTTAGAGGAAAACATAGATAGCGGGGACTAAGAGAGTATGAGGAAAATGCGGGGGAAGAAGGAAACAGACTGCCGCGAGCACCTTTTGTGCAAAAACACACGGTCGAGCTGATATTTGGTCCTCCAAACGCTGAAATATGTAGCAGAGCTAACAGTTTTCATAGTGCTTTCTACAAAATTAGGGTTAGTTGGTTAATTAGGGTTTACTTGGTTTGTTTTACATTTCAATCTTTCTCCTTCCTGCAATTAGAATAGAATCTATATTTCTTACCTTTCATCACATATAGAGCTTCTTCTAGAATCCGTAGAAGTTGGTTTGAGCTCCTAGCAATCTTGCATCGGCTGATCAATTGACAACCTGCAGTAAGAACTAGTACTTGTGCATACAGCACCGTCGCTTCCAAGTTTGTTACGAACTACCGAGTTGATAAGAGTAAAGTAGGCAGCCTAGGAGTTGCAGCATTATTGCTGCAATACTGGTGCTCACCACTTTTTGGCGTTTTTGTTGGGGAAGCGTCATAGTATTCTGTGATTACTGCTTTCTTCTATTTTCTTCTTGCAACATTCTGCTAATAGTTTATTTCAGCAAAAGTAGGCTAGTCCTTTCTTTTCCTTCAGTTCTGCATTTCCTTGCTTTCCTTTTCAATTCTAAAAAGTTCATTTCAGCAAGAGTAGACTAGTCATTCTTTTCCTTCAAGTTCTGCATTTCCTTGCTTTCCTCTTCAATTCTACAAATTTCATTTCAGCAAGTTCACTTTAGCTAGTTGCAATTTCCTTTGTTCAATCAAGTTCAGTTTTGCAGGTACTATCAGTGTGGGGAAAAAAGAAACAAAAACCAACCAAAAATATTTCCTTTCATGCCTCGTAGGAATAGAGATAACTCAGGAAAAATTTTGCCCAACGCCCCCACTGCTTCACACAGCCAACCTTCTCTATTCTTCGGTGGCTGTGATCAAGAAGAACCCTTAGGTGAACAACCAGACATATTTGAAGAACCTATAGGGGAAGAAGAAGAAGAAAACAATCCTTTGGAGCCAATGGCTTAACACAAAAATGCTAGGGGGAACGGAGAAATAAT
This sequence comes from Pinus tabuliformis, assembly GCA_031772625.1. Classification (NCBI taxonomy): domain Eukaryota; kingdom Viridiplantae; phylum Streptophyta; class Pinopsida; order Pinales; family Pinaceae; genus Pinus; species Pinus tabuliformis. The sequence goes on from CM062806.1 coordinate 856,887,563, forward strand.
AGAGGGTACCTTTACCATTCGGGAGACCAATGGGGACACCAAAATGAAGAATATAAGCCCTTCCGCCCTACCTCATTTCCATGGTCTGACTATAGAAGATCCTGACACCTTTTTGTTTGATTTTGTTGTTATCTGTCGAACCTATGACTATGCAGAAGATGAGCAAAATTTGAAACTATTCCCTTCCACTCTAAAGGATGCAGCATTGTGTTGGTTCATGGGATTACCTGGCAATAGCATCACAACTTGGGCTCAGATGCAACAAGCCTTTAACAACAAGTATCAAGACTATTGTAGGTCAAAAGATGCTAAAGAAGAAATTTTCTGAATGACTGTAGGAAGTGATGAGTCCCTGGAAGATTATGAGGAGAGGTTCCAGCTCAGTTACAAAAGGGTCGGGTGAACACTTGACCTTGAATCTCTGAAGTTGGTCCTGCTCAGGGGAATTCGAGAAGATATTTTAGACACCCTCCATCTATTGGCCAGGGGAGACATCTACCAACTATCCTATAAGGACATAAAGACTATTTTCAAAAACCATTCTAGAGCAGCTAGAAAGAAAGGTAGGGGGAGTCAACCCATAGCCAGTACCTCTTCCTCTAACTCATCCATTAAAGGAGAAATTGGAACATGCTGGAATACTTTAAGAGTGAGATGTTACAGACTCTTGCCACGCAAATGGATACCTTGCATATCCGAAGGAAACAAGAAGAAGCAGAGAGGTCTTTGGCCATTTTTTCCCTAGACGCACCAGGAGGCATCCTAGGAATGAATTCCAATTGAACTTTATAGAAGTTTGTTCAGACTGTGAAGAAAATCATTCTACAGACAAGTGCCCTTCCTTACCCGGACTTAAAGTTGTATATCAAGGGGCTGAGGGAGTCACTAAAAAGCTCTATTACATAAACTAAATGAGGTTGTATGGACCTAGACCATATCAGTAGGGGATGCAAGGGACATCTCAGGCATACTACAACACCAACCAAGTCACTTCCATACCTTCTTGTGGCCCACGTGCTCATCCTTCCTGGTCCACACCTCCTCCTTGGTCCTTCACATCTCCATATCATGCCCAACCAGCCACCCATTCATTTCAATCCTATGCTCAGCTGCAGCCTCAGTGGAATGCATCTCATTAGGGATGGAGGCCCCAATACAACTCTCCTCCCGCTCTTTTGCCTCCACCACCTACCCAACCATAAATATTACCTCCTGCTCCACCAAAGCAACCCCAAATGCCTGCCCAGCGAAACCCAAACCCGAACAACAGACAAGCTCATCAAGTGTATAGTGGGGAACCATCATGCCCAACTTATGTTGTGGAGATTCAAGAAATTAACTTACGATCTAGGAAAGTTCTCCCAGATAGCCAGCCTCCATCCAGGGAGGTTGAGGAGGATAAAGAGGAAAGTGAACCTAAAGCAATTCCACCCTTTCCTGAGAGACTATCCGTGACAGTCTAGCCTACCCCAGAAGACACTGAACTCTTGGGGGAACTGAAACATTTATGGGTGAAGATACCACTTCTCTAAGCCATAAAATATGTGCCTATCTACAATAGGTTGATCAAAGAGAAGTGCTTTAGGCATCTAGGAAGGCGCAAGAGAGATGCCCCAACCATCAATGTCATAGGGCAACTGTCCAAAGTATCTGCACTCTGGAATCCCAGTAGTTGATGTCCACATCAATGGCACCATGATCCCACAAACCCTGATTGATCTAGGAGTCGCCATCAATGTGATGACAAAGGAAACAATGCTCAAACTAAACCTCTAGGGCTCCTTGAGGAAGACCACGACCGTGCTATAGTTAGCAGACTGCTCCATTGTGACCCCTGAGGGGATTGTGGAAGATGTGATGGTCTCCATTGATTCTTGGGAGTACCCTGTTGATTTCTTAGTTCTCTAACCAAAGGCAAAGCTCACTAGGTATCCTCTCATTCTGGGAAGACCTTGGTTAGCTACTTCCAATGCCTACATCAGTTGTCGAGTTGGTAACATGACCATAAAGAATGGGCATATGTCCAAGCAGTTAATCCTATATGCTCCTACCCAACCCTTGTTAGAACATGATCTACCTCTCTAGTTGGAGGAGAAATATGAGGATGAAGTCTATTCTGCTTCGCTTTGTGCACTAGGAATCACCATGGGGGGGAAATAGCAAGATGAGGATGATATGATTGAAAATCTGATTCATAATACACCTCCCAGTGTATCACCATTAGAATAAATAGTAAGAGAAACCAAAAACAACCCCTCAACTAATCTCTGTGTGGCTGACTTCACCTCTCTTTGTGTTAAGAATATAGAGTTCGACCTAGAAAGAACCTTGAAAATCAATCCATCCCTATCCACTTCCCAGGAGAAGGAACTGTGTATCTTGCTGAGAAAACACCTAGATGCCTTCACCTAGAGTTACAAGGAGATGAAGGGAGTGCACCCTTTAGTATGTACTCATCATATATACATCAAGGAGGATTGCAAGTTAGTCAGGCATCCTCAAAGGAGGATGAATCCATCACCTAAAGATATTGTTAAGGAAGAACTACAGAAATTGCTTGATGCAGGATTCATCTATCCCATCTCTGATAGTGAATGGGTCTCTCCTTTGGTGCTAGTGCCAAAGAAAAATGGTAAGTGGAGAATCTGTGTCGACTGTCGGGAATTGAACAAAGCCACTAGAAAGGACCATTTTCCTTTACCTTTCATAGATCAAGTGTTAGACAGTCTGGCAAGGAAAAAGTTCTTCTCTTTCCTAGATGGGTTTAGCGGGTACAATCAGATTCAAATCAGCCCGGAAGACCAAGATAAGACCACTTTCACTTGCCCTTGGGGTACCTTTGCATACCAGGTCCTTCCTATTGGTTTGTGTAACGCTCCCGCCACTTTCCAAAGAGTGGTATTGAGTATATTCTCTGAATTAGTTCATGATGCAGTAGAGATATACATGGATGGATTTACTCCTTATGCTCTGACTTTCAGGAAGCCTTATCTAATCTAGGAAAAATTCTAGACAAGTGTATTGAGATTAACCTGTCCCTTAGTCCAGAAAAATGTGAATTTTTTATGACTGAAGGGACCGGGCTAGGTCATGCAATATCTCAACAAGGACTACAGGTGGACCCCCACAAAATTTCCATTAGCCAAAGCGTCCCATCTCCTCAAAAAGTGAGAGATGTAAGAAGTTTCCTAGGCTAGTCGGGTATTACTGGAGATTCATTAAAGATTTCAGCAAGCTAGCATCTCCTTTGTTTGGCCTCTTAGGTAGAGATGTCGAGTTTATATGGTCGGAAAACTGTCAAGAAGCCCTAGATACCTTGAAGAGCAAGCTTGTGACTACCCCAATTCTGAGAGGCCCAAATTGTGCCCTACATTTCCACATTCACACAAATGCCTCAAACAAAGCAATAGGAGGAGTCTTGGGACAAATTGATGAAAATTTGCCTTATGCCATATACTTTATAAGCAAAATCTTGTCAAAGGCTTAGTTAAACTATACGATGACCGAGAAGGAACTCCTAGTTGTCGTGCATTCTTTAAACAAATTTAGACATTATATCACAGGCTATTAAACCTTTGTGCACATTGATCATGTTGCAACTAGATATTTAATGAACAAACCGAATGTGAATGCTTGCAATATTAGATGGTTGTTTTTACTGTAGTAGTTTGATTTTACCATTATTGATAAGCCTGGTAAAGAAAATGTTGTTGCTGAATTTTTGTCTAGAGTAAATTTGCCTGCAGGTGAAGAAGGAATGGTGGATGACCAAATGCCAGATGAACACCTATTTTCTATCTCAGTACTCTCTCTATGGTTTTTTGATATACAAAACTACTTGGTTTCAGCACAGTTTCCACCACACCTATCCTCAAACGAGAAGAGCAAGATCGTAAGGAAAAGCGCCCCTTTCACCTAGATTGGGGGCAATCTCTTCAAGCATGGCCCAAATCAAATCTTGAGAAGATGTGTCAGGGAGGAGGAAGTCTTTGACATCCTCCTGGCCTATCATGATGGGCCTTGTGGAGGTCATTTTGCAGCAAAAAGAATCGCCTTCAAGATACTGCAAGCAGGCTACTATTGGCCCACTCTTCATTAGGATGTGAGTAGATATACTAGCCAGTGTGATCGATGTCAGAGGATGGGGAAACCTACTCCAAAGGATGAGATGCCCATGCAACCTAAAGTGACCTTTAAGCCATTTGAGAAGTGGGGCATGGACTTTGTGGGGCCTATCAGCCCTCCTTCAAAGCAGAAGCAATACATAATTGTGTGCACTGATTACCTAACAAAGTGGGCAGAGACAAAAGCGATCAAAGCAGCAACAGAGGAAAAAGTAGCTTAATTTTTAGAGAGAAAATCTTCTACAAGTTCGGGTATCCAAGACAATTGGTCACAGATCAAGGTAGTCAGTTTACTTCCAATCTGATTGAAGACCTGCTCACACATCATAGAATCAAGCATAGGACTTCAACCCCTTACCATCCACAAGCCAATGGGCAGGTGGAGGTCACTAATAGACCACTGGAAGGGATCCTGACAAAAGTAGTGAGCAGCAGCAGAAAAGACTAGGTGAACAGATTAGTTGAGGCCACTTGGGCCTACAAAACAACATGGAAGACCACTACATCGTTCACACCCTATGAGCTAGTCTATGGGAAGAAGGATTTGTTGTCAATAGAATTTGAATTCAATACCTTGAGGATGGTAGCTCAGCTGGACCTAGACCTCAGCCATGCACAGAAAGAAATATTACTTCAGCTCAATGGATTGGATGAACACAGAATGCAGGCCCTTCTCCATACAGAGGTAGTTCAACTTCAGAGAAAGATATGGCATGAAAAAGATATCAAGGAGAAGAAATTCCAAGAGGGAGATTGGGCACTACTCTATGATTCAAGATACAAATATTTCAAGGGCAAGCTAAGGACAAGATGGTTGGTACCCTACATTGTGGAGAAATGCAATGACAATGGTTCATTTCTGATCAGAACCATTGATGATGAAGCCATCCCCATGCTTGTCAATGGACACCAGTTGAAAGTCTACAAGAAACCCCTCTCCAAGTGAAAGTTCATTGAAGATTTGAATAAGACAGTGATGGTAGTGGAGAATGTCTTAGCCTCCACTTCACCCACTCACTGAAGACAAAATAAAAATAAAAATTAAATAAGGACTCAAGTGAAAACCTCCATGAGGCGCTTGAGTCCCATCATTGGGTTGAAAACCTCTTTTGAGGCGACCCAGTGATGTCAAAAAAAAAAGAGATAAAAATAAGATCCCTAGGTGAAAACCTCCCTTGGAGGCACCCAGGGCATGCAATTAGGGTGAAAAATTCCCTGAGAAACCCTAGTTGTTTTCAAAAAAAAAAATCAATTGCATTGCAGATTTGCAGGAGGACTACAGGAAGCAGCAAAAGGTGGCAAGGGATCCCTAAAAATAACACCAACACCTATCCTACCTTCCCACACCTTTCTCCATCATTCTTGGCATTTTTTTCACCTCACTATGCTTCTTTTTCAAAAATTTTGTTTTCTACTGGAGGCTCTATGTTTTCTACAAGAGGCTCCTGTAGGAATTACAGAGAGCCAGAAATGGATATAAAAGGCAGTTTGAGGGACAGGGAAGCTTCATAAAAAACCTATAAATCCTCCTGCAGTCTCCAAACCTCCTTGCCATCATTTCCAAGCCTGCATCACACCCCAAGCATCATTCTTCTTCCTGTCTAAGAAAAAAAAAAAAAAACAATTTTTCAGGAAAAGAAAAAAAAAAAAAAATAAGAAAGGGAACAGCACCATCAACCTCACTTGAATCCCACCTATTAACTCTCCATCTCTATCTACATCTCTCGCATCATCCTCACAACTCCAAGCATAGAAAGAAGATAAATTTTGAAAGGGAGAAGCAACTACAGGAGCTCCTGTAGGAATTCATGTAGCAGCTAATCCCATTAAAATCCAGCATCAGCAGCAAGAGGGTGAAAATATGAAGGTTGAAGAAGACACTTGAAGCTCATATCCAGCTAGAGAAGAAACTGCACAAGGAAGAGCCACACATCAGCAAGCAGACAACATGCAGCAAAAGAAATAGAGGCATGCAGCAGAGAGAGAGCCACAACACCTCACAGCAAATGCATTCGGATCCCAGGTAAGTAACTAACCCTCTCCTCTGTTTGCATTTGTGTAATTAGAAGTCATGCAACATCAACGAGATGGTTGAGTTTGAACGAGGGAAACATGGTCAGTTAACTTGACCACCTTCATCTAGTTGACTCCACTCATCTAAAGATGTCACCCACACGTGCGCACAGTCAACTCAAGAAATATGTCAAGGACGGGTAGTGGAAGAAGTATGAACTCCGATGCAATAATGAAGGATTATTACGAGGAAAGGGCCATGATGACAAGGCAGGTGAGGACCAATGGTCCGAATATGGCCAACGTACATTTTTCCATCTCACCCTCCATCACCGGAAATATCCCTAAGAAGTATTAAATACTCCTCCCTGAGCACTCTCACCACCTTTTCCTTCATTCTCTCCTCAAAACTCTGCTCCTACAAATCTCCTCGTGCCCCCACAACCTCATAACCGTCATTTTCCATTGATCTCTCCCATATTCTTGCTCTTGACATTCTCTACAGGAGCACTTACAGGTTCTATAGGAGCACCTACAGGAATTCTACAGGAGGACACATCAATCTTCTATAGGAGGGCCAGTCAGTTTTTTTGAAGGGGGAAAACATGGGTTTGAGCACGATTCTCAAGCTGAGAAGGTAGGTTCCATGCATACCCCCATTGAATATCAAAATATGCAAGCAGTGGTTTAAATTCGAGAGTGAAATCAAGCCTTTAGGAGGAGGAAATAAAAAAGAAAATTTATGTTTATTTCTTTAAAAAAACACAGTCTCTCTGTTGCTCTGTTTTTCTCCAAAAATTGTTGTCTCCTTCTCCACATTTGGTTTCCCAAAGAAGAATAAACAAAATGACAGGATTTTTTATGAGGAAGGAGCCCACCAACTCCTCCAGGCTCCATGCACATCCCCAAGTAGTGTACATATTCACAAGAGCAAATTGGATGAACTTTTTTGAGAAATTCCGAGGGTTTGATGAGGATATTTCTCAAGAATTTGCCCACTCTTTGATCCCTCACACTAGAACACATGCCACTGTCACCTTTAGAGGTCTTTCTATGGAGATAACCCCTGAATTTATCAGTAGGGTCACTACCCTTCCTCTTGGGCTGCCTTGGAGTAAGGATGAGAAACCAATTGGCCAGGCTGCTAAGAAAAACTTTGTCCCAAACAATGAAACCCCTGTAGAGGATAAAAATGGCATTAGAAGGGCTAGCATACCATATCCTTGGGATGAGGTTAGCTACAAAATAATCAAATATATTTCCTGTGAGGGGAGGTATAGCATTGTCTATGGTTACCATTTTAGAATCATTCATGAACTAAGGTATGGCATGGACACTCCAGCCCCTCAGAAGCTCAACATCCCCTACTTCCTCCTGCAGTCTCTCATTGAATCCAGCACTAAAGTTCAAGCAGGAAATTCTGAGCAGCTAGCTCACCATGGGTTAATCAAAATTTTAGTGGAAGAATCCCTTCATACATTTACACTCCATATAGCAAGGGAAATCTTCCGAAACATGACAGCTGAGGATGACATAAAGACCCTAACCTATGATATCAATCCTACTAGCGAAAAGCAACAAGGGGTAGAAGGTGAAGCAACTGGTGACTTAGCATAACAAGAAGGGAAGAAGGAAGAAACTAAGATAGAGGAGGAGAAAGCTAAAGAAACAGAGCAAGAGGAAACAGAGCAAATAGAGACAGAAAAAGAGGTAGAAAAGATAGAACAAGAAAATTGTCCCCCGAGACTCTAGAAAAAGAGGCAACAGCTGCTCTCACTGCCCTCAGTACCCCCATCAAGCCAAAACGGAAGAGGAAGAGGTAGGCCTCCATGTATTTCAGGACTAAGAAGAGCACAAGAATCAAAACAAGAAAACCCCAGCCTTCTTCAAAAGTGCCAATTATAATTGAAGATTCACCCTCTTCTCAAGGAAAGGAATCCCCTTCTAAGACACATATCACATATGAAAGGGGGACTCCTAGATCTCCCACATGGAAAGAAAATGTAGAACTACAGGACCCAAAAACAGTCCTACAGGAGGCACAGACAGTTCTACAGGAGACACTATCAAAACTACAGGAGACCCAAAAGCTTGAGAAAAGGGTAGAAGGACAGCCATAGGGAAGGAGGAAGAGATAGAGCTACAAGAACCTGATCCCCAGCCTAGTCTTGGTTCCTACTACAATCTTCTTGAGGGAGGAAGGATAATTCCACAAAAATTTGCAATTCCACTATTCTTTGAATTAGAGAAAAAGAGAATAAGAACACACAGGTGGATGCAAATAGCAAAATCCAAGGGAGTTGAGGATATTGGCCATATGGAGAGCAAACTCAGAGAAATGGGCAGAGAGTTTAGTGCTATCAAACATAGAGAAGCAATTACAAGAAGCCAACTTGAAACAAAAAATGAATTGCTAAGAAGGCAGCTGCAAGAGAAAGAGACCCAACTGGCATGCATGGCCAGCTGGTCCATGAAGGCATTACAATGTAGAACACCAGAAAAATCCAATGGCCTATATCTCAAGGACAAATGGTTGCAATTTCAGATAAAGACTTTGGCACAAAGAGGCACAATGTCTTTCCAAGATTACACATAGTTTATGGACCTGTGTGACCAAAGCATATCAGAAGATAAGGCAAATATGGCATAATTCTACCTGCATAACATGGCCCTCACAGACATGAATGTGTGGGACCCTAATGCTAGCCTAGGGGACTTGCAACTAATGGCCATGGCCTCATGGATGAACCATGAAGAGTTAAGGGTAGCAGAATTAATAAGGTTGATGATAAAGGAGCAAAATGAGCCATTAATGATCAGAGTTGAGCCATCAAACCCCATGGCACTAATCAGCACACATAACCTACTTGCCAATAATCCTCAGATTTCCCCTAGATATATAAGTGATCAAGCACAAGCCATAGCACACTTTGAGGATATGGAAAGGTTACTTGGGGATGATTGTGTGCATGCATGTATGAGGATATGGAACACCTTACCACATAGTTTGCAGATCAGGTAATATCATTCCCCAATGAGGATGAAGGAGGAATTAAGGAGATTGTCAATATACAAGCACTCCATGCAGAGGCTGAAGGTCAATTGGATTGACCTCAAATTGAGTCCCCCACTGCTTCTAGGCATGCTGGAAGGTAGAAGAGAAGAAGAAAAGTAGGAGTAGTGGGAGGAGATAGACAGGAAGGCAGGATTCTATGACAAGGAAGAGGAGACCACCTCAGAAGCATGGGATGTTAGGGAGGCCACCAGGGCCATAAAAGATGAGGAGATGGACTAAGTTGCTCAGAGGATGAGCAACACTTTCAGTAGGGGGGTGATGATGAGCCTCATAAATGGGTAATTATATGGGCTCATTTTACCTCCTAACCTAGTCAAATCAACCATTCTCTTAGCTATTTGCATGATTTTCTGATTATATTTATGCTTATAGAGTGAGTTGAGTTAGTTATGATGCCATGTGGTCTAATATGTGTTTAATGCAGATTATTGATGAATTTTGAGGTCAAAGTCAAGGATCCAATGGACAAATGGAAGAAATAACTCGAAGTGGAAAAAGGAGAGTATTTATAGGAGGGAATCCCCCTCATTTATGATTCCTCACTTCGAATTCCCCTTCATTCAGCTCGGATTACAAGTAGCCAAGTCCTGCACTAGAAGGCAGTCGAGCAAGTGGAGGATGACTGATTATTATCTCGAGTTTTGGGAGCCAAGCCTCCCTGATTTTAAGGAAGTTGTTGGTAGCTTCATTGGTATAAGTATAGAGGCCTAGGGCCTCACTAGGGTCGGATTTTTGTTGTACTTTTGCTTATGTAAACTCTACTCAACTTCAAGCTTATGTTTTGTGACAGTTTCATGTAATCTTGCTATTGTTTTGGAAATAAAGATGGAATCATTTTTGAGTTAGCATTAAGTTACCTCAGAGGGTTGAAGCTCTTGGGTTAGGGTCGAATCCAATCATCCAAGCTCCTCTTTACTTGTATTTGCATGCTTTATTTTAGTGGTAGATTAGATTGTTGTTAGATGTATTTCTTTCATGGTTAAGAATAGGTTGCTTTTGATGATTCAGTAGTTTGCTTCATTTGTGCTTTCTATATCAGGTTAAGCAGTGATAAATAAAAGATTCAAAAGGCTATCAATAGTGCCTTGGCCTCTCTTCCTCCCTTTGGGACCATGATCTGAGGCAAAGTCCCTCTTGCTACCCCAAAAACACAGATTTTCCTCATTCATAGGACTTCTAGTGTTTAGAGTTTTTTAGTTGGTTAATATTCTAGTTTTCTTTACTTCAGAACTTCTCCATCATGCTCATTTCTTTATTTACAACATTGTTCTTTCATGCTTTCCTTTCTTGCAACATTTCTCAAGCATTTCCTTTCATAGATCATAGTTTAGACTAGTTTGACGCAAAACTTTGTTTTCTAGATGCACTTATTTCATTGTTTGCTTGATCTCATTGGTTGACTGCCAGTTATGCAGTAGATATATTCTAGCAGTAGGTCAGCCTATCATCCATCCCATCCTTGATCTAATCCATGCCCTATAGGTCGCCCAAGTCTCCCCTCAATTCTACCTTAGTTTCCTACATTTTCCATAGAACTTCTTCCTCTCTCCTTGAGCAAATCCAATCATCTTTCTCTCTCCTAATGATTCTTGGTAGACCCTAGGTGGCATAACACTTCATTCCAACCTTCATCCACCTTTTCTACCCACTCTCACACCTTCAAAACAGCCAAAACTGCTCTCGGCCTCCTCTTGTAGGCCTCATGTAGAACGTTGTTTTTCCTCCTATAGATTTCCTGTGTCCTCGTGTAGATTTTCCTGTAGGCTTTCTTTTGAAGGCTGAGTGTGGGAAAAGCCTCTAGAAGGCCACCTGAGACCTCCTAGGACCTAACCACACCATCCTACATCCTCTCAAGTCCCAAAACCACCCTTCAACACCACCTATTCGCTGCCGTATTCACAAACAATAAATTACATGCATGTCAAATTCACATAAAAATACATAAAAATCTAAAAAGATGTTGTTTTCTCATTTACTTCCAAAAATAGCTCAATTAGATGTTGTTTACTTCTTTGAATAGATAATGGCATTATTTTCATGGTTTTCATAGTGCTTTCTGCAAAAGTAGGGTTAGTTGGTTAATTAGGGTTTACTTGGTTTGTTTTACATTTCAGTGTTTATCCTTTCTGCAATTAGAATAACATCTATCTTTCTTACCTTTCATCACATATAGAGCTTCTTCTGGAATCCATAGAAGTTGGCTTGAGCTCCTAGTGATCTTACGTCGGCTGGTACTTATGCATACAGCACCGTCGCTTCCAAGTTTGTTACGAACTACCGGGTTGATAAGAGTAAAGTAGGCAGCCCAGGAGTTACAGCATTATTGCTGCAACACTGATGCTCACTAGTTAGCACAGAACTGCGTGAAAAAGGCCACAGTCGCATGGATGCCTTGTTGTGGGAGAGACTGGAGGGTATCAGTCACATGGAAGGCTTGTCATGGGAGTGACTGAGAGTCTAGTTCAATCAAGAAGCAAGTTCTCTCATGGATTCAACACCTGGAGGGGTTCGTTGGCTCCTAAAGGTTATGTAGCTCCTTAGAAAGGTCAGTTTGGTTTTGGTTTGTTCATTCCACTTCCTTAATTGTACTTGGCAAGTTGAATCATATCATAGTAACTCTTCATCACATGTTTACCTCGGTGGACTGGTTAGCTTGGGAAAATGTGGTATGAGGGTGTTACATGTGTTTTCATAGTGTTGTTTTAATGTATATATATGCTCTATTTCTTGCACAATTGACTTGCATGCTCCATTTATTAGCATTGATTTATATGCTCTATTTCCTAGCATTTAACTAGTGCCATGTTTCTCAGTACAGTGTGATAAACAAGTGCTTGGAAAATACCTCAAAAATAATTTAGAATTAGTCCAATAATCACTTAGGTTTATTTTTGCAGTGTGAATTTTGATTTCAAGTCGTGTGAATTTTAATATCTTATAGTCTGTAAATATGGCATAGGATGATCATTCAGAACCTCCGATTGAATAGGGTTCAAATATTTAAAAATTTCAAACAATTATATTCAAAGTACTTTCAAGTGAGTTTGTTGTTGAAAATTAGTTGAATTTGTCCACAAAAAGTCCACGGAAAAAGGGTCTATAAATGTTTCTGAACCATGATCCTATTGAATTAGACTAGATATAATTGTTATCATAAAATATAATTTTCTTTGAATGTCAATTTACCTACGATAGATTTATAAGTTGATTCCTTGCATATTTTTTGCTTTACACTTCATAAGTTTTACAAACTCAAATTGATAAGATAAAATGTTCTAGAATTGTAGTACAAATGAATTAAATGACAGTTTTCTCCTTTAAGGGTTTCCCATAGCATATCATGTGTCCATTGTGTTTGGTGTATGATTTTATTTTATTGTTCTCTATTTTATGTTCTTTATCTATTACGTGCATAAACAATAAATAAATAATTAACAAATAGGGAATCTATATTAATTTTAGCATATTTGTTGTGACAATTTGTCTAGTGGAATATTCATGGCAATTTACGATTCACAAATCATGCTAAAGAATAAAAGTATAATTGCCAGTGAGTTCATAAACATATTTAATGAGTAAATTTATACATATTAGCTACCTCCAAGTTTCAATAATGCTAGAAAGTTGATACAATGCCAAAATCATTTTTCCTTCATGTTATGTTATCAGATATGAAAATTTAACAACTAGTTACAACCATCATCTTGAAAAAATAAACTATTTTATTACTTAAAGTTCTTTAATGAATTATGAAACATATTTAATTATAAGATCTATAGTTATTCTCTTTATGTGATATTAATATTGACTACTATTATCATTAAGGTCACTTTAATTGAAGCTCTATTATTTCATTTCTTTTTTAATCTAAAAATTTAGAATTTTTTTGCATGACCTAGTAGAAGATTTTAATCAAATAATCAAATTTGATTTTTAAAAAAAAAATCGTGTTTTAATATCCAATATTTTATCACTATTTACAAGATTAATATTAACAATTATTATTGTTTGTCACAAACACTTTAGTTAAAGGCCTTTTCTTATCCTTTTTCATATTTGGTGCAATAACTTGAAATTGTTTTTGTGAATTAATACTAGAAGTATTAATCAAAAATTTTAATTTAACAAATTAATCAATTTACATTTAGAATCGATGTCACGATTTTGCACACAAGATGTTTTCACTATATGTATAAGATTAATATTAAGACTTATTATCATCTAAGTCCCATGCGCTCACTTTGAGGTAGTGGCCAAATGTGTGGTTGCACCTACATATATTATATTAAATAATCCCATGACCCGTGCAACCATATGTAGATCAAATTTGATTGTCATGTCCTTCACATTTAATACCAAAGAGATTATATCTATTGATGAGGAATGTTGTATACTTCACTAGTGGGCAAGGTTTAATTCATGTGAAGGATTTTCCTAGTGTGATGGTGCCACCTTGAGATAGCTATTGAATGTGTGGCTACAACCAAGGATAGTAAACTACATGATATTTTACTTATTCATGCATAACTAGATCAATCCCACCCTAATTTCCTTCAAATTCAAGCTCAATTGGATCTCTCTTGAGTGGTGGAGAGGAGAGGTTATTATCCTTCCCACCTAAGTTCAAACCCCACTTTGTCACATGTTCACTCTTCATAAGACAATTATTGAATAGGGCTCTTTATGAGATAACATGTTCAATTTTCATAAGTCAATTATTGATTAGGGCTCTTTGAGAGCTACTTTTTTAGTAAGGCAAGAAATATGTCAATAATCTCATTATTTCCTATGAGTTGGAGAATGGCAAAATGGCAGGTTGGGAAAAATAATGAAAAAAAGCAAAAAATGAGAAATAAAACTATCATCATCTAAGTCACTTTATTTAAACGTGGTTTTCAATGTCTATTTTATAATCAATGTAAAAAAAATAGAATTATTCCCAATAGAATAATTACTTTTAAAAAATTAACTAATTTGATTTAGAGTTGTTTTCATGATTTAATATGCAAGATTTTATCACTATATAACATTGGATTGATTTTAAGATTTTAAGATTTAATTATCATAATTTTAACTATATCAATATTAATAATAAGTTCAATAAAATGATTTAAAAAATAATTTTAAGAATATGATATAAGAAAAAATTGATTAAAAAAATAAACTAATTACTACAATCATTTATTTAATCATTTAATTAATCAAGCTTCTAAATATGTTTAATTAGTTTGTTGTATCTTTGCAGACACCAAGATTTCACCTTGAAAATGATTGAAAACATTATTTCGATTTATAAGTTTAGCCAATGGGTGAATCTCAATTGACAATTTTTGTGTTATGAAGTATTATGTAAACCATGAGATTCAAGGTTCAAATCCCCTTTGGATAAAGCCAACCAAAAAAAGAGATAAAATATTTGATTTTTACAACACAACCCAAATTAAATTGTTCATGCACTAATTTTCAATGTGGAGGAATTATGGGCCAAGAAATTAGCTTATTTTTGTCACCTCACTATGATAGTTTTAACTATTTCTACCTTTCACATATAGAAAGAACGTCAAAGCCACTAAGGTTACATGAAAGAACTTCAAAGTTAATGTGTCCACTATTCTATATTTTTATATGTTTTCTTTGTAAAACAAGCTAATTGTAGAAATTAATAAAATATATAGCTTCTTTGTGGACCTGTAGTAGATTCATTAGTTGGTGCATATCTAAGGATAGCTCAACCGAACCAAGCAATGGAAACTATGGCAAAAATAATAAGCATGGTTACTTACCTACTAGGTGCACTAAAGAGGCAAATTTGTCATCACTATGGGAGAACCAAAGTTCCAGTGTAGTGAATAGTTACATGGCACGATGCAGAGGAAGATTATTGAAGAATTGTGACCTAGCACCATGACAAAGCAATGAAATATCGTGGCAAACAACAACACATTCTTACAAGATTGAGTGTTGAAGAATAGTATTTCAATGACTGTGTGTGATCTTCCAAACTCATACACCTTCGCGCATGAGCTGAGTTATATGCTCTAATTTCTAGATTATAGTGTTAAATCACTTGGTCATTTAACTAGTGCCCTGTTCATTACAGTGTGCTAAACAAGTGTTTGGAAAATATCTCAAAAATAATTTAGAATTAGTCTAATAATCGCTTAGGTTTATTTTTGCAGTGTGAATTTTGATTTCAAGTCGTTCAAATTTTAATTTTTTTTAGTGTGTCAATTTGATGTTGGTTGATCATACATAAATTCCGATCGAATAGGGCTCAAATCTTTAAAATTTTAAAACAATTATATTCAAGTACTTTTAAGTGAGTTTGTTGTTGAAAATTGAATTTCAGCGTGGAAAAAGGGGTATATAAATGTTTCAGAACCATTATCATATTGAGTTAGATTAGATTTAATTTCTTTCATAACTTAGAATTTCCTTTGAATGTCAATTTACTTTTGATATAATTAGAAGCTAAGTCCTTGCATATATTTTTCTTTACACTTCATAAGTTTACAAACTCAGATTGAAAAGATAAAATGTTCTATAATTGTAGTATAATTGAATTAACCAATAGTTTTCTCTTGTAAGGGTTTCCCATAGCAGATCATGTGTTCATTGTGTTTGGTGTATGATTTCATTTTATTGTTATGTTGTAGCTGCTACAACCACCCTCCAAAACTTTTCCCGTGATTTGATTTTGGAGCCTCCCCTTCTGTCCACGGGAGCTTATCTTCCTTCGTCGTCAAGTATTCATGCTATGTTAAATACTAGTCTTTTCACGCTATGCTTGTGATTGTTTGTTTTGAACCCAATCTGAACTTTGGCAGTCACAAGCAAACTTTTGCCCAAGCCTTGCAACCTTACTGAGCTTGCCTCCAAAAACTATGCAATCTTGGAAGGAAGGCCAACCTTAATGATCTGAAATGTGCAATTCAGGATGGCAGGTCTGTCTTGATCTCAAAAACTACAGAATCCTAGATGGCAGCCCATCATTGAGCTCAAAAACTATGCAAAGCATCCTTGCTCTCAAAACCTATGCAACGCACTGAGTCAATAAAATTCCTAGTGGTTGGGAACTACACAATCTTCCTTAGCAATGTGATGGCATGTTTTCCCAAAAAAAGAAAAAAGAAATCCCTAGAAAATAGGTAGTGGATAATTAGTTTCCCAAAGGATGACACAAGTTGTTTTTTTTTGCCTTTTTCCAAGCGTCACGTTTTCCTTCATTTTAGGCATGCGCGTTATAAACCCTAATCAGACTAGATCTATATAATAGACACCCCTAGAGCTCATTTTTTCATTCAATATTGGAGCTCTAGCCTTCCCAAGTATATAAAGGAGCCTTCGATGGAGTTTGCAGCGCTTTTCCGGGTGAGGTTTCCTTTTGTCGTCTTTTGTCACCTTTTTTTCGTTTCACTTTTGTGAGTGTTTTTCGCTTGTTTATTTTCATTCTTGTTGGAATTTTAACTTATATTATCTTGTACAAGTGTTGGTTTAGTCCGTATTTTGCATTTTACGATTGTCACATCAATTGTCTTATTTTTGCCCATTAGTTGTCGTTGTTTCGGCGACTCTCCATGCATGTTTTCTTTCCTTTTGAATGTTGATCTTTTGCACTTGATTTGAATTTATATATCTATATTTAGTCATATATGTAGTGCAAATTACACCATCACTCAGATCTGTTAGTTTCCCATACTCTTTATGGGAAAATATGCCCTTCCCTTGGCCAGCAGTTGCCTTCTCTAGTTGGGCATTGCGCAAGTCCAAGGCTCAAGATTATGCTTGGCCTCTGGAACTACACAATTCACAGTACCTGGATAGCCAAAATTCATATCACGCATTTCCATGGCTCAAGCATGTCCCTTGGCCACTGAATTGTGCAGTATCTCCCTCAATTTTGCCAAGCTGAGACTGCGCATTGTGTAGTCTCTAGCCTCAAGCTGCTCCATTCGCTGTTGAAACTGTGGAAGGCACAGTTCGTGTAGCAAATCCCTCTCCCTTCACCTAAAAAATTGTGCAATATTTCCCTTTAGTCATGTGGTTGTTGTTGTGATCTTGCTTTGAGGGTCAATTTGTTGAAGCTAATTCATGTTTTTCATGAGTGTTTTTCCTCCTATAGGTATTGTAGTTGTTGAGAACTTATCTTCATTAGCTACTGTTATTGTGGTGCCAAAGAGATCTGCTTCAAAGGACACTACTAAAAGCAGCACCAGGGAGGAAGTTGAGAGTACATACTGAACTTGTTAGTTGACTCAGATACTTAATTGTTCATAGAGAGAGAATCATATATCACATGGCAGAAAGTGAATGAAGCATTCTCAGCAAGAAGCTTCAAAGTAGACCTTGAAGATCGGAAAGTGTATATCAATGTCCAAAAGTCAGGGTTACCCAATGTTGCATGTAGGTATCTAAATTTCCCATGTGCAGATGTTGCCAGCTGGATAATTTTGCATACAGATCCAAAGACTATGACTTTGAACAACGCCATCAGACAAAGGCTTGCTTCTTTTCTGGCACCAAATTATCATCTTATGTACCACTTGTCGAAGCCAAAATCACTCATGGATTCCTACTTCTATGTGACCACCATTTATTTGAGCACAAAGGATATTGTCAAAATCTAGGTGAAAGAGCCAACAAAGTTCTGTCAAACACCCACCAACACCTACAAGACAAAATCTCTCAAGAGGGCCTATCAGCTCTTGATAGTTCTATGTTGTAGAATCTATGGTCAGTAGAGTACTGATACCTTATGTTGGCAGGAAAAGTTACCTATGGAAAGGGTTGAAAGCCTCAGCAAAGCAGGATAAGATAATCAAAAAAGAACACTCAATCAAGTATGCCAAATATATAAATTATCAAACTTAGATTCGGAGACATACTTGGAGGTCCTAAGTATGAAGATGTTCCTATAGGTTCCAAACCCTCTGCTTCCTCCAACATGTGTATACATGCAAATCAATCACATAAGCATATACATAATAGATAATTCAATGTGCATACATAGGAATATGTTAGATCACCATATATAAACATATATAATATCATTCATAATATGAAAAAATGTCGAGAACAAGACATGAGCTTATTTATTGATTAACAATAGTAAGTACAGGATAGATACAACCTGATCTAGTCCAAAGATACTGACGAAGCCTTCCTATGGATCTGTCGAAATCGATCCATGAACACGACCTATCTAATAAGTGCAATAAGATGCTAGATAAGGATTTTGAGCATATCTGCATAGGAAACCAAATTTTCCTAGAGACTTGGAGTGCAGGAAGCATGGGAAAAGCATACTTGATCTGAGAGAAATCAAGTATAATGTCGATATCCTTCTTCTCTTATTTTCTTTAGGCCTACCCAAGGGGTGTATATATACCACCTCAAATTGGTTATTTTAGTTAGGCCACAGGCTCATGTAGGTGGGCTCTTGGTAAAACCCATAAACTTTGCCCAAAAAATAGAATTTATTTTATTTTTTCATATTTTAAAATGTATATGCGGGTATAGTATTATGGGACCCGTGTATGTACATGATTTATTATGGGCAGTCGCATATGGATTTTTAAATATTGTTTTTTAGTATAAATTCAAGTCTGCATGGGATAAGGGACTGCTTAGGTCCATAAAATAGCATCAGGTCTACAGGAGTGTTGAAGTATGTTATAACATATGCCCCCTAATATATGAGGTCAAAAGGGGAACACGATGACCGAAATATATTAAGTATAGAGAGAGGAGTCATCCGAAAACCTGGGGGAGATCACCAGATTCCAGCCCATCGAATACATGTGTAAAGAGTCAAAACGAAAACTCATGGTTGAGGTAGGCATACCCATTCCCAAAAGTAGTAAAGTGTGCCCGCTGACCAAGTATAAGGCAGATCCATAATGTCTACATAAGGAAAAATCTCCCTAAGGCAAGGGTTGAAAGCTTCAACAGAGAAGGATAAGATAATCAACAAATAACACTCAATTAAGGATTGCAAACATACTAATTATCAAACTTGGATATGGAGACATACTCGTAGGTCTTGTTAGGTCCCTATACTACTAGTGTAACCGCTTATTGTTATTAGTACAACCCCCTTATTATAGTTTTGTGCCCATGTAGTCCCCATATTGTTATTATTGTGCCCCATAGAAGCCCACTATTGTTATTATTGTCCCCTTACATTATTATTATTATGTCGGCTCTGATTATATTATGACCCCTTAGACTCCTATATATAGAAAGGAGGTCTTGTCATTTGTATCATCCAAGAATTGTTCGTTTGTGTAATGTAAAGGAGGTTCCCCCCCTCGAAGAGGTTTAATTATAAGGCGTTGATATTCCTTTTCTATCTTTTTGTGAGTTGGTTTCATAACAGGTCCTACATTTTAAGATTTACCAATAGGGTCCAAACCCTTTTCTTCCTCCAAGATGTGTAGACCTTCAAATCAATCACGAAAGAATATACATAATACATAATTCAATGTGCATACATAGGAATATGTTATATAATCATATATAAACATATAGAATATCATTCATAACATGACAACATATTTCATGAACAAGACATGAGCTTCTTTATTGATTAAAAGAAGTATGTACAGGATAGATACAACCTGATCCAGGACAAAGGCATCGATGAAGCCTTCCTATGAATCTGTCCATCCAGAGCCATGAAGACAACCTCTATAATAAGTGCAAGAATATGCTAGATAAGGACGTTGAGCATCTCTACAAAGGAAACCAAGGTTTCCTAGAGACTGGGAGTGTAGGAGTCATGAGAAAAGCAGACTTGATCTGGGAGAAGTCGAGTATAATGTCGATATCCTTCTTCTCTTTTTGTCTTTAGGCCTACCCAAGGGGTGTATATATACCACCTCAAATTGGTTATTTCAGTTAGGCCACGAGCTCCTGTAGGTGGCCTCTCGGTAAAACCCATAAACCCTGCTTGAAAAATAACATTTTATTTTATTATTTCATATTTTAAAATGTATACACGGGTATAGTATTATGGGACCCACATATGTACGTGATTTTGTATGGGAAGAGTCGCGTATAGATTTTGAAATATTGTATTTTAGTATAAAGTCAAGTCTGCAAGGGAAAATGGACTTCCAAGGGCCATAAAAGAGCATCATGTCTACAGGAGTAATGAATGATGCTATAACACCTTCCCTGAAGGGTGGGAATTCATACTGAACCAGGTTGTGAATGAAGGAAGACTATTCAACTGATCAGACTTGTTGGCTAAACAGTTGAAGATCCATGTAGCTAATGTCTTGAATCCTCCCAAGGGAAAGCAAGCTATATTTTACTTTTCTTCCTATTTATTTGATGAAATCTGCGCTCACAATGCATTCCCTGGCATGAATTGGACCTGGAGACTAAGAGAGTTCATCATGCATATCTACCTCAAGTTGCTTTCGGAGTGCAGCCATAGAGAAGTAATGGAAAATTTGATTTATCACTTCCTCATTCTATTGTACAAGTTGATCTTTAAGGAAGAGCCACCTTGCATGTCACGTGGAGCAATGGAAGCAATGTTGGAGATAGAAGATTGGTTTGCCTCACTGAATGGCACTTTCCTCAGAATGTTCGGTGAACAGAAGTCTCTGCATATTCTACTGTGGTATGCCACTAATAAATTAGTCATGCAAGAATTTTTCAACCATCTCTCCATAGGGTTGTCAGCAGTTTTGCATGGGAAAAAGAAATCACATTGGCCCGCTCTTCCTATGCAGATCGGATTGTATGAAATAAATAACTTGAAATCCACAACACTAAAGGCAAGGCAATAGAGAAATTTTCATTCGTTCATTTGGAAAACAATCTGTATGATCCAAGAAATGTTTGCAAATACCATTGAGTGAGGATTCATTATCAATGGCCAAGCGAGACCTTTCACAGACTTGAGGACGAAGCATGGAAAATTTTTCATAATGCCTCCAAGTCTTGTGAGCCAATCAGCTTTGCTAGAACATCGCAGGTTACTCTGTCAAGGGAATTAACTCCAAAAGCAATACCAGCAGAAGGGTGCAACCTAGTGTGCAAAAATGGTAAGAGGAAGGTTGCATATATCCCAGGGGTGAGCGAAACCACAAAATGAAAGCATATCCAATCATTCTGAAAGCGGCCATAGCAGCAAAGAAGAAGAGGAAATAGAGGAAGTAGGAAGTAGAACGGAAGCAGAGGGAAGAAAAAGAGAAAGGATATTGGAGGAATAAAGATAGAAGCAGGAAGAAGTAGAAAGGCGAAGAGTAGAAGAAGAAGAAGTCGCAAAAAGACAAGCAAGAGAAAAAGAGCAGAACTGGAAACTAAAGGAGGATATCAAACAGATACAGGACAAGGAGATCGCTCAAGAGATTGAAGAGTTAATCAAGATCCAATACACGGAGGTGGAACCGGAGCTGCAGAACCAAGATGTTGATCTGATGCCAAGCACACAGCAGGTCACCATTCAGTCTCCCCCTCCTCCAGTAGAGCCATCTCTAAGAAAGGAAGAGGAAATTGTTCCTCTTGATTAAGGTCCAGTCATGGACGCATACAATCTAACATATGATGAGCTTTAGAAAAAGATTATATAAGAACAAAAGAATCATTCTCTAGATGATATCGCATATCTTGCTTCATTAGAGAAAGGGTGATTGTGATAGACACCAGAAGGAATCCAGATTCCATTACTGCAGCAACCTTGGCCTTTGGAGGTGCTACAAAGTTAAACATGGAGTATCTAATGGTCAAGAAAAAGCAGTTGGAAAATAACTTACAGGCTACGAGGCAAGAATTTTAACATCTCCGAGCAAAGATTCAAAATGTAGCTCCCGCATAGGTTTATCTCGAGGAACTTAAGGAAGCCATACTTAACGAAGTATTGGCACTGGGAGAAACTATGTGGAGCTTTTCGTTGTGCATAAATCAATTGTATGCTTGCATGAAATGCAACAGAAGTGTAAGGATAATGATAAATCTCTCAAGGTTGTCCATATAGCCATCGTTGTCGTGCGTGATTGGTCAATGCAATGCAAAGGGGCATCATCAGAGTTGGCGAAGAAAACAAGGAAATGGAAGAGTTGGAGAAAGCACATGTGTGGATGATCATTCAAAGCAACAAGCTACTCGCCTCATTTATCACCAATATTCAGGCCTCATATGCACAATTTCACAACAACGTGGATTTCATGGTGAAATCGCACAAGATCCCATCAATTGGCTCACTCACTAAATCCAAACACAGGAATCAAGTCAGGAAGAGGTTGAAGAATAATTGGAACGTTTAGATAGGTCGTTGCCAAGGAAGACCTTGAAGTAAATAGACAGACCATGCAGAAGTACATTGGTGGGCTTGTCCATATAAATACCATGTTTCTCCTGCTAAAGAAGGAAACTCAGACCAATTCCAAATCGGTGTACATGGATGCCATGGAGGTTAAATTATGCTTTCAGCCTAATCCCATCACACAGTTTGGGGAAGTCATCATGCAGTAAAAAGCTTAGCACTATCATGTGACCGAGAACCTATGAGTCGAAGTTGTTGATCTGGAGTTTCCTAAAACTAAAGATTAGCTTATTTGTCTTATTGGGTTGTCTAGTTGTATCTACCCAATTTTTTCCTATATGGGTACGAGTATATTGTAATACTTTTTTGTGATTAATTTATAAGTGGAATTCCAAGTGTCAATTGTGGAATGTGAAGAGTCATGATGTAATGGAGTTGAAGAGTCATTTTGTAAAGAAGTTGAATAGTCATGAGGGAAGTCCAAGAGTCACAAAAGGGAGATGAATAGTCACCCCTTTTGTTATAAATATGTCCTCATAACTCATGGAAGGGGCTTTTTGGGAGCCAATCTTTTGGCTAGGTTTTTAGCTCGGGATCAGGAGCTTGGGAGTTTGTTGAGAGCCTTGGTTTCTCCATAGCATAGAGGTAGTATATTTCTTTGGAGGAGTAGGTGTAGACTTCATGTTCCACTATTGGGGTTAATGGTTCATCAATAGTATATGTATGCTTGGAACTTTCACTTAATAAAATCTCAAATCTTGCATGTTTTCATGCATATGATGTGAATATAATAGGACTATTCTTGTTATGTTTGTAATATATTTTATTTCACTTACACTAATGCCTATGAACTATTTTGTTTGCATTAGTATGAATCTTGTTGAATGTGTGTTGTTGTTTATTTTCTACATGGTTAACGTGTGAACTATTTCACAAACTAACTCGTGATGTCTTTATGTTCGAGTGTTCCTTTCAAGTTTCGTACTATTACAGGCTTCTAAGGGGCTCACTCACTTTCCCTTCGTGTGTTAGAACCTTTCATACATTTCACTTTATCTTCCGCAAATTCACACACTTGTTCACCAAAGTCACGAATACACCACTCTATGTGTTATTGTAGCCAAGCAACATAATTAAAACCCACTGCTTCGGAAACTAACCCGTATTTCAAATGGGGCTCCTCTTGGAAATATATTCACTACAGAGAGGGAGGGTGAATTAGTAGTGTGGCACTTTTAAACTTGTTCTCAAACTCAATAATCCATGCACATGCACAACATTAGATTATCAAACATGTAAGCAGCAATAAACTGAAACCATAATAACCATGAGAAACACAAACATGCACACACAAGAACACAAGTATTTCTAGTGGAAACCCTTTCGAGAGAAAACTACTCTGTTGTTGTTGCGCTGCTCAATTATTTTATAATTTTTTGAACAAATTATACATGGATTATCTTACACCCATAATCTAGAAGACTTGTCTTTCTTTTTATTATTTTGGCATCTATTAATTCGGAAATATGTTTCTTACACGGATCTACATAAATCTATAGGTTGGAAGCTCCCATGACCAACGATCCTCGCCCAACTACCATTGGACTATCCAACTCCTATTGGATGGAGAAAACTCTTCCTACTACTGAATTCACCAAATCACTATCTATATTGAAGCCTCCACGCCTTCACTTCCTCCATGCGAACCATGTTTCAAAATATTTCACACTAGGTTCTCAAATCTCTCAACATGAGAAACATAACAACTCTAGCATTCTGCACACAAAATCTAAATCATAAGTCTGACTCGGAGAAGGGAATTTCTTCACTACTTCACACACCAAAACACCGCTCTCAAACACACCTCAAGCTACCAAATTTCTGCCACAACCAACACACAAATTCTAAATCTTCTTCTCAACTCTATCTCTGGTTTATGCTTACAATCTATGATATATCTCTGCAAAAACTATGTGAGTAGTTGTTGCATACTCTACACACTCACAATAGCGTATTCACACACTCTCCAAGCAACCAACCAAAATAAACTCATTGCCTTCCTTTATTTATCATTTTGCTGAGTTGAGACACATAGTAAATGTTACAGGCTATGGATAACTCAACAATTCTATTCACACACTTCAGATTTGGTTGAGATAGGATTTTTTACGAAATCAACCACTAACTCTGTTATCCCTTTGATATATTAAAATTTGAGCAGCTTCTAGAGGCCCCACGAACTTTTCCAACCATAAACAGAAAATGTTTTATCAATAACATCGCCATAACACCAAAATTAGTTGAGCAGCGCGAGGAATGTGGGTAAATTCACTTGAAAAACCTCAGCCGCTCCCAAAACATAGCCTCCATGTGACTGGAACACCTCATTTTCTCTCATAGGCCTGCATTCCAATGACTGGAACTTTTTAGTCACTCCCATGACTCAGAATCCATGCGACTAGGGAAGAGGATGAAGGAAAACAACTTTCCTCAAATAAGAAACTACTCCACCTTCTTCCATAGCTTGACAAGCCTCTATAGGACCTATGGAAGATATGGGCACCTCTACAACTCTTCATTCAAACACTTCCACATCATTGTCATCATCACAAGTCAAAATAGGTTGACTAGGATGCCAACCAACAACCATATTAAACATTGGGCCATCAAAATTCTCTACAACATCTTTGCCATCAGTATGCAACTATAAAACTTGTCAAACATCCTCCAACACTTGTAAAACCATCTCAAGCATCCACAAACACATGTACATCCTCTCCAAGCCCAAAGTGCACCATCATTAACATGAGATACCTAATCTGAGACATGGAAACCAATCAACAAGGCTCCTTAACACCAACTCTTGTAGCAGCCACCAATACTTGTATGTAGCAACATGATAAAGTTGATCATCACATCTCCAAGCTATTCCAAGCTAGTAGACATGCTAAGGGCCATCTACACATCATCCATATACAAGCCACCTGCAGCCACACATACACATGCATAACCAACCCACCTGCAACCCAAAGAACCAGGATGACATCAATGCTAACCAAAAACACATATGCAACACTTCAATACACATCAATGCCGACATCTCCTACACCAAATGGTATGAGGTCTAGTTGGGACTTAATATCTGGGAGACCCCCTAAATGTTGGCGGGCCAAACATCATCAACATTTTTGGTGCTAGTAGGGCTAGATGACAAGATGAGCCCATGAAGTTTGTTTGAACTTTCCTTATCTTTAATGGCTTATTCCCATATCTTAAGCCCAACATGTTTTTCTAGAACTGAAAATATGAAAGTGCCCCTAGGGATAATCAATGAATTGTTGAATTTGAAGTTTGATGATGAGGGTGAAACAACAATTCTCGAGCACGTTGCTCACTTTATTGAATTTCTCACTAAGCACAATATTCATTGCAAGGATGTTGCTTGCAGGTTGTTCATTCTCACATTCGACGCATGCGTCAAGGAATGGTGTTACACATTTCCATCCGCCTTTATACACTCTTTCGAACATCTTGTCAAAGAGATCTACCACGCCTTTGATAGGTATGATTAAAAATTTGTTTTTAAGAAAGTCATGCATTTAAGAAAAGCATCTGATGAATCTCTTAACGATTTTCACGATCATTTTATTAATTTTTGTTTAGAATTTTTAGAAGATGATATTGATTGAAATTTAATAAAAGAGATGTTCGAATTTCTTGCTTGTATTTCAATGAATCCAAAAGAGTATGAATATTTTGAAATTCTCCCAACATACACTAGTTATGGAGATCCCAAATCTGCGACAAAGGAAGTTGTTGTTCCAAGTGAATCTTCGAATTCCCCTCATCATACAGCTCCATTTACATAGGTTTAGGTTGGATAACATGAGAGTCCATCCATTAATTTCCCATCACCTTCTCCCACCTCACATAACCATAATTTAAACGCAAGTTAAGACTATGAATCTGATTTTTCTGGTGATATTATTTCTCCCCGCCCTCCATCTGTTAGTTCCTTTGGTCCTCTCAATTGTGAGTTGTTGTGTTCACCGGTTTCAATCGTTTCTTCTTATGTTCATGAGGATCAAACTCAGGATGGAGTTAGTGTTGACTAGCAAACTTGTGATATCATTTACGACGAGTATGTGTGGTATTTTATCTCTGAATAAGAATCTACGATACAAGTTGATATTTCTCCTTGTTCACCTCTCCCTCATTATCCTGACATCTTTTGTGATTCTATCACACTTATTGAACCTTTCGAAGAATCATTTTCTGACGATGTTAATTATGATCACACTCAGAACTCATGGAATGTCAATTTTACATCTGAACATGGAGAGGAAGAATATTCTCTTCTTGATCCCTCCAATCCATCATTCGATCATTCTCAAGAAACAGAGGGGGGGATTTCTTACTTCCAATATTCCCCTCTATATGATTCATCAAATCAAGAGGATACCTTTGTTGTCGTAGTTGAACTTCCTGATCATGGTTGTTGTGATCTCTTCATTGACTCATCTGGTCACGACTATGATTTTTTTGTTGTTGATATTTCTAAGCCACTGGTTTTTATAATCTACCTTCTGATATCTTGGAACTTCCGCAAGTTGTCGAGGCACTCCAGCCTGCTATGATGGTTATGTCAGGTTCTCACAGTATTGAGGCCAGTTCCAATCCTAATCAGAATAGGCATATCTTTCAAGGATCCTCATCATTCATTTACGCAAATCAAAAATCTATTTGTATCTCACTTTTCGCACCCTCCATCTGCTTTGCACGATGCTATCACTCAATCATTGGAGGAATCATACCTGGAAAGTTTGTTCGTGAAACGTAATTTTTTTTCTTTCTTTATGTTTTCCAAGTTTATAAGTTTGAAATATCGCTCTTGCATCTCTTGTTGTTGTGATGTGCATAATCCCCATAATGCATCCGCAGAATTTTTTGCATGTGTTTTTCTGTCATACTTTTTTGCATGCACTTTCACTTTTCGAATTTCGTGGCATGTATCGATTTATCTTTCTTGTTTGTTGTTACTTTTGTATATGTTTCTTGATATGGATGCCCTTGCCTATATAGGTCAACCTATGCATCGTTGGTTGCACTAGAAGTTTCATTTACATAATCCTGGCCTATTCTCGGTTAGTTTAGGAGTAGGCGTAGTTTTTTTGTTTTTTTTTTTGTGTTGTTTTGTTTTGATTTACTCTCCCCCTATTATTTTATTTCTTTTTCTTGTTGTAGGATAGTTTCTACATGATACCGTGTTTGGTCTCTGAAGAAAGCATGGTAGAGTTCAGGAGAAAATTGTGCTACTACCAATGCTCGGTTATCAGTCTATTCCCTCTCTTTGCGCAGATCTTGCACCTTTTAGTTGATGATACCCTGATGGAAAATACGTTCTTTTGTGGAGAAAACCATAGTGGAACTATGATGCTTAATATATAATTGGTACCACCTACTCTAATCGTTTTTATAATTATTCTATTTTGTCTTGTCAACTAATTCAAGTAGAGTAAGGAGGGTAGGAAACTTTAACAAGTGAATTGTATTTCAAAGGTGTAAAAATATCCTTCTCTGAAGGGACAACCTCTTATGCTCTCAATAAGTCGGGATCCCTCTTCCGCCTCTTTAAATAAATAAGTGTCTATGCACAGTTCTTTGAACCAAAAATAAAAAATAAATAAAAATAATAGAAGGCGAAAGAAGAGAAAGGATTCATGCACAGAGAGGTGAAGCAACCAACGCCACCAAGGTATTTTCCAGGCTCGCTGCAAGCGGAGCAATGTTTGTGTCCCGGAAGTGGCTCCGTCGGGGTACTATCCGGGCCTGCTGGAAGCAGAGCAACACTAGACATGAAAACCAAGACTCTGACAATCCTGTGTCACTTGTGTATCAATATACTCCTCATCCCCAATCGAAACAACTGAGTTTAACTTGCTTTTGTTAAGTGTGTCGCTGATAAAGATAATCGTAGGGACTATGTCTTTAAGGTAAGTTAAGAAAAGAAGCTATGGTGATAAATGAACTGAACAATACTTCCTGAACAGTTAGACCTGTTTTACATGAAGAAAGACCCATATAGAGAGTTGGAGTTCTACTAGTGTGTCGCCAAGTTTTGTAACTACTACAACCACCCTCCAAATTTTTTCTCATGCTTTGATTTTGGAAGCCTTCCCTTCTGTCCACGGGAGCTTATCTTCCTACTTCGTCAAGTATTCATACTATGTTAAAGACTTATATTTTCATGTTGTGCTTGTGATTCTTTGTTTTGATCCTAATCTAAACCTTGGAAATCACAAGAAAACTTTCGCTCAGACCTCGCAACCTTACTGGGCTTGCCTCTAGAAACTACGCAATCTTGGAAGGCAAGCTAGACTTGATGATATTAACTACACAATCCAGAATGGAAGGTCTTCCTTAAGCTTAGAAATTGTGCAATCATGGATGGCATCCCAGCCTTGAGCTCAAAAACTGCACAAATCATCCTTGCTCTCAGAAATTGTGCAATGCACTAAGTCAAGAAGTTTCCCAGTGGTTTGGAACTGCGCAATCTTCCTTGGAAATGTGATGGTAAATTTTCCCGAAAAAGTAAAAAAATATCCCTATAAAATAGGGAGTGGATAATTAGTTTCCTAAAGGATGACACAAGTTGTTATTTTTTACCTTTCGGCAAGTGTCATTTTTTCCTTGATTTTAGGCATGCGCGTCATAAACCGTAACCAGCTTAAATATGTATAATAGATGCTCCTAGATCTCATGTTTACATTTGATATTGGAGCTCTAGCCTTCCTAACGAGATCAAGGAACCTTCGGTGGAGTTTGCAGTGCTTTTTCGTGCCAGTTTTTCTATTGTCATCTTTTATTGTTTTTTCTATTGTTTGTTGTTGTTTCAGTTTTGTGAGTGTTGTTTCACTTATTTATTTTCATGGTTGTTAGTGTTTTAACTTATATTAGTTTGTACAAGTGTTAGTTCAGTCCGTTGTTCGACTTTTACAAGTGTCACATTAGTTTTCTTGTTTTTTCCCATTAGTGGTTGTCATTTCGATGACCCTCCATGCATGTTTGTTTTTCCTTTTGCATGTTGAACTTATGCACTTGATTTTCATTTATCTATCTATCCTTAGTCATATCTACACTCCAACTTGCACCATTACTCAGATCTTCCAGTTTCCCATACTCTTTCCTAGCATATATGCCCTTCCCTTGGCCACCAGTTGTCTTGTCTAGCTAAGCCTTGCACAAGTCCAAGGCTCAAGCTTATGCTTAGTCTCTAGAATTGTGCAATGCGCAGTACCTAGCTAGCCCAACTGTGCATTTTGCAGTTCCAAGGTTAGAGTTGGTCCATTGGTCACAGAGACTGTGCAATAAGTAGTCTCTCCCTCAATCTTCCCAGGTTGAGACTCCACATTGCGTAGTCTCTAGCCTCACGCCTCAAGTTGCTCCATTGGTTGTTGAGACTCTGCATTAGGCAGTCTCTAGCCTCAAGATACAATGTTGGTTGTTGAGACTATGAAATGTACATTTCATGTAACCAGTCCCTCTCCCTTCACCTAAAAAATTGTGCAACCTTTCCCTTCAGTCATGTGGTTCTTGTTGTGATCTTGCTTTGAGGGTAAATTTGTTGAAACTAATTCGTGTTTTCCATGAGTGCTTTTCCTCCTACAGGTATTTCAGTTGTTGAGAAATTCTCTTCATCGATTATTGTTATCATGTTTCCAAAGATATCTGCTTCAAAGGACACTACTGAAATCAGCACCAGGGAGGCAGTTGAGAGTATGCCAGTGAACTTGCCAGTTTACTTAGATACTCAATATTTCATAGAGAGTGAATCAGATATAACATGGAAGAAATTGAATGAAGCATTCTCAGCAAGAAGCTTCAAAGCAGAGCTTGAAGATTGGCAAGTGTATATAAATTTCCAAAAATCAGGGTTACCCAAGATTTCATGCAGGTATCTGACTTTCCCATGTGCATACGTTGTCATCTGGATAATTGCACATACAGATCCAAAGAGTATGACTTTGAACAACGCCAATGGACAAAGGCGTTCTTATTTTTTGGCACAATATTATGATCTTATGTACCACTTGTGGAAGCCGGAATCACTCATGGATTCTTTCTTCTATACGACCACCAGTTATTCGAGCACAAAGGATATTGTCAAAAGATGGGTGAAAGAACCAACAAAATTATGTCAGACACCCACCAACACCTACAAGAAAAAATATCTTAGGAGGTCCTATCATCTCTTAATAGTTCTATGTTACAGAATCTATGGTCAGTAGACTACCGAGACATTCCATAGAGAGTGGGCATTCATACTGACCCAGGTTGTGAATGAAGGAAGACCATTCAACTAGTCATAAATGTTGGCTCAACTACTGAAGATCCATGCATCTAATGCCCCGAATCCTCCCAAGGGAAATCAAGCTATATTTTACATGTCTACCTATCTACTAGATGCAATATGTGCCCACAATGCATTCCCTGGCATGAATTGGACTTGGACACTAAGAGAGTTTGTCTTGCATATCTACTGCAAGTTGCTTTTAGAGTGCAACCATAGAGGAGTAATGGAAAATTTGACTGATCACTTCCTCATTTTGTTGTACAAGTTGATCTTTGAGGAAGAACCACCTTGCATGTCACATGGGGCAATGGAAGCAGTGTCGAAGATAGCATATTGATTTGCCTCATTGGATGGCACTTTCCTCATAATGTTCGACGGATGGAAGTCTCTGTATATTCTACTAAGGTATGCCACCGATAAGTTATTCATGTAATAAGTTTCCTACCATCTCTCCACAAGGTTTTTAGCAATTTTTCACTGGAATAATAAAGAACATTGGACTGCTCTTCCTATGCAGATCAGATTGTACGAAATCAAGAACTTGAAAGTCATAGACACCAAAGGCAAGGCAATAGAGAAATTCACATTCAGTCATTTGGAATTCAATATGTACGATCCAAGGAATGTTTGCAAAGACCACTATGTGAGGATTCATTGTCAGTGGCCAAGCGGGACCTTTCGCAAACCTTTGGAGGAAGCATGGAAAAATTGTTATAATGCCTCCAAGTCCTGCGAACTAGTCATCTTTGTTGGAATAACGCAGGTTACTTCATCGAAGGAAGTAACTCCAGAAGCAGTTCCAGAAGAAGGGTGCAACCCAGTGTGCCAAAATGGTAAGAGGAAGGTTACATGTAGCCCAGGGTGAGAGTGAAGCTGCAAAATGAAAGCAAATCCAGTCATTCTGAAAGTGGCCATAGAAGAAGAGAAGAAGAGGAAACAGAGGATGCAGGAAGTAGAATAGAAACAGAGGGAAGAACAAGAGAAGAGGAGATTGGAGGAAGAAATTCAGAAGCAGGAATAATATGAAAGGTGAAGAATAGAATAAGAAGAATTTGCACAAAGATAAGTCGAAGAACAAGAGCATAATCGGAAACTAGAGGAGTAGAGAAAATAGATGCAAGACAAGGAGCTCGCTCAAGGGATTGAGGAGTTGATTGATATCCAATACATGGAGATGGAACCGGAGCCACAGAACCAATATGTTGATATAATTTTAAGCATACAACAAGTCACCATTTAGTCTCCCCCTCCTACACTAGAACCATCTCCAAGCGAGGAAGAGGAAATCGTTCCTCTTGATGAAGGTTTGGTCATGGATACGTATAATCTAACATAAGATGAGCTTTATAAAAATATTGTACAAGCATGGAAGAAGAATTTTCTGAACGATATCGCATCTCTTTCATTCATCAAAGAAAGGGTGATTGTGAAAGACACCATAAGGAATCCAAATTCCATTACTGCAACCAAATTGGCCTTTGCAGGCGCTACAAAGTCAAACACGAAGTATATGATGGTCAAGAACAAGAAGTTGGCAAAGAAATTACAGGTTGTGGGGAAATAAGTTGAACAACTATGAGCAAAGGTTCAAAACACATCTCTTGCGCGGGTTTCTCTGGAAGAACTTAAGGCAGCCATACTTGATGAAGTATCAGCATTGGGAGAAACTATGTAGAGCTTGTATGAAGAGCTTTTCATCATCCACAAAGTATTTATCCACTTGCACGGCATGCAAAAAAAGTGTAAGGATAATGCTAAATCTCTCAAGGATGTCCATGCAACCATCGTTGTTGTGCATGAGTGGTCAATACAATACAAAGGGGCAACGCCCAAGTTTGTGAAGAAAATAAGGCAACAGGCAGAGTTGGAGAAAGCACATGTGCAAATGATCATTCAGAGAAACAAGAACCTCGTCTCATTTATCGCCAATATTCATGCTTTATATGCACAATTGTAAAACAGCATGTATTTCATGGTGAAATCACACAAGGTCCCATCATTTGGCTCACTCACTAAATCCAAATGCAGGAATCAAGCCAGGCAGGAGGTTGAAGAATACTTGGAATGGTTCAGATAGGTCGCTACCAAGGAAGACCTTGAAGTGAATAGGAAAACCATGTAGAAGTACATTGGTAGCCCTGTCCAGATCAATACCATGTTGTTTCTGCTAAAGAAGGAAACTTAGACCAGTTCCAAATTAATGTACCTAGATGCCATGGAGGCTAGAGTTTACTTTCAGCCTTATCCCATAGCACAGTTTGGAGAAGTTATCACGCAGTACAAAGCTTAGCACCATCACGTGACCGAGAATCTACAAGTCGAAGTTGTTGGGCTGGAGTTTCTCCAAACTCAAGCTTATCTTATTTGTCTTATTAGGCAATCTAGTTGGCTCTTCCCAATTTTTTCCTATATGGGTACGACTATATTGTAATATTATTTTGTAATTAATTTGTAAGCGGAATTCCAAGTGTCAATTATGGAATGTGAAGAGTCATGATGTAATGGAGTTGAAGAGTCATTTTGCAAATAATTTGAAGGGTCATGAGGGAAGTCCAAGAGTCACAAAAGGGAGATGAATAGTCACCCTTTTTGTTATAAATATGTCCTCATAACTCATGGAAGGGGATTTTTGGGAGCCAAGCTTTTGGCTAGGTTTTTAGCTTAGGATCAGGATCTTGGGAATTTGTTGAGAGCCTTGGCTTCTCTATAGCATAGAGGCATTATCTTTCTTTGGATAAGTAGGTGTAAACTTCATGTTCCACTATTGGGGCTAGTGGTTCATCAATGGTATACGTAAGCTTAGAAATTTCATTTAATAAAAGCTCAGATCCAGCACGTTTTTATGAATGTGTTTTGAATATAATAGGACGATTCGTTTTATGTTTGCAATATATGTTATTTAACTTACGGTAACACTTCTGAACTATTTTGTTTTCATTAGTATGAATCTTGTTGAATTTGTGTTGTTGTTTATTTTTATCATGGCTAACTTCTAAACTATTTCATAGGTCAACTCGTGATGTCTTTATTCTTGTATGCTCCTTTCAATTTGCGTACTATTATAGGCTTCTAAGGGGCTCACTCACTTTCCCTTCATGTGTTAGAACCTTTCATACATTGCACTCGAACTTTCGCAGAGTCGAACACCTATTCACTAAAGTCACGAATACACCACTCTATGCATTATTGCATCCAAGGCACATCATTAAAACCCACTACTTTGACAACTGGCCTGTATTCGGGTGGGGCTCCTACACCAAACGATGTGAGGTCTAGTTGGGACTTCATATCTGGGAGACCCCCTGAATGTTGGCGGGTCTAGCACTGTCAACATGTTCTCTATTTTATGTGCTTTATTGATTACGTGCATAAAAAATAAATCAATATTTAACAAATAGGGAATCTAAAATAATTTTAGCAGATTTATTATGACAATTTGTGAAGTGGAATATCCACGGCAGTTTGTGATTCACAAATCATGGTAAAAAATAAAACTATAATTGGCAGTGAGTTCATAAAAATATTTAATTAGTATAGTTATACATATTAGCTACCGCCAAGTTTCAATAATACCAAAAAGTTGATACAATGCCAAAATCAGTTTTCTTCATGTTATGTTGTCAGATATGAAAATGTAACAACTAGTTACAAACATCATCTTGAAAAATTAAATTATTTTATTACTTAAAGTTCTTTAATGAATTATGAAACATATTTAATTAGAAGATCTATAGTTAGTCTCTTTCTGTGATATTAATATTAACTATTATTATCATTAACGTCACTTTAGTTGAGGTCTTTTATTTCATATTTTTAATCTAAAATTTATAATTTTTTGGCATGATCTCGTAGAAGATTTTAATCAAGAAAATTGATTTTAAAAAATAATCAAATTTGATTTAAAATTGTTTTCATGTTTTAATATCTAATATTTTATCACTATTTATAGGATTAATATTAACAATTATTTTTGTTTGTCACGGTCATTTTAGTTAAAGGCATTTTCTTATATTTTTTCATATTTGGTACAATAACTTAAAAAATGTTTTTGTGAGTTAATACTAGAAGTATTAATCAAAACTTTTAATTTAACAAATTAAATCATTTACATTTAGAATTTGATCTCATGATTTAGCACACAGGATGTTTTTACTATTTATAAGATTAATATTAAGACTTATTATCATCTAAGTCCCATGGGGTCGCCTTGAGGTAGTGACCAAATTTGTGGTTGTGCCTAAAGGTATTATATAAAATAATTCCATGGCCCATGTAAACATATGTAGATCAAAGTTGATTTCCAAGTCCTTCACATTTAATCCCAAAGAGATT
This sequence comes from Pinus tabuliformis, assembly GCA_031772625.1. Taxonomy (NCBI): domain Eukaryota; kingdom Viridiplantae; phylum Streptophyta; class Pinopsida; order Pinales; family Pinaceae; genus Pinus; species Pinus tabuliformis. The sequence continues at coordinate 856,922,740 of CM062806.1, forward strand.
ATATATATTGGTGAGGGATGTTGAATACTTCACTAGTGGGAAAGGTTTAATCCATGTGAGGGATTTTCTTGGAGTGATGGTTTCACCTTGAGGTAGGTATCGAATGTGTGCTTGCAAGGAAGGATATTAAATTGCATGATATTTTACTTATTCAAACATAACTAGATAAAATCCCACCCCCTGTGTCCTTCAAATTTAAGGTCAATTGGATCTATCTTGAGTGATGGAGAGGAGAAGTTATGCTTCCCACCTAGGTTCAAACCCCACTTTGTCACGTGTTCACTTTTCATAAGACAATTATTGAATAGGGATATTTATGAGCTAATATGTTCACTTTTCATAAGTCAAATATTGATGAGGGCTCTTTGACCGCTAGTTGTTAGTAAGGCTAGAAAGGTACCAATAATCTCATTCTTTCCAATGAGCTGGAGGGTGGGAACATGGCAAGTTGGGAAAAACAATGAAAGAAAACAAAAAATGAAAAACGGAACTATCACCATCTAAGTCACTTTAGTGAAAGATGTTTTTCATTGTCTATTTTATATTCAATGTAAAAAATTATAGAATTATTCCCAATAGAAGAATTACATTTGAAAAATTAACTAATTTAATTTAAAATTGTTTTCATGATTTAATATGCAAGATTTTGTCACTATATAAAATTGGATGGATTTTAAGATTTAGAGATTTAATTATCGTATTTTTAACTATATAAATATTAATAATAAGTTCAATAAAAATATTTAAAAAATAATTTTAAGAATGTGATATAAGAAAAAATTGATTAAAAAAATAAACCAATTAGTGTAATCATTTCTTGAATCATTTAATTAACGAAGTTTCTAAACATGTTTAATCACTTTATTATATCTTTGTGGACAACCAATATTTCACCTTGAAAATGATTCAAAACACTATTTTGATTTATAATTTTAGCTCATGGGGAAGCTCAATTGGCAATTGTTGTGTTATGTAGTATGTAAACCATGAGATTCAAGGTTCAAATCACCTTTGGGTAATAAAACAACAAAAAAATATTATAAGTTTTACAACACAATCCAAATTAAATAGATCATGTACTAATTTTCAGTGTGGAGGAATGATGGGCCAACAAATTAGCTTCTTTTTATCAACTCTCTATGATAGTTTTATCCATTTCTACCTTTTAGATGCCTCCATAATCATCCTTTTTGCATATCTTTGTCACTATCCATATGTATATATGTCATTAGAGCCACTAAGGTTACATGAAATACCTTCAAAGTTAATGTGTCCACTATTTTTATATGTTTTCTTTATAAAACAAGCTAATTGTAGACATTAATCAAATATATAGCTTCTTTGTGGACTTGTAGTAGATTCATTGGTAGGCGCATCTCTAAATAGCTCAACTGAACCAAGCAATTGAACATGTGGCAAAAATAATAAGCATGGTTACTTACCTACTAGGTGCACTAAAGAGCAAATGTGTCATCATTATGGCATAGTCAAAGTTTTAGTGCAATGAATAGTAGCATGGCACAACGCAGAGGAAGATTATTGAAGAATTATGACTTAGCATTGTGACAAAGCAATGAAAGATCATGACAAACAACAACAAATTCTTACAGGATTGAGCGTTGAAGAATAGTATTTCAATGACTATGTGTGATCATCCAGACTCATACACCTTCACGCATGAGCTAAGTTATATGCTCTAAGTTCTAGATTATAGTGTTAAAACACTTCTTCATCATACTTTAGTTTTGATTTGTTGAAATTAGAGAGAAAAGTGATTCCTTGTTTCACGCCTTAATTCAAGGACTTAAAGTCGAGTTCCTTTTGTGCGTGGTTGACTTCCTAAATTTAGGAGTTTCCCTAAAAAATAGGAGTGCATGAGGCAATTAAATTATGTGTTGAAATTGAAAGTCAAGTTCTTGATTTTCTAGTGTGATTTAAATTGGGAACTGAAAGCTTAAGTGGAGTCAGCCTCCTAATATTAACTATTTGAATTGTCTTTAAAATAAGGAACGAAGACACAAGTATAATCATTGTTTTGGTGAGCACGAGTTGGTGAGACCAAACAATAGGAAGCACAAGGTTACGCATGGAGCTTGTGAGAGAAGGTGAACAAGCCTAGGAAATATTTTTTGGAATTGGAGAGGGACGAATTCTTTGGGTAAGGAAGTAGAGACTATAATTCTTGCGTAGGTTTCAAGCTTAGATTAAGAAGAGAAAAAAAATATGTTCTCTTATTGAAAGAGTTGTATTGTAAGAGATCTAATGCTCAATTTTCTTCAATAAAATTCTCATCGAGTAGAGGGTTTTCCTAGTTGGATTCCCTAGAAAAGCAATGTGTCTAATTATGTGTGATCGTGTCTTTAATTCTATTCTATTCCGCTGCAAATTTGAAGTAAATAAATTCTGTGTTTGTAAGAAAAGAAATTGTTTCTCATATTGTTCTTATCAGCAGATCAGAATTTCATGGATTTTCTACATGATATCAGAGCATGGAACAAATTTAAGATCATCGCAAGTTCCCTAGGAACAACATTCTGGAGTAGCAATAATCTTGACAAGTGGGAAGTCCTTGAAGTCCTCATGTGTAGTGATCATTGAAGAACTAATGACCGTTAGGAGGAAGAGTTGTGGAGCCCTAGTTCAGCAGGTTGTAGATGGCCAAACCACTGATAAGAGGGCAGATCCAGAAGACCCAATGAGCAGACTTCTTAGTGGAGCTAGAGGCCTACTAGTGGGACAGATTAGTGAGCCAAATTTTAGGGACAGAAAAGGAGTTGTGATCATTGATAGCGTCCGATTTTGGAGCTAGAGATGGAAGATGCATGATTTCTGAGGGAGCAGAAGTTACAATGATCAGCAGAAGAGGAGGCAAAGTACATGTCAAATGTGTTTAAAAAACATTCTTCCACATGATCGGGAAAAGAAGAGTCTCAACCACCTGAAAGAGAAGGACATGCAATTTTAGATCGAGCTAGGATATTATAGTCATTATGTAGTTAGAGGAGTTGGTATTGTCAGCTTTTATAGGGAGTTAGGTAATTCCCTTCATCTCAGAGATGTTTTTTCTGTTCCAGGATTGAGGCATAATCTTGTTTCGATAACCACCCTTGAGGACAAGGGATATGATATCATCTTCAATAGAGGTAAGTCTTACTCCAGCACTTAGCTTCTAGATGTAAGAAGCAGATAGGTGTGAGGGTGAAGAATCTCTACAAGTTGTAGGCTGAGAGTTGCAGCCTTGAACAACAAGGCAGGTAGTGCACAAAGTAGAGAAGTGATGGTTGAGTGAGAGTAGGATAGAGCTCTCAAGATGGAGCCTCAGCCAATATCTCAGTTTCAGGTTAAGCTAGTTGGCAGTTGGGTTGACCGGCAGGATGATGATGAGGACCATAGTTTAGGGAGAGTGGAGGCAACCACTTAGTCAGAAACTTCCAGTATAGGGAATGTTCAAGCCAAGTGGGCAGACAATTTGGTTAAGGGATATCAGAAGATAGTTGAGTCTCCCAACATCAAGAAGTAGCCATAGAGGTACACAAGGTACATGGCACTTATGACTAAAGTGGTGAACTCGCATATTATGGTGGGAAAGAACATGTCTTCAAAGAAAGTTCTGCAAAAGAAAGCAGGGAAGCCTTCTAGATCAGAGGGAGCAGTTGCAGCAGTGGAGAACTTGGTAGTGTTGGGGACATATCCAAATGAACGAGGTTCTTCCAGGAATACCTTCCTCGCTAAGAGGGAGTGTTTAAAATAGAAAAAAAAAAAAGTAATTCCTTGATTTGTGCCTTAATTCAACTAGCCAAAGTCGAGTTCCTTTTTGTGCATGGTTGAGTTCCTAATTTAGGAGTTCATAGGCAATTAACTAATGTGTTGAAATTGAAAGTCAAGTTCTTGATTTTCTAGTGTGAGTTAAATTGGGAACTGAAAGCTTAAGTGGAGTTAGCCTCCTAAATTTTAGGCAAATCCAATTAACTAGTTCTATTGCCTTTTGTTAACTAGAAAAGCTCTAGTTCAATTCCTTAATTAGAAATTCACTAATTTTAACCATTCGTATTGCCTTTAAAAGAAGGAATGAAGGAAGAAGTTTAATCATTATTTTGGTGAGCACGATTTGGTGAGACCAAACAATAGGAAGCACAAGGTTGTTCCTGGAGTTTGTGAGAGAAGGTAAACAAGCCTAGGAAAGGTTCATTGGAATTGGAGTTGGAAAGGTTTTCTTGTCATCTCGCTACTCATTTTTCATCTTTCCATGCTTCGAAATACTCTTCTCATGGATGCTTCATCGTACTTGCTTGTTTACATGCTTTGACCTAGTAGCCCATCATGACTTCATCCTGATATTGCTTCAACATTGCTTTTGCTTTTTTTGGATGGCTTGTTCATCACAACACCTTTTGTAGAGTAGAATCAGTTAAATTTACCTTTCATATCTCCAAGGTCTTTATAGGTGTCAAGGATCCTTCCTTCCTTTTTCAGAGTTGTCCTTCCTTCTTTCAGGAGATATCTTCAAAGTATCTTGTCAGATAGTGATTCTCAGTGATCATGGTGTTCTTCACATGCTTGATCTTTTTCTTCATTTGCTTCTCTTTGGATAAATTGGTCAACTTATGCTCCTTGAGAGCACTTCTTCATTGCTTGCTTCCTCGACTAGTCAGCATCTCTTCTTGCTTCTTAGTCACCAATCTTATACTCCTTATGTGAGTATATCCTTTTGTTGACATTTATTACATTGTAGTACATGCCTTCGAGCATGTAATTGGTGAAAGAGATTCTTTCCTACTTGATCATGTTAGAGAACTATTCCCGTGACTCAATAATATACAAATGATAACATGACCAAATGTTGATGCATACATACTTCATCTTGATTCTCCTTTGATCATCTTAGCTTCATTTGTTTGTCCTTGGTGTGGCCCTTCTTGCTTCATCTTAGCTTGCTTGTATATCATCCTTTTCTTGAATACTATGAATGGGATTCCCAATGAGACATATGCTTTGGTTCATGAACCTTCTTTTGAAGACTCCATCATAGGATCTTAAAAACCCTTGCCTTGCAAATGTTTCCTTTCTTTTGATGATGGAGGTCTTCTAAGATTCTTAATCATGATCCATTTTCTTTCATCGTGGATGAGGTCCTATACTAGGTATGATCCTTCTACATGAATATATTGAGCTATATCTACCATGATCCTATATTCTAGAATATATTTCTAACCATGCATTGTGTTCTCATTATAAATGCTACTTCTACATGAGTATCTAAAACTCTATGTACTTCATGCTTCTAGATTCTAAAAGATGTTTCTAGCCATGCACTTTTTATTTTATTCCTACATGTTCATATCCTACTCAAAACCTTGAAAGAAGACTTGAAGTAAATAGTTTGACTTAGTCATAGTAGAGATCCAGAGGATCTTCCTTCTTTTGCTTATTTTCTTCTTCTTTCACCTCATGAGTCATGTGAGGCTCTTCCTTCTATATTTTGTTGTTACTGTCCTTCTTAAGCTTAGGACAATTCCTTTTATAGTGTCCATATTCTTGACATCCATAGCATTAGATTTTGGACATGTCTTTGTTGTTTGTTCTTTGTGGACCAAATTTGCCAAATTTTCCCTTTTTCTTAGCCATGGCAGAAAATGCTTCCTCCTATTATCCCACATCTTCCTTTGCTTCAAGTCTGGTTTCCTTTGTTTTGCATAGAGACCACATTTCACTGAGTGTGGTTGCTTCCTTCTTGGCATATATTCTTGATGTGAAGTTTCCCCAAACCTCAGGTAGAGCATCGAGTACTACAATCGTCATTTCTCTGTCAGACATGACTTCCCCAAGCTCTTGAAGTTGGTCCCTCATCTCAGAGTTCTTCATGAAGTAGGGATCTATTCGTTCCTTTGATATCTTCATCTTGTACAATTCATTTCTTAGAGATATCACTTCTCCAGTTGTGGATACCGAGAATAACTCTACTAGCTTATCATAAATTTCTTTTGATGTATCAAATTTGGAGACATAAGGAATAAGTGAGTCTTTGATTGATTCTATTAGAATCCTTTGAGATCTTGTCTCATTCTTATTATACTTGGTTAAGGCTTGAGTATGTTCCTTATCAGGGATAGCGATATTCCCTTTAACATGTTATTGGAGTTCATTCTCCTTGAGAAGAAAATCAATCCTCTTCTTCCATGCAAGAAAGTTATTGGTACCTACCAATTTGTTGTTTTCCTTTCAAAAAGACATTGATGTATATTTAGAAAGGGACATATACTTGATAGATTTTGAGATGTAGTGGTTTTGCTTTCTCCTTGAAGACTTGATGGCTTACCTTCCTAGGATCTTGAGGTTCTTTAAGTTGCCTTCTCCAAGTTGACTTGCTTGATGAAGAGATTTTCTTGGTAACTTGTAGATGATGTAGGCCCCTCTTTGATTTGCTCTTCATTGAAGGTGCCTTTGTGTAAGGCTCTTCTTTTTGCTATGTAGTCTTCCTTAATGAATGATACATGGTAGGCCTTCCTTTCCTTGAGTAGATTTGTCTTGATGCTTCAACCTTGTAGATTCCTTTCCTTGATGAGTGTTCCTGAGAATCCCTTTCCTTGATCTGTCACCTTAGCTCTGATACCATGTTGAAGAATCTAGTGCAATTAGGTGTAGTGTGATTCTTCGTTACTTGATAACAATTTGTGGATTCTTTTTATTTTTTCTTGTTAGATTAATCTTATTATTATTATTATTAATGCAAGTGTGTGTACTTCATCAAACTACTGCCAAAACCATAAGAACAAGAACATAAGATGTTGGCTCTCTGTTAGGGCCAAGACCTCTCTTCACTTAAGAGGATAACCCTTTAATAAGTTTCTCTTATTGAAACTTCTTATTGATCAATGCCAAACCCTAGAACCTTGATAAGAATATCCTCCAAGCACAAGTCAAGACCTTTCAAGGTTACTTCTTCTTGTAGCACTTTATCCTCCTTCTTCCATCACTTTGTCTTCATTCCTTTGGCACTTCCTCTGGAAACTGTATAGACCTTCTATTGTATACTCTATAATGTTCCTTAACCTTTTCTTCCTTCGCTTGTGATGGAGCCTTTCTAACTTAAGGAGATGACCTTGTTGTCTCCCAACCGAGCCTTCTTCTCTTTCACAAATATTGCATACTTGGAGCAACAGTAATGCAGCCCTAGTTCCTCGCATGTGTGAGGGAATCTCCTCACAAAAACTATGTCAAACTTCTCCTTCTCCCTTCGCTTGTATAACCTTCTTCCACGCTTGAGTGAGAGGCCTTGTAGGCCTAGTTTCAACCCTAATCAATGAGATACGGTTGACTGTAGGTTATTGTTGTTATAGCCGCAGAGACAGCTCTTCTTTCTTCGCACGTGTGGTTGTAACTGGCCCTTTAACACTTCGGTTTGCTTCCTTCTTTCTTCGCTGCCTTGGAGACCCTTTTCTTGTCTTCTTATTACCCCTTACTTGGCTTCCTACCTTCGCTAATTTCAGAGATGATAGCTTGATGTTGAGAGGGAGTGGACAACCTCTATATATAGAGGATTGTCCCTCCTTTAGGCCGACTTGAGGCTGACTTGTTGTCCTTGGGTCGACTTCACATATATAGCTCGGATTGTTGCTTTGGAGGTGTCTTTTCTTTGGAGGAGGCTTGACTTTGCTTGGAGGGTTATTCTTTGACTCTTATACAAACATATACAAGGAGTAACATGCCCTTAAGGTCTTCAATCATTTTCTTTTGACTATTTGACTCACATATAACACTTTAACTTGTGCTAGACCTATTTCAATGAGCAAGAAACTCATTGACATATATTATAAAAATAATATTTCTTTTCTTGAATAAATACAAATATCAAAAGTACATTAATGAAGACAGAACCTAGTTACATTTCCTTCAACACTATGAATATGCATATTTAATTTGATTAATAGTTAGGTTATGAAATCTCCTTAAGCTCATGCAACCACTAGGAGGGCCCCCTGTGCAAGACGTGCAACACTCTTTGACATGTTTTCATAGTGTAAATTTCACTGATTTATAGGCTTTATTTCTTACAACATTGACTTTCATGCTCCATTTCTTAGCATTGATTTATATGCTCTATTTCTTAGCATTTAACTAGTGCCATGTTTTTCATTATACTTTGCTAAACAAGTGCTTGGAAAATATCTCAAAAGAATTTAGAATTAGTCCAATAATCACTTAAGTTTATTTTTACAGTGTGAATATCGATTTCACGTCGCTCACTTTTTAAATTTTTTTCAGTGTGTTAATATGATGTAGGTTGATCATACATAACTTCCAATTGAATAGAGCACAAATATTCAAAAATTTCAAACAATTATAGTACTTTAAAGTGAGTTTGTTGTTGAAAATCAATTGAATTTTTGCCTGGCAAAAAGGATCCATAATGTTTTTGAACGATGATCATATTGGGTTAGATTATATTTAATTGTTTTCATAAAATAGAATTTCCTTTGAATGTCATTTTACTTTCGATAGAATTAGAAGCAGAGTATTTGCATATATTTTTATTTACACTTCATAAGTTTACAAACTCATATTGATAAGATAAAATGCTCTAGAATTGTACTACAATTGAATTAACAGACAAATTTAACCTTAAAGGGTTTCCTATAGCATATCACGTGTTTATTGTGTTTGGTGTATGATTTTATTTTATTGTTCTCTATTTTTTGTGTTTTATCTATTACGTGCATAAAAAATAATCAATAATTCACAAATAGGGAATCTCAATTAATTTTAACAGATTTGTTGTTTCAATTTGCCTAGTAAAATATCCATGGCAGTTTATGATTTACAAATCATGGTAAAGAATAAAATATAATTGACACATAAACATATTTAATGAGTATAGTTATACATATTAGCTATCACCAAGTTTGAATAATGCCAAAAAGATTTTTCCCCAAGGAAAAATCACAATTTTCATTAAGATTTGAAAATTACATGTTGTAGATGCTTAAAAGCATATGTTGTAAGGGTGGATTCCCACTATCAGTATGAAAATCAAAAATATACAATCCCAAGTTGGGATACTAATAAGTTATACATATGGTATGTCTATCAAAAATAAATGTCAGAAAAAATATATACATGAATAACTGTTAATATATATGATAGCAGTCATATCTCAGAAAACCATATAATCAAGGCCTGACTGCCCCGTGTTGTTGTTGGTCATCATAGGTTCTATGAAAATATTTGTAGTGTTCTTGATCAGTCTGCTCCTGTATCATTCAGAGTCCACGTGCCTGGTGCGAGGCCTCCTTGGATAATCTGTTAGAAACCTAGTTGCGCTCCATGTATATGTGATGACAAGAGATATAATCAAATTGTGTTTTCAAAAGCATAGTCTCATCCAAAATGTTCCAAAGTGTGTGCACGTGACACGCAGATTGTTGGTTAAACCAATTTATGATTAGTTTTGAATCATCAAAAATCTGTATGCAACGACAGCCCTTCTCAAGTGGAAAGTATAGTAAATGACTGAATGTAGTGAGTTCTGCAAAATTATTGGTACTGTCTCCCAAACCCATTTAGATTCTATATGAATAATAATGCCAAAAAGTTGATATAATGCTAAAATCATTTTTTCTTCATGTTATGTGTCAGATATTAAAATTTGACAACTAGTTACAACCATCATCTTGAAAAATTAAATTATTTTATTACTTCAAATTCTTTAATGAATTATGAAACATGTTTAATTATAAGATATATAATTAGTTTATTTTTGTGATATTAATATTAACTACTATTATCATTAAGGTAACTTTAATCGAAGGTATTTTATTTCATTTTTTTAATCTAAAAATGTAGAAAATTTTAATCAAGAAAAATGATTTTAAAAAATAATAAAGTTTGATTTAAAATAGTTTTGATTTTTAATATCCAATATTTTATCACTATTTATAGGATTAATATTAACGATTATTATTGCTTGTCAGAGTCACTTTAGTTAAAGGCCTTTTTTTAACTATTTTCATATTTGGTGCAATAACTTAAAATTGTTTTTGTGAGTTAATACTAGAAGTATTAATCAAAACTTTTGATTTAACAAATCAGACAATTTATATTTAGAATTGATCTCATGATTTAGCAGACACAATGTTTTAACTATTTATAAGATTAATATTAAGACTTATTATCATTTAAGTCTCATGGGGTCACCTTGAGGTAGTTTCCAAATGTGTGGTTGCACCAAAAGATATTATATTAAATAATCCCATGACCCACGCAAACATATGTAGATCAAATTTGATTGTCATGTCCTTCACATTTAATCCCAAAGACATTATATCTGATGGTGAGGCATGTTGAATACTTCACTATTGGGCAAGGTTTAATTCATGTGAGGGATTTTCTTGGAGTGATGGTGTCACCTTGGGGTAGTTATTGAATGTGTATTTGCAACCAAGGATATTAAATTACACGATCTTTTACTTATTCACACAACTAGATCAAATCCCACCCCCATGTCCTTCAAATTCAAGGTCAATTGGATCTATCTCAAGTGGTGGAGAGGAGAGGTTGTTATCCTTCTCACCTGGGTTCAAATTCCACTTTATCACATGCTCACTCTTCATAAGACAATTATTGCTTAAGGATCTTTGTGAGCTAACATGCTCACTCTTCATAAGACAATTATTGCTTAAGGATCTTTGTGAGCTAACATGCTCACTTTTCATAAGTCAACTATTGATTGGGGCTCTTTGAGAGCTAGTTGTTTAGTAAGGCTATAAAGGAACTAGTAATCTCATTCTTTCCTATGAGTTGGAGGTTGGGAACATGGCAAGTTGGGAAAAATAATGAAAAAAAACAAAAAAATGAAAAACAAAACTATCATCGTCTAAGTCACTTTCGTTAAAGGTGGTTTTCAATCTCTATTCCATATTTAATGTTAAAAAAATAGAATTATTCACAATAGAAGAATTACTTTTAAAAATTTAACTAATTTAATTTAGAATTGTTTTCATGATTTAATATGCAAGATTATACCACTATATAAAATTGGATGGATTTTAAGATTCAGATATTTAATTATCGTAATTTTAATTATATCAATATTAATAATAAGTTCAAGAAAAATATTTTAAAAATAATTTTAAGAATGATATAAAACAAAAATTGATTTAAAAATAAACCAATTAGTGCAATCATTTATTGAATCATTTAATTAATTAAGTTTCTAAATATGTTTAATCACTTTATTTTATCTTTGTCAATAACCAAGATTTCACCTTGAAAATGATTGAAAACATTATTTGGATTTATAAGTTCAGCCCATGGGGGAAGCTCAATTGGCTATGTTATGAAATATTACGTAATACCATGAGATTCAAGGTTCAAATCCCCTTTGGGTAAAGCTAACCAAAAACAAAGGATTATAAGTTTTACAACACAATCAAAATTAAATAGATTTGTATAATTAGAGTTGAACATTATATGACATGTTAAATTAATTTAAATATAGAAAAATCATTAATATACACAATACATTTTATAAATCAAACAATATTAACATTAACATGATATGAAAAATTCCCGGATCCGGGTGTTTAATGGCTCGAATGGTACGTGGGCGGCTATAGGGGTTGGCGCGTGGCTCATTACCACTGCCACCCGGCCTCGCGCATTTACAGTTTTTAATGTTGCATTAACGCAGCCTATCCCTCCCTATCTGCCGGTTCATTCTTCAATCATGTCGCCCCTTCCTGGTTTCATTTGCGCTCCTCCTCTGCGCTCGCGTCATTCCTTCACTGTTGCAGAGCTGAGCTCCCGGACCAGCCCTGGGAATCGTTGGGCTCTGGATCGCTGGGTGGAATTATTGCTGGCCCTTCAGGTACCTCACCGCCATTTCTGCATTTGTAATAGCAGCTCGTCCTCTGTCCCTCCCACTGCCCCTCTGGGTGCTGAAGCTCAGCTACTCTTAGTCCCCTTCTGCCTCCACAGTATTGCAGTCATTTCTGAACCTCCTGCTCTTCCCACTATGCCCAGACTGCGCCAGAGAATGAGTTGCAGGAGGGGAAGTTCCCGGGGGCAAGTTAACTGCCAAGCCTCCTCCTCCACGACGGAACCCTCGTCATTCTCCTCGGACTTCTGCTCTGACCGTTATCCTGTTACCAAGAGTGGTCGTGGGCAGTTCAATTTGGTAGCGTGCTCTCTCAATTCTCCTCCTAATACAGCTCATCTTCAGTTCCCCTGTACTCTCAGCAATGTCTCCTTTTTAGCCTCTGTCACCATTGAGCTTAGTGAGGTTACCTCTAGTCAGGATGCCATGACCTCTGGGGCGACTTTGGAGATGAGGGCGGAAGATAGGCATGGCACTACTCAGTTTGATAACAAGCAAAGCAAGGCTCCGGGTCCAAGTAAATGCATTGCAACCCAGGTCAAGGATAATCAGGCTGGTCCGAGCGTCCCTTCTGGCGGTGGTTCTTCAAGCAAAGAGGGCCATCCCTCCGAGGACGAAGACCTCTACAATTATGGGTGCCGCATCATTGAAGAGCATCCCTCCACCTCTCATGAAGCCTAACCAGGTCTGCGTTCAATGGTTTTTGTCTCTCCGTGGCTCGAAGGTGCTCAATTTCCTCTTGTTTTATCGCCATGATATGCTAAACAGTTCTCATGTTCAGTCCTTGGTTCCAAAGTCCAAAAGTTGGTTTCCCCTACGTGGGCGGCATTGTTCGGGCAATATGTTTTGGTCTCGAATTCAGTCACAGCTGTTTTTCAGGTCTGACTTCATTTTTTATTTGGGCAACGCCTTTCTGGTTTCTTGCATGAGCCCAGTCATCTTGTTTTGGTTGATGAATTTCCACGGGTCAGTCTTCAGTTTTAGTCGCGATAATGGTGTTTTCTGTTTTTATGTACTAGTCTTGGTCATGTTCCCAGTCTGGCTGGTCTTCAACAGGTTTTTTGGATAGTATTTGACTTTGCAATGTGAGCATGCCGCATCTCTAGGCTAGACATCTCGAGGCTGTGGCCTCTCTGTAAATTTATTTTGTATCAATATATGAGTAGACAAATTCAAATTCAAATTCAACAAAGAAAAAAAAACATGATATGAAAAATCCTAACAAGCACAGGAAATATATATGTCAAATTAAAATATGTTGAAGCAATAGGGCCTAGCAAAGGGTTAACAACTCTTCTCATCAATACAGAGAGCATATTCCTCACTGATTCAATAAAAACTCAAGTAGGCAAAAAGAGAAATTGCAAAGGAAAGAAATTATTTGACTAACAAAGAGGAGTCAGCTAATGTTGTGAATTGGGTGTTGGATACGAGGCACTAAGGTTGCTACTAGTATATGTACATGGTGGACATCTATTGGCACCTAAAACTCTTGGTGGATAAGGTTTTGCTCAACAAGAATGAAGCAAAATTAAAAATTAAAAAATTCCCTTAATAATGGATTAGATACAACTCACCATGAGCTCTATGGATCCTAGGATCGACCGCGTGGAGGTGCACTTAGGAATTCCCCTTGACCCTAGTCACTCCCTTGGCAACAACAAGGAACCCATTCCACTGGAGGCCTCTGATCCGAATAATTCTAAATGATAGTCTCTATGCAGTTTATTTTTTTGAATTGTAATTATATGGCTTTGTTTGTTAAGTTTGTTTTTAAGTCATGTTGTTGTTCTTAAGTAAACTTTTCATATGGATTCTAGTAAAACTTTAGTTCTATCTTTGGTTTGGTTTCCCAAGTGACAGACTAAGACAACCCTTTACATGTTCTAATCTATTTTTTTGAGATTCAAAAACAAAAAAATTACTTTACAAAAAAAGAAGTAAGAAATTTGGTAATCTAATAGCACCACATAAGGTATCATTGTATAGCGATAGTGAGCATTGATGCTTGTATGGTTTGGAGCACATAATGAAATTTAGAAATGAAATTTTAGAATAATAATTTTTATTTTTATTTACCTTACCTCAATGTATCATATATCTTGATGTATGTATTTGTGTGTATAGGTATAAAGTATATATATATTATTAATTTTTATAAACCTAATTCATTGCACTTAATAATGTTACACACTATTGCCCATTAATATGATCTTTTTGAAAATATGATATTTTATTACAACATATTTCAACCACACGTAGTATGTGTGTTAAGGTGATGCACAATTGTAGTTAAATCAATTTGGTGCAACCACAAGGTCTTAAAAAGAAAACTTAACATTGTGCACGTGCTATGGTTATGCAACTAGTGTTGTTTAATCTTTTAGAAACATTGACAAGGATTTCTTGAAAAAGTGGCTATTTCCTTTTTTAATCAAAATATGTTAACCTGCCTGGGTGCTCGTGGTAATACTATGCATCCATGTGAGTGTTAATGAAGTGCATCAATGCAACAATATGGTTGGATGCACCAAACATAAATATCCTTCAAAACCTTTGAACACCCCCCTCCACTAGAAACCTTCGCTAAAATAGAGAAGGGAGAAGTGTTTTCATAAAAATATTTACCAATTGGTGTTTTCCTTGTAGTGATATCTCCTTTTATTGGGCCAAGCTCACAACTTATGTAAGTACTACCTCCCAAAGATGATATTGTATGTTAATGTCTTTGCATCCTCTCCAAATAGTGGTAGTTCCAATTGTTCTTCCAACACATCCTAAGTTATACACCCATTTTCAATTTATCTTATTCTTAGTTCTAACATCATCTTGTTGGTTGCATATGTACCACACCTTGCACTTAAATCATTGTTCATTGATATCCTCTTCAAATAATTTAATAAAGTTTTATAAGGAAACAATTTATACATTTTCCTTGCATCTCTCCTCATACATGGACTTGATCTAATGATTTGCCTCTTCTCCTGGTGTTTGCTCCTAGCATAATGTTTGGGCAGAGTAAACAACCATAGAGGTACATAGGTTATATGGCACTAATGACAGAGTTGGTGGACACTGAGCCTTCTTCTTACAAGGAGGCAAGTTCTTAACAAGTTTGGCAAGATGATATGGTGGAGGAATATTCCTCCATCATGAAGAATGATGTTTGGGATATTGCACCACAACCTGAGGGAAAATCAGTGGTTCGCTTGATATGGGTGTACAAGGTGAAGCACGGAGCAAATGGGAGTGTGGAGAAGTACAAGGCCAAGTTTGTGGCCAAGGGCTACTCACAAATTGAGGGCATATACTATGATGAGACCTTTGCCCCAATGGCACTGTATTCATCCATCGGGACTATTCTAACACTTGCAACACATATAGGGTGGAAGATCCACTAGATGGATGTGAAGACGACATTCCTCAATGCAGTGGTTGAGGAGGAGATTTATATGGAGCAGCCAGAGGGGTTTGAGCAATTCAGCAGAGACAGGTATGCAGGCTGAAGAGAGATCTTTTTGGGCTCAAGCAGGCTCCGAGAGCATGGTACACTTGTATTGATAGTTACATTCGAGGATTGGGCTTCACTAAGAGTGAGGCAGATGCCAACCTATACTACATCATGGTTGGAGGGATTTCGATCATTCTAGTGCTCTATGTTGATGACCTTATATTGACTAGAGTAGATAGCTTGATCCTGGATTGCGAGGAGAACCTTGCAAGGGAGTTTGAGATGAAGGATATGGGGCTTATGCACTATTTCCTTGGCTTGGAGGTTTGGGAGGGTGATGGTGAGATCTTCGTGGGACAAGGGAATTACACTATGGAGATTCTTTGGAGAATTCATATGTAGGACTACAGGCTCATGGCCATGCCTCTAACCACAAACTAGGGGAAGGTGGATGCTAGCACAGCAGAGCGAGCGGATGCTCCATTATACAAGTAGTTCATCGAGTCGTTGATGTACTTAGTCAACACATGACTTGATCTTTGTTTTGCAGTCAACCAACTGAGTCAATTCATGGTGGAACAACCAGAGTGCTTTGGGTTGTTGCAAAATGTGTTGAGATATCTTAGAGGCACATTGGATTATGGATTGTGGTACAGACAGGTTGATAAAGTGAGGCTTGAGGACTTCACAAAAGCAGATTGGGTAGGGTGCACCACAAACAAGAAGAGTACTTCAAGTGGTGCCGTTAACATTTGGTTAGCAGTTGTTTCTTGGTACAACAGGAAACAGAGATCAGTTGCACTCAGTTCAGCAAAATTCAAGTACATGGCTACTAGTTTGGCAGCATGCGAGGCTATTTGGATGAGGAAGTTGCTTGTGGGACTTTTGGATAGAGGATGGAGCCTACCATGATACACAGTGATAATCATAATAGCATCAAGCTCTCTGATAACTCAATGTTTCATGATCGCTCAAAGCATATCGAGATCAATAATCATCATCTTAAATATTTTGTGTTGAAATTTGTGGCTTGGGACGTACTCCAAACCCCAGCTCAGTGGGTTTTAGAGGAATGGGCACACAAATATGTTTGTGGGCTTAGAACCCAAGCTTGTGGCTGTGAAACCGTGATGAGAATTTGACATGTGAGTGATGGAGATGATAGAGGACTTTGAGAGCAACCAAAGGCAACAAAAATCATCGAAATCTAAGTTGTCTAGCTTGAGATATTATTTTTTTAGGCTGTTGTGTGGGCTTGCACATGAAAAGATCAAGTTAGCTTAGTGTTAAGAAGCCTAATGACAACTGGAGAAACCCACCTGGATGATTTGATGGAGCCCTTATGTTTGGTATAAATATAAGGTGATTGTGTGAGGTCATTTCACATTCAAGTGCATACTTCCATATGAAATACTTGTCTGAGGTAGTCGAGCTCTAGGAGGAGGACAAAGTTATGAGGGATTGTTTTTGGGTGATTTTCACATCAACAACAAGGCCAAAAGCTTTAGGAGGATAGTCGTTGCCTTAGGGACAAATATGGGGTAGATTTGTGTGGCATATTGTGTCCTTGCAAGTCCGAATTCTGAGCATGAGGTACTCGCTTGATTAAGGTGAGTTTGGGGTTTATTTTGTTGAGTGTTAGTACTATGTTATTGGGCCAGAGGGAGGGTTGCTACAACAGCGGGTTGGAGGCACATAAGGGAAGGTTGAAAGGCCTAGTTTAGGTCTCCTATCTTAGTCGCAACTAATCAAATGAGGCCGCAATCAAGACAAAGGATACAGCCTTGTGTTTGAGGACCATTTCTTTTTGCTATAGCTTACCATGGCCCTAGCCCTAAAATAATGCATGAAGAACGCTTGAAGGAGAAGAAAGGGAGCAGCTTAGTGGGGCAAGGAGGTACAATGATTTGAGCATTGGCTTAGGGTTGTTTGTGTGCCTTAACCAGTCTAGTTGATGCACAGATCCCAAAGCAAGATGGCAGCAACAGGCATTAGAGGAAATTTCAACCTAAAAGTGCCCATGACATTTTCACAAATCCATGTACGTCCTAAATAAGTTTTAAAAGAGGTACATGTCCTGAATAATTTTAAATTGTTTAAATTGGGCATTCGTGAAATATTTTATTATTAATTTGGGTATTGGTGAAATATGTATTATTAATTTGGGCATTCATGAAATATTTTATTAATGTTATTTACCTACCTTACGCATATGAATTATAATATCGAAACAGTTATTAATGCAATGTAAATCTTGATATAAGTGAAAACATATCAATTAAAAATGTGGGCTCATTTGAAATTAATAACCATGCCCCAAAAAAACACCAAAAAAAAAGTTAAATATAAAATATATGTAGACAATTAAAAATAAAATATAAATATAGACAACTATAGTTAAATAGTCTGCCAATGGTCGTAAGGCAATCAATACTATCTGGGAACTAAAGGATGAACGCGGACATACTGTTACATCCCAGCAGAACTTGGCCAGGCTTGCCAGTGAGCATTTTAGGGGAATATACAAGGCGCCTGGAATCATAAATATTCTGGAAATTATGAGAGTGGCAGAACTATTTCCTAGATATGTGGATCAGGAATTGTCGGAAGAGATTCAGAAGGAGGTGACCATGGAAGAGCTGGAAGCTACTCTGAAATGGTTCAAAAAGGACAAAAGCCCAGGACCGGATGGATGGACCATTGAATTCTACATCACCTTCTTTGAAATGCTGGGCCAGGACCTATTGAATATAGTGGAGGATAGCAGAAGAAGAGGCAGAATCTCATCTGCTATCAAATCCACCTTCATCGCCCTCATTCCAAAGACCGATGATCCAAACTCCTTCGATGATTTCCGCCCCATATCACTATGCAACTGCCTCTATAAGATCATAGCTAAGATTATTGCTAATCGCCTCAAGCCCATCCTTTCTGAGCATATATCATCAGAGCAATTTGCTTTCTTGCATCATAGACAGATCCATGAGGCCATTGCTACTGCTCAAGAACTCATACACTCCCTACAGATCAAGAAGCAGAAGGGAATGATTCTCAAAGTAGACCTATCCAAGGCTTTCGACAGAACAAACTGGCTGTATCTTAGATTGCTACTCACTCATCTTGGATTCCCATATGATTTCATCAAATGGACGATGAGCTGCATCACTGATGTATCTTACAGCGTATTACTCAACGGGGAAGCTACACCCTTCTTTACTTCTGAGAGAGGACTTAGGCAGGGATGTCCTCTCTCACCGCTGTTGTTTCTCCTGATTATGGAAGGGCTGAGTCGGATTATTTTATCCACCAGAGATCGGCACCAACTTACAGGCATCAAAATTGTGGACAATTTTTTCCTCACACACCTATTATTCGTTGATGATATTTTAATCTTCCTGAATGGCAGCATCGGTGACACCTCATCATTACATAACTCTTTCCTCCTATTTCAGCATGCCACTGGAATGCAGATCAACAATAATAAGTCCACTATCACATCGGTTGGATGCTCAGTTCATGAAATCACCTATGCCACACAGCGCTTTCCATTTGTCAACTTGAATCTAACCGATGGTATAAAATATCTTGGTTTTCGACTTAAACCATCTGGCTACAGAATTGCTGACTGGTTATGGCTTATTACAAAAGTGGAGAAGCGGCTTCAGGTCTGGTATCATCGATACCTCTCGCGGGCAGGCAGATTAGTACTCATCAAAGCTGTAATTGAAGCCACACCTGTTTATTGGATGGCCCTTGCTTGGATTCCAAGAGGCATCCTAAACAGGCTCCAAAGCATTTGCTGTAGGTTTCTTTGGAAAGGCCACCAGCCGGGGCAACTCTTTGCTTGGGTAAAATGGGACACCATCACCAAGCCTAAAAAGTGGGGTGGCTGGGGCATCAAGAGACTGGCTGTATTCTCGAAAGCATTGGTTGCCAAACTTGGATGGCGATTACTTACATCGGACAGTCTCTGGTCACAGGTAGCATATGCAAAATATATTAAGCCTCTATCTGTTTTAGATTGGATCTGTAATAGACAAGGAAATAATCACCATATTTCCATCATTTGGAAAGTTGTCATTGACACCATATCTCTAATACGAGAAGGAATCACTTGGCGTATCAAGGAAGGGAATGCAGTTCGTGTTGGGATGGACCCATGGGTCGGTTGTGGGAACACCCATAGATTACCAGCAGAACTCATCCGACACCTACATGACAGGGGAATTACACATATCAAGCACATTGGTGATCAAGATAACTCCACTTTCCTTCAGCAGGCTTGGTTATCCGCCCGGGCATTAGAACTACCTCAGCAATGGATTCACGAATGGGAGGAATATGTTGCTGCACTCACTCAAGCGCAAATCAGACTCACTGAGGGACCTGATGAGATTATCTGGGCTTATGCTAAACATGGTGTTTATACTCCAAAACTGGGATATCTCAGGCTCATGGAACCTTATAAGCCCCCAGACATTCAACCTACCTGGAAGGCGATCTGGAAGCTTAAGGCTGCACCTCGGACGAGACTTCTGATGTGGAATATCCTATTTGACAAAATACCTACTGGCTCCAACCTCATGAAGCGGTCCTTCTATGGACCTTTCCGCTGCCACCTCTGTCATGATGCTGAAGAGAGCACCGAACACCTGTTTCTTTCATGCAACTCTTCCCGAACTCTTTGGCAATCACTGTCTTCACATATCCCATCATTGAAAGAATGGCACGGGAATAACCTTCCTGAGGCATGGTCTAACTGGTGCCTTGAGCACACAGGAAAGGCTAAAAATCTGCCTCTGCTGGCTTGCTGGGCTATCTGGATCGCCCGGAATCAGTCATCCACACTGGCCCTCTATCATCCTCCATACGGTCGCAGATCTCAACATGCTACCTGAAGAAGACCACCCCGCCCCACCGAGAACCCTCAGACCTGTGCCCATCGACAAAACCAAACCTTGGGCTTATTTCGATGGCTCAGCTCAAGATGATGGTTGCGGGGGGGGGAGCCATACTCCATCTCAATGACAAGCATTGCTACAAACTCCAAATCAACCTTGGCAGAGGCACAAATAACTTCGCAGAGCTTAGCACAGCCAAACACATCATCCATTTTGCTATCCAAAAAAACTGCAGACACTTACAGATATTTGGAGACTCTAAAATTGTTTGTAATTGGCTCAATGATGCATCATATTGTCATGCTTTTTCTTTAAGACATATTCTTGATGAAGCAAAGAGATTGACAACTTCTTTTGAATCCTTTGTCTGCCATCACATCTACAGGGAGCAAAACACCATTGCAGATCAGCTCTCCAAAGAGGCAGCGCACAGAGTAGGTGAAGATTGGTGGATCCAAGAGGAAGTTGAGGGCACTTTTTATCAGTATTATCATCGCCCTTTTGATGAACAGATGGAAAATGGGCCATAAAGCCCTTACTTTATCAGTTTTTGTTTTTTTATAGCATGTAGATAGACACTGTTAGACAGAAGAACAGTAAATTTTTTTATTATATTCAGCAGTTATATATTGCTCTCTGCGAAGAGCCAACCACATTTTTGATCACATTTAGACTTATTTTGATATGCTCCCTGCGTGGAGACATACTGTTTATACTCTTACCAGTTATTATGAACTCGACAGGCAACTGCCTGCATATGAATATGCTTCGGCATCTGCAAAATGTAATTTTCTTAATCTTAATGAAAATTACGACTTTTTCCCAGGGGAAAAAAAAACTATAGTTAAATAGTAAAAAATATAATATAATTATAGTTAAATATAAAAATAGTTAAATAGTTAAAAACAAAATATAGTTATATTTAACCACAAGATTCTTGCCAAAAATATAAAATAACTAAATATAGTTAGATATAAAATGATTAAAAAACTTATTCCAAAAAGGACAAATTACCAAATTCCAACCAAAAAATATACAATAAATAGTTAAATATAAAATTGTTAAATATATTAAATATAAAATAATTTAAAAAATAAATAGTTAAATAGTTAAAAAAACATATTCCAGAAAGGAGAAATTACTTGATTCCCACCAAAAAAATATATTTTGAGCGAAATTGTGGCTTCAATAGACAATGTTGTTAAAAAAATGTCAAAAAAAATAGTTAAAAAGAAAATATATAGAGTTAAATACAAATTATAAATATAGATGGCTAAATTTATATATATATATAGTTATTTTAATAAAAGTGTCATATATTGAGATACATCTATAAAATTAAAAAAAAAAATATATATATATAATATATATATATTATAAAAGTTTTTATTAAATCTCGTGTTAACAAATATTGTGGAATGTAAATAAAAGTAAAGTAATATTAAAATATTGTCTACATGGTATTTTTTATTAATTTCTTAATTTTTCCTTAGAATGCCACTTTTAGGCTGAAATTTCCTCTTGGTTGATGGTTGGATGCTAGTGGATGAGGTCTTAATTTGGACATTGGTATTGGACATTCGTGGTCTGATGGAGAGCAGCGTGAGAGTGGACCAAGTTGGTAGAGTTTATGCCCTAAGTGCGGTGACCTTGATGGACTAAGGGAGTTGCTAGGAGTGGCAAAATTAGAGCAGCCTAAAGAACAACTTGGGAGCATTGTAGGAGGCTTGCTTCAAGCCCGAAGAAACAAGTCTCTTGAAGGACTAAGGGATTTTTAGATGTGGCAGAAGGAGAGTTCATAGGTCTTATTAGCAAGGAGCAGTTTGAGTAGCCCTAGACTTGTTTTGTGGAGAAGGACATCTACAGCAGAAGAAGGGTAGTCCTCCTAGCACGTGTTCATTATGGGAGAAGCACATCTTGCAATGATAGGTGGCATCCCTTCATGTCCTATGTTAGCCTTCATTGGAGTAGCGCGGAAGACTATAGCGAGTAGAAGTCCCTAAGTAGCTGAGGAGCAGCAGTGGGCAGTTGAGAGTTCTTCACAAACGGAGTTGTGAACAACTTGACAGCAATCTCAATGTGTTGATACGTTGAAGGACTAACGGTCAACGAAAGAGCAGGTGGAGCTGAGATTCACTAACCAGATGGACTTGGTGCAGTGATAGAGGTACGTGTTGCAGATCGAGTGTCGAAGGACCGGGAAAATGCATACAAGATACAACTGAGAGGAGTTGAGAAAGTGCACGCTACAGCCAAATGATCATAGGACTTTGTTTAGTGTAGATTGGTGGTCATCAAGACAAACACCAAGCCCTAACTGTTGTATAGTGTTGTACTCGTGGATGTATGAGGGCCATTATCCCTGGTACAAGAGCCCTACACTGTTGTATTATCAGTTTGATTAATATAACAAAGTTGGGCTGAAAATTTGTAAAGAATTGTCTATATTTGTGCACATGGTTATTTATTGTTATTTATATTCCGTTGTAATATGTTGTGATACTTGGTTTGGTAGCATCAGTGATATAAGATTGTATCCTAGACGCCAGTATCGTGGAAAAACAACATTGTGCAGAAAGGGATAGTGAAGCTACAGCACATTCCAACAAGGGAGCAAACAATAGATATCTTGACCAAAGCATTGACAAGAAGCATTTTTGTTCATTTCAGAGGTAAGTTGGGAGTTGTACAGAATCCCTTCCTCACTAAGAGGGAGTGTTGAAAATGGTGGCGAGAAAGGGTTTCTTTGACTTGTGCCTTAGTCAAAGAGACCTCAACGAGTTCTCATTTAGTATGCTCAAGTTCCCTATAAGTTAGGATGAGTTCCTATAATTTAGGATGAGTCCCTAAAAATTAGGACGAGTTATGAAACAGTTCGACAGACGAGCTAGTGTGAGAGGCTCAGTTTATTATCTCCTAGTGTGAGCTACTTTTTTTGAGATTGATATGCGTGAGTCTCAAGTTCTAAATTTGGGCAAGACAAGTTATATGAGTCAGTTAGATTCACTCAACTCATCAATCACCAGTTCGATTTCCTAAAATAAAGACGTGCAAGAATTAGCCAATTCGATTTGCTTATAAGGAGGACGAAGACACTCATTATATCATTATTCTTTAGCACTAGTTTGTGTGAGAGCTTGTGAGAGAAAGGCTACCAAGAGAAGCTTGTGCGAATTGTAGAAGGATAGGAATTCTTGCAAGGATTGCACTAGGAAATAGGGAGCATACCTATTTAATAGGAGCACCTATTGCACTAGAAAATAGGGGATTTTTCAAAAAGAAATAGGCCTCCAAAAGTGCGCAAGAATTCAAGGAGCAAGATCAAGGTTTCTTGAGTGCTTCAAGCTTAGTACTAACGGAGAAATCAGATTGGTTTTTATTGAGACAAAGTTGTAGTGTAAAAGATTTATTACTCAATTTTGCTATCAATAAAATTCTCAAGCAAGTAGAGAGTTTTCCCAGTTGGGTTCCCTAGGAAAAAAATTGTGTTTTTCTATTGTGTGACTGTGATTTAATTATGCTCTATTTCACTGCAATTAGCAGAGAAATTATGTGTCTTTATGAAAGGAAATTAGATTTCAAATTGTTCATATAAGCAATTGCAAAATTTTGTGGAATTTCTACTATCAGTAATAGCCAAAGGGAGAGATCAGATGTACAAGTCTTTGTCTCTTTCAAGATCAATCACCCCAACCAATCCATAGGTCTCTCAGCAACTGCCCAAGGTGTTAATTTTTCTTAGGGTTTCAATGCTCTTTGCTTTGATAATTGCATTTACATCATTATTCACCATTGAATTCACCCTAATAGCATTAAACATTATTAGCAATTATATAGAAAGAACAATAACTTCAACATTGCAGTGGAATAAAGGAACACAAGAAGAAAAGCATGCACAAGGGACACAGAGATTTTGGTCAAAGACCAAGGCAAAACCCCACAAAGGGGGAAAACCCATCAAGGTTCTTCTTCTTCTATTAGATTGTCATCGAAAGTTCAATAGAGAGATACAAGGTACAAATATCATAAGGCTTGTTCACAACTTCGTTTGTGAACAAGTTGTATCAATAATACATCTATAACTTCATCATGAACTGCAACGCTATCATCTATATCAATGATGTGTAATGCCAAACCATTGTAACTGTGATGCCATGTGTACTGTAACATTGAGATGCCATATATGTGATGGTGATGTGATGCCAATTATAGTGTCATATATATATATATATATATATATAATGCCAAACCATTGTAACTTTTATGCCATGCATATTGTAATGTTGAGATGTTGGTGATGTGATGTCAGTTATGGTGTCATATATATATATATATAAAGGAACGAATCCATGATGCCATATACAAAGATAACATACCATATGAAACTGTGTGAGGTCACATGCAGTGAGAGTGATGTGAGTGCCTGGTGCAGGAGCATGAGGCTTAAAGACAAAAGGCTTCATTTTATTCCAAAAATCCAAAAAACGTTTACAAGCAAAGGAGTGGGATTCTTTAGTTGTCAATTTTACAAGTTTTCCAGATAGGATTTGAGCTAGGATATAGGTATTTGAATGATTTTGTAATTAATCTAAGTAGTTCAGACTTAGTTGAGATTCTCGAGGAGAATATCAAGCAGTTTAGGTATATATCTAGGATTAGATAGATTCGATCCATTGATTGAAGATCGGATTGTTGGATGTAGAGTATTTATGTAAGTTTTGAACTATTGTAAGAGGATTTGGCTGGATTTTGGCTATGGAGAATTAGACTCTAAAAGAATTGAAATACCTCTGTATCTCTGTGAATTTTATGCATGAAAGGTTAAATCCTGGAGGGTTGAATTTCTTCGAAATATCTTTGTTTATTGTTGAATTCCAATTTGGCCTATAAAACTAGAGTTCTGTATGATCTAGTGTTATCATGTTTAAATTCCTCATTCACTGTGTATTAAGTTAAATCGAATGTGTTTCGAACCACAGAGCATTAGTTAGCTAGACTCCGAATTCCATAGAGAAAAGCTAAACTTGGCGGAAGCGCTAAATTCATAGTGGAATGGAAAAAATTTGATAAACTTGTGAGGAAACCCGAAAAAATCCTAGAACCGTACGATCGGCAAAAACGTGAGATCTACGGCAGTCGCATGCAAATGAACGTTGAGGTTTAACCCAAAACCAGACACGATATTTTATCAAACTGGTTTAATAAAGCAATTGATTTGGGCTGTCCGATTAGAGGAGCGAGATCCAACGAATATCGCGTGGAAAAGTGAACGGTGGTTAATAAAAAATTTCGACCCAATGAGCAATTCAACTGTGGCTTAATTCCGTTGAAGTTCGAATGATCGTAATCGTCCGTTGTGGAGGTCGTGATCCAATGGTGGTCACGTGGTAAAAGTATCCGCAGGTTAATTCAGATTTCAGACCTGAGAAATTATAAGTTGGAGCTTTGTTTTCTTTCGGTTCTGTGAGAGAGGTAGAGGACTATGGAAAAGGCAGACCCGAGAAGTTTTTCAATGGGGTGTTAACTCCTTTCGGTTCTGGGTAAGTGAAGTTCTGCTATTTTCCGGGTAATATTAGCAATTTCGTTGTTTTAGTAGAATATCTAAGTTTGGAGGCGGATGACTGAAACTCCAAGGGAAAATGAAGAAGAATTTCCACCTACGCTTAAGGAGATCGTTACAAGATTTGAACGATTATCCCTTACACCTGCAACCAGACCACCATTTGTGGTATCAGAGAGCCTACTGACACTGAACAAGATCTCAAGGTTTAGAAAAAGAAATCCAACATGGCTTTCAGAGTTGGAGGAAGAGGTGGTGTCGAAGAAGAGGAAGACCAGTTACAATGTTGAAGTGTTGGAAGCTATGCAATAAATGCAAGCTAGATTGGAAGCAATGGAAATGGGAAGAGATGCAGATGTTGGAGATGTCAGTGAATCTGAAGTTGGAGCTACAGAAGATGAGGAACCTGCAGATGTAACTCCTAAAATGAGATTCTTTAAGTCAGTATTGAGATCCACATCTAAACCCGGACTTGAAGTTTCAATCTATACAGGAAGCTTAAGCCGTGAAGAATTGATACACTGGATTAATGACATGGAGAAATTCTTTGACTATGAAGAAACAGAAGAAGGAAAGAAGGTGAATTTTGTTGTCACAAAACTGAAAGGACATGCAGCGCTTTGGTGGGATGGAGTGCAGGCAACAAAAAAAAAAAGACTTGGTAAACAGCCAATTAAGAATTGGAATAGAATGGTGGCAAAGCTGAAAAGTAAGTTTTTGCCAAGTGATTATCAACAAACATTATCTAGACAGATGCAAAATCTTAGACAAAGGTCTATGACATTAAAGGAATACATAGAGGAATTCTACAAAGTGAGTATAAGAGCAGGACAAATCCAAGATACAGATGAGAAGGTTTCAAGATATGTGAATGGCCTCAGAATGGAGATCCAAGATGAGATAAGTGTATTGTCTCCTAAAACAGTAGAAGAGGCTTACTAGATAGTATTGAAGGCTGAAGAAAAATTCATGAGGAGGAAGTCTGCCAGAAATAGAGGTACTTTCCGAGGAAGGGGAAGTCAAGGTGGTAGAGGAAGGTCTACAGCACCTAGAGATGGAGCTAGCAGCAGCTCAAGTCAGCATGCACACACAGGAGGTGATGCAAGTGGCAGAGGGAGTTTTTCTAGAGGAAGAGGAGGCAGAGGCAGAGGAAGAGAAGTCAAATGTTACAGATGTAACAAGCTGGGACACAGAGCCTATGAGTGCCCAGAAAACATAGGAATGAATCAAAGGAATGCAATTGTTGCTAAGACTGAAGAGGAAGCAACAAAGATAATAGAAGAAGAAAATGTACCAAAGAAAGGAGAGTCTTTGGTAGTTAACAAAGTTTTACTAAAGCCAGCTAAGGAAATTGTTGAACCAGCACAGAGAAAAACCTTGTTCAGGACTGTGTGCAAGGTTCAAGGGAAGTGTTGTCAGATGATAATTGATAGTGGTAGTACAAATAATTTGGTCTCCACATAAGTGGTGGAGAAATTGAAATTGAAGACAAAGAAACACCCAACACCTTACAAAGTGTCATGGCTTCAAAAGGGGTATCAGTTGATAGTGAATGAGCAGTGTGAAGTGGAGTTGTAGTTGGGCAAATACAGAGACAAAATTCTGTGTGATGTGATGCCTATGGATGTGTGTCACATATTGCTGGGAAGGCCTTGGCAGTATGACAGAGGAGCTATGCATGATGGAAAGAAGAACACATACAAATTTAGCAAAGATGGTGTTAATCATACATTGTTGCCTATGGAAGAAGAGGATGCATCAAGGAAACCTGATCCAAAGACCCTATTGTTGAGTGGAAAGGAGTACTTACAGCAGATGGAAGAAGATGACGTAAGTTTTGCATTGGTTTGCAAATCCAAGGTAATAATAAATTCCACTAAAGTTTTTGATTTACCAATTGAAATTCAAGAGATGCTGGATAGTTATTGTGATATCATTGTAGATGATTTGCCTGATGAGTTACCACACATTAGGAAAATTAGCGATCATATAGATTTGATTCCAGGAGCAAATCTACCTAATTAAGCAGCTTACAGGATGACTCCCACAGAGAATGAAGAAAATCAGGATACAGGTTAAAGAATTGTTAGACAAGGGACTAATTAGAGAGAGTTCATGTCCTTGTGCAGTGCCAACATTGTTGAGCCCAAAGAAAGATGGAGGCTGGAGAATGTGCATTGATTCAAGAGCAATCAATAAGATAACAATTAGGTACAGATTTCTTTTACCTAGAATTGAAGATTTGATGGACTGTTTGAGTGGAGCAAGATATTTTACAAAGTTAGATTTAAAAAGTGGATATCATCAAATTAGAATTAGAGAAGGGGATGAGTGGAAAACTGCTTTTAAGGCAAATGAAGGATTGTATGAATGGATGGTAATGCCTTTTGGGTTGTCAAATGTTCCCAGTACATTTATGAAACTCATTAATGAAGTTTTGAAAGAATATATAGGTAAATTTGTAATAGTATATCTGGATGATATATTAGTTTACAGCAGATCAAAAGAGGAACATGTGAGACATCTGAATTATGTCTTACAGAGGCTACAACAAGAGAAATCACTGCTAAATTTAAAAAAATGTTCATTCATGAAGAAAGAATTGGTATATTTGTGTTTTGTTGTTTCTGCTGAGGGGTTAAAGATGGATCCTAAGAAGATCAAAGCAATCATGGAATGGCCTTCACCAAAAAGTATCTTTGACGTAAAAAGTTTTCACGTCTTGCTAGTTTTTATAGGAAATTCATAAGGAATTTTAGTAAGATCAATGTTTCTATTATTGACACTATAAAGAAGGACAGACAACCATTTAAATGGACTATTGAAGCAGAAAGGAACTTCCAGTTGTTGAAGAGAGAGATTACTGAGGAACCTATTTTGATTTTGCTTGATTTTAATAAACCTTCAATTGAAGTGTGATGCCAGTGGAGAAGCCATTGGAGCTGTTTTGGGTCAGGAGGACAGACCTGTAGCTTATTTTAGTGAAAAGCTGAATGAGTCAAAGAAGTAATATTCTTCTTATGACAAGGAGTTTTATGCAATGATGCAGTCTTTGAAGAAGTGGAGACATTACTTGATGTCTACGGAGTTCATATTGTATTTAGATAACCATGCATTACAGTGCATTATGCAACAGCTAAAGCTTAAACAGAAGCATGCAAAATGGGTAGAATACCTTCAAAGTTTTAATTTTGTGTTAAAACATATAACTAGTCAATCAAACAAAGTAGCAGATGCCTTAAGTAGAAAAAGCATTTTAGTGCAAGAAAGTCAAATTCAAGTGTTGGGTTTTGATTTTCTTAAGGAATTATATGAGGAAGATCTAGATTTTAAAGAGGCATTTGAAGCTTGTAGAAATCATGTTTTGTTAGACAGAAGTAAGTGGTTGGATTATTTCCTGCAAGAGGGACTGTTGTTTAAAAGAAATTAGTTGTGCATACCAATTTGTTCTATGAGAGAAAATTTGATCAAGGAGAAACATAGTGGTGGACTTGGAGGACATTTTGGTGCAGACAAGACTTATGAGCAATTGAACTGGTTTTATTTATGGCCGAAGATGAGAGCTAAAGTAGAAAAGTATGTGAAGAATTGTAAAGTCTGTCAATATGCAAAGGGAAAGAGCCAAAACATAGGTTTGTATGTTCTATTATCTATTCCAGATAGGCCTTGGGATATGCTAAATATGGACTTTGTTTTGGGTTTGCCAAAAACTCAAAGGGGACATGATTCAATTTATGTAGTAGTTGACAGATTTTCGGCACATTTTATTCCATGTTATAAAACCAGTGATGCTACTCATGTTGCTAACTTGTTTGTTAAGGAAATTGTACGGTTGCATGGGTTACCTAAGAGCATTGTTTCAGACAAATATACTAGATTTGTTGGTCATTTCTAGAGGACTTTGTGGAAGAAACTTGGTACTAAATTGAGTTTTAGTTCTACTTATCATCCTCAGATTGATGGGCAGACTGAAGTTGTGAACAGAAGCTTGGGTAATCTTCTGAGAAGCCTTGCAGGCAAACATCCAAAACAGTGGGATCAAGTTTTGGCACAAGCTGAATATGCTTATAACGATTCTCCTAATAGGAGCACAGGGCAGAGTCCATTCCATATAGTTTATGGAATGCAACCAAGAGGAGTGTCTGAATTGAGAGATTTAGGTAGAACTGAAATGAGGAGTGTTCTTGGAGAAGATTTTGCCTCAGAGATTCAAGCAATTCATGAACAAGTAAAACAGCAGCTACAGGACAGCAACACAAAGTACAAGAACATAGCAGATTTAAAGAAAAGACAAGTAAATTTTGAGGTTGGAGATTTGGTTTTGGAACACCTAAGGAAGGAAAGATTTCCAAAAAGGGAGTACAACAAATTAAAATTCAAAAAGATTAGACCATGCTGAGTTTTAAGAAAAAATTTTGCAAATGCATTTGAAATTGAGTTACCCTTTGGCATTGGAATATCTCCAGTTTTCAATGTTGTTGATTTGTACAGGTATAAAAAGGGACAGGTAGATGACACAACAGAAGACAAGGAAGAAGAAGAGGTGGATTGGGTAAAATAGTTACCTACAGCGAAGGCATTGCACCTAGAAAAGATATTGGATAAGAGAGTGTTTAAGAAAACATGGGGACAGGAATATTTTCAGTACTTGGTCAAGTGGAAAGATCAACCAATCACAGATGCTACCTGGGTAACAGAACCATGCTATAAAAGTTGGTTCGTTCTGTAGAATAGCTCAGGGACAGGAGCCCATGAAGAATTTTGTCCTCGGGAGTCTGATGCAGGAGCATGAGGCTTTAAGACAAAAGGCTTCATTTTATTCCAAATATCCAAAAAAAGTTTACAAGCAAAGGAGTGGGATCATTTAGCTGTCAATTTTACCAGTTTTCTAGATAGGATTTGAGCTAGGATATAGGTATTTAAATGATTTTGTGATTAATCCAAGTAGTTCAGACTTAGTTGAGATTCTCGAGGAGAATATCAAGTAGTTTAGGTATTTATCTAGGATTAGATAGATTCAATCCATTGATTGAGGATCGGATTGTTGGATGTACAGTATTTATGTAAGTTTTGAACTATTGTAAGAGGATTTGGCTAGATTTTGGCTATGGAGAATTACACTGTCAAAGAATTGAAATACCTTTGTATCTCTGTGTATTTTATGCATGAAAGGTTAAATCCCGGAGGGTTGAATTCCTTCGAAATATCTCTGTTTATTGTTGAATTCCAATTTGGCCTGTAAAACTAGAGTTGTGTATGATCTGGTGTTATCGTGTTTGAATTCTTCATTCACTGTGTATTAAGTTAAATCGAATGTGTTTCGAACCACAGAGCTTTAGTTAGCTAGACTCTAAATTCCATAGAGGAAAGCTAGACCTGGCGGAAGCGCTAAATTCGTAGCGGAATGGAAAAAGTCTGATAAACTTGTGAGGAAACCCGAAAAAAGCCTAGAACTGTCTAATCGACATAAACGTTAGATCTACAGTAGTCGCGTGCAAATTAGCGTCGAGGTTTAACCCAAAACCAAACGCGATATTTTATCAAACTGGTTTAATAGTGCAGTTGATTTGGGTTGTCTGATTAGAGGAGCGAGATTCAACGGATATCGCATGGAAAAGTGAACGGTGGTTAATAAAATTTTCGGACCCGATGAGCAATTCAATTGTGGCTTAATTCTGTTGAAGTCTGAATGATCGTAACCGTCTGTTTTGGAGGTCGTGATCCAACGGTGGTCGCGTGGTAAAATTATACGCAGGTTAATCCAGATTTCGGACTCGAGAAATTATAAGTTGGAGCTTTGTTTTCTTTCAGTTTCACGAGAGAGGTAGAGGACTGTGGAAAAGGCGGACCCAAGAAGTTTTTCAACGGGGCATTAACTCCTTTCGGTTCCGGGTAAGTGAAGTTCTGTTATTTTCCGAGTAATATTTGCAATTCCGTTGTTTTAGTAGAATATCTAAGTTTGGAGGCGGATCACTGAATCTCCAAGGGAAATTGAAGAAGAACTTCCACCTGTGCTTGAGGAGATTATTACAGGATTTGAACGATTATCCCTTACACCTGCAACCAGACCACTAGTGCCACACTGTGAGAGTGCCAAACCATGAAACAATGAGTGTGATTCCACTATCATATCATATCATTGTGTGATGCCATTACGATGGCATGCCAAGATTGCAATGCGGTGCCAGATTGCAATGCGGTGACAAGACTGAGATGGCAAGATTGCACAGAGAATGTGATACTAGGACTATGAAGAGAGTGTGATGCCAACAAATCTATGTCAATGGATGTGATGCTGAGAGACTATAGCCATTATAGTCATGTCATGCCACAGTGATGCCATGACGACGTCATTGCCATATACAAAGATGTCATAGTATAACTGAGAAACCATACATAAAACAACGATGCCACAGATATATAGAGTTTCAATGCCATATTAATTGTGCAATAGAGTCAATATATATTTATATATATATATATATATATATATATATATATATATCGCAGAGAAGCAATTCAGATTGATGCCATTTACTCCATACAACCCGACTATGTTGCAGAGGAACGAGCGCTAAGACATTGCCAATACAGAACAACCATACCAATGTTGTTCTACATGTGTATCGATACCATACAAGAGACATATCGCAGAGGAACATATTGAATTGATGCCATACATATATTGTGATAGTGTCATATATACAACGCAGAGAATCATACATTACAGAGATATGTGACTAGATTGCCAATCATTACAGAGATGTGTGACCAATGTGAGATCATATCTTACAAAGGTACGAGACCATATATTACAAAAGTGAGATCATGTATTACAGAGCAACACCAATTACCAACCTTTACAGAGAAGTAAGGCCATAGACAATGATGTGAATCCATTACAGACCCAAGTGAACTCAAGAATTTCCTAGTTCGATGTCCATCATAAGACAGAGATATCGAGAACTTAAGTGATGCCCACAAGGAATAAAAGGAATTGAGACATTGAGCCATATGTGAGCCAATAAGAACCTTTCCAAGATGTGAGCTAATCAAAATATTTCAGAACATGAGATGATCGAACTAAAGAATCTTGCAAGCTTCCATAGGTGTCATATCATTATATGAAATCAAAGAGATTTGAATTCATGTCTCAAAGAGACTAACTTGATTGGATTTTATAGTGATTTTAATATGTGAAAGGTCATACCTCTTGGTTAAGCTGACTTGCATTCTTTAGAAGGAAACTCAAATTTCAAATTCAAATTCTTGCCCAAATTATTTAATTTTATATCTCCAAACCCTATTATAAATATTTGCCGCCAATAATTTTAATTTATTATTCTTCCTTTGGCGAGATGGGCTTCATATGGGGCTTAGGGTTTCCCTTAGGGGAAATCTGTCCCAACACTTCCCAATTTTAACAAGAGAGATTAGATGTACGAGGCTTATCATAAGGAAGGATACATAGCATCAAACACATCTCATCAATCAATATCATTCATGAGGCCAAACTATCAAACCATAAGCAATGGTTTCTCAGTCAAGCACAATGACCCAAGAGAGTACACAGGGTCCATCTCCCCCACCATAAACAAGGTCTATCAATCCACGACCCAAGGGAGAGAACTCATCCTTCCCAACCAAACTCATTGGTCTCTCACTCAACAACCCAAGGAAGGGAACTCAATATCACTCTCGCCAAACAAGACATAGGTCTCTCGGCAATTTCCTAAGGGAGAGATCACAAAATCAGTGTCTCGACCAAACTCATTGGTCTCTCAGTGAACTAACCTAAGGGATCACTTCATGCCTTAGAACTAAGTTCCTCGACCAAACTCACTAGCCTCTCAGTCAACTAACCTAGGGGAGTGACAATCTTCCCAACCATAATCTATTGTCTCTCAGCAACAACCCAAGGAAGATTCATGATGCTACCAATCAATGCTCCCTCTTGAAGAGGGGTTCTCAGCCATTCCACGCTTCTCACAAAAGCAAACATCAGTTGCCTACAAAACAGCAGAAAAGTATACCATGGTCAAATCCAACAAACAACAATAGGCTAAACAACCAGCTATTTATTCAGCTTCAGTCATGGCTTCTCACAGAAGCAATCATCAGAATATGCAACAAATAGTTCAACGAGCCAATCAGAGAATCAACCAAATCAGCGACAAAGCCTTGTAGCTTCTTCAAGTCATTCATCATGTAGATGTCCATGGACTCATAGTCCATTATGCCAAATTGTAGTAAGGATTTCACCAGGCTAATGCCACACTTTCAATCTTGTGATTCTTCAATCAGTTCCCTTTTACATAAGACAAAGAGGTCCTCAACCCTTGTTAGAAGTAACACATAGTAGAAAAGATCATGGGATTGTCTTCAACATATTCATATCATCATCGCTTCTTCAAAACTTCTAGCCATCTTCATCTTGGAAGTCACAACTGACTTCTTTTCGCCATAGATCAAAAGCATGCTTCAATCAAGTTGATCTTGTCTGCTCCCTCCAAGTCCAAAGCTTCATTCAATACGAGTCTTCTTGTCACAAGTTTTGTTCTTCCAATCTTTTCATTTATTGCAACAGCCTTGGCAGGCTTCATCATGTACCTGCAATCCTCACTAGGAGGCCAAGGAAGAACAAATACAACCAAGCAAGATATACAAGGACAAGAAGAATAACAACAATAGTAATAATCAATAAAGAGAGATGTAAAGTACTTATCTCTTGAGAATGTGTCAGCGCCCTCTTAATCTTAGCCTTCTTGCATCCAACTTGCAAATCAACCTCATCATCAAGATGTCATTTCTTCTAGAGCTAGGGTTTCTTCTTTTAAGTGGAAGCAATTAATCCATAAGCCCTAGGCTTTCATCTCCAACCTAGATAGGGTTATCAATTGTTTAACTAGGGTTTTGACTCCAAACCTAATAATTCTTCAAATTTAGTCTAGGGTTTACAAGCCCACTCATCCTTGCATTCTTTCGAACTTCGACATTCTTGATTTCAATATCAACATTATGAGTGATCAGTCCTAGGGTTTTGTCCATAAACCCTAGGGCATTCTTGTTCAAACCCTTACTAGGGTTTTACAAACCCAAAACATTCCAAGAATCTAGTCAAGACATTCATTCTTCCAAATCCTAGATTTTGCAATCCCATTAAGTCTCAATCTTTCAACAAGATATCAAAAGATGTATTTTGCTCATAATTTGATCAACCTTTAGGATTTGAAGAGGATATTCAACCTCTTGATATGTCTCAACAACTTTGCATATACTTCCAAGTCCAAAGCTATATGCTTGCAATGATCTTTAGATCAAGAAACACGTTTATCATTGTAACAGCAATATTTTCTCTAACAGTATCATACAAGTCTTCAGCATATACACAAATCTTCATGTAAGCTCTTAGTCCTTTGGTCTTTCAAGATTCAATATTTTTAAAGAAACTTCTAGGCCTTGTTCAATACTTGAGATTCCAAGGCAATGTTGTGACATCATTTGCAAACTTGCAACTTGAGATCCATCTCTTAGATCAATCTTCATAAGATTTGTCTCAAACTTTCGCTTTTTTGAACTTCACTTTAGGAATACAACGAAAACCATTTTCAGACAAGTCTTAATTCAAACCCTTTTAATTAGACTCATACCTCTCAGACTTCATTGCAATTCAGATCTCTGGCTTCCCAATCCTTGTATATTTTTTATCATCATTCATATGGAGGACAAAGTCATTTACAATATGAAACACATTCACAATTGTCAATAACACTAAGACATAAAAAATGAGAAAAAGGGGGTACAAAGATCATACTTCCTTGAACTATAGATCAATAGTTTTAATGGAAAAACACTTACGCAAAAACTCACAACAAACTTGCGAGGATTATAAGGATATGTACCAATATCAGACAGAACGACTCCCAAGTCAATCAGGTCGTCTCCCAATAAAGCATTTCGTCCTTCTATTAAGCGCAGAACAAAGGACTCGTTCAAGTTGACATCAAAATTTTGATTGAAGGATTTGACTCCTTTAATCACAAATTTTGAGATCAAGATATTCAGTGCATGTAGATTTCATCCTAACAACTTGAGGCATCAATCCTTTCTTTTAAACTTATCAATCAAACTATAAAAGGGATCAAACAAATTGTATAAAATAAGGTCGGACTTCTATCATTATTCCAGAGGCCTTCGGCCTTCTCTGCAAATTGACAAAGACAGTATATACGAGAGATTTATGAATACAAGGCTGAAAACAATTAAAGATTGGTTTGATCATTCTCTTGAACTAAGATTTTTTGGACCTCCTGTAGCTCACTTCTGCGATTTTCGGATTTGCTAGATTTCAATATTTCAGTATGTGAATAGAGGCTGAGATCATTCGAATCAAGGATATTAATATTCATTATGGTTTATTCAAGGCCTAAAGACCTTCAATAAAGAATTTGATCCTTTTGATGGGGCGAGAATCAATCAGAAAGACTTCGACCTTAGTTAGGGCTTGACCTTCTTTTAGAGAATGAATTATTGATTTAGGACTAGGCATCTAATAAACCTTTGATCTCCTTCTTGAATGAGATCCTTGAACAAGTAAACCTATTTCCTTGAATCCTTTGAGGTTGCTCTTACACCTCGCACTCCTTCCACATGGATAAATCATAGACCTTCGACTCTTCTTCAACAAAGACTAGCCTTTATCAATCCCTTAGCTCCTTAAGAACCTGGTTCAGCGTTCAAAGATCCTTGGTCCTAGTCACTTTCTTTACTGAGATTCTCAACCTCATTTACAGATCTTATGCAGCCCCACAATAGGGCTACCTCAATCACAAAACGACCCATCACACACTATGATAACACACTTTCCAACCTCTGTAATTACTTCGTTGCTCCTTGAGACAACCCAGCCTTGAATCTCAGCCTCAACAAGAATTCAGCCCCCTCTTCTTAGCACGTTTTCACTTTGGCTTGGTCACAGATTCATCACGGAACTTAGAACATAACATATGCCCAAAACTTGCCACAAACAAACCTTTATCAACTCAGCCTTCTAGGACTTTTTGAGTGAGGGTTGATCGGAGATGTGAGAGAGTGATGTGTGTCCAATGATCCCATTACTACTCTTCAATCTTGTTGACACCTCAACATTGGGATTGGGTGAATATATGTAAATAGTGTAAATAGTAAATAAGAAGAATAGGAATATGAAGAGACACTGGGAGGTGAAGCCCAGGAGTCTCTCCCTCCATGTATATATCCATGAGCAATCTTAATGCAAAGATACAATTCGCATACTGGAGTTACCTATTGGCCTAACATGGTATCAAAGCCAGCTCCATTTTTGGGTTCTCTCTGCCCTTGTAACTCACTTCTGCCTATATTCTACCTATTTTGCAGAATTGATACCTCTACCATTGCAGAATTGACACCTTCTACCTATTTTGCAAAACTAAGACCTCTACCATTGCAAAATTGACACCTTCTGTCTATAGCATTGAAGTACATCAAATTGTGTCTTGGAGGTTGAACGTTGTGCATTGAAACCAGAACTGCACGCCATTTGGTATGTTATCGTAGTTGGTATGCCTTGTAATACTGCTCATACGTTGAATGATATTATATTGTGTTGAAGTGATATGTTGTGTTGAAGTGTTGTGAAACGCGGTGTTGAATGGAGTGTTTAACGTTGTGCATGAACCCCTCTCCCCACGCTGGCTTGACATTACAAACGTTGTGTATAAACGTTGGCCATTACATGTATGCATAGTTAATACCACTGGTTTCTTATCATGTTATCTCCATTGTGGATGGTATATGCTATGATACCACACCAGTTTCTGTGATACGGTTTTTCAATTGCAAACCTGTTACCAACCCGCTCCACTATGTTTTTAATAATTTACTTCCATTTTGTTGTGCACTCTTCCTGGTTTCTACATTGTGCATTATATCTTGTGCTCCTCCATACAATGCTCCCATACCCCTCCTCTCCACCACAATCGATACCTTCGTACGGAACCCCACGGCGCCATACATACGTTGTGGTACATATGCTCTACCATCCATCGGTCCCTCCATACCTCATCGCTCCCAATCACTTCAAACCGCCCTTCCACGATCCTATTTACTCACAACAGTTGTATATTAACACTGCCTCCCCTGTGATCTTACCAGTCAACTCCATACTGTGCAGCGAAATCTCTCCCACATCACCCTTGACCCTCTCCCTCGACCTCGGTCCCTCGACCTCTCCCCTTGCGGTCCGACGACCACTAATACCGTTTTATAATACTGCTCACACCATTTGCTCTCACCATTTCATAATACCGCTCACACCATTCGAGGGAACAAGACAACCTAGTTCCCACGATACTTTGACCCCCTCCCCATTCAACCCTTCCCCATATAATAACCTCCCCACATACCACCTCCGCCTAGTAACAACTCCCCAAAGTATTACCTCTATCCTACATATCAGAGTGAATTTTTTTTTTACAATTTTACACCATAACTACAAATTTTATATATTGGCAGCAGAGCATATTTTTTACACAGTACATAGTCTTTAAGATGCATTCATTGATATCTATTGTTGGAGTAGTCCTCTATGGAAAAGAGAACTCTCCATAATGGTCAAGGAAGATTAAACACACTCATTTTCAATGAGTTGTGGAAAGGAGTTCGTGTAGGAGAAGGAGATGATGAACTTGCAAAGCCCACCTCATATAAGGAGATCGCCATTTGGGAAATTAAGAACAACAAGGTTTATGCCTTGATTGCAGCATCTGTAAATGAAGAGGTGAGTTGCCATATTTCACCATTTTCAAATGCTTTTGAAGCCTTACAAAAGTTGAAGGCACTTTATGACTCACACTTTGAGTTGAAGTTGTCCAATTGATGATTAAATTGTTCAGCCTTGAATTCAAAATTGATGATCCTCTTGCTTTAGCATCAGAAATAAGATCTATTATGCTTGATATCAAAACCACTAGTGTTCAAATAGACATTCCTCTCATAGCTTTTGTCAAGGCACTATTTCCCACTTACTCAAATTAACTTGAGTGATTGCAAGCAAGTGGAAACCTCAAGGAAATTACCTTTGACTCCCTTTAGAAGAAGATTATTGAGAGAGAGCTTTTGGAAAGAAAACAGTTTCTGATTCTTTTGAAGAAGTTTTTTGTCTTGCACATAAAGAGAAGAATCATGCTCAACATTCTTCCAGAGGAAGAGGTGGTCGAAGAGGAAGAGGAAGAAGAAATTTCAGAGGCAGGGGGGGCAGACACTCTCAAGGATAAAAGTTTGATCTTCATTGCATACGTTACAATAGAGATGGACATGGTGCATCTACATGTAAGTTGCCTTGGGACAGAATTGAGCAGGAAATAAATCAAGCCAAAGGCAAAACCAATGACAAAGAAAAAGGTAAAGCACCTGAATCCTCTCACTATGCTGTGGCACATTGTTTAATGCTTCACTTGCTTCTTCGAAAAATGATTGGTTGCTTGATTCAACAGCAACTTGCCACATGACTTTTAGAAGAGATTTTTTTGAAGAATTTATTGACAATGTTGATGGAGCAGTATACTTCGCAGACAAATCAAAACTCAAGCCATCAGGGCTTGGCACAATCAAGCTCAAATCGCCTGGTCTTCCAGACTTTCTTCTACATGATGTTTTATATCTCCCGGAGCTGAGGAGAAACTTCTTGTCCTTGGTCCACATCTGCCAGCAATGACACTCCATTCATATGTTTGACAGCAAGGTTGAGGTCAGAAAAGCATCAGATCACTCACTTGTCATGATGGGGATAGAAGAAAGACTTCGAAGCTGCAAGGTACCTCTACCCATGCACAAAACTTCTCATATAGTTCTCATTATGATGAGGTACATTTCCA
The DNA here is from genome assembly GCA_031772625.1 of Pinus tabuliformis. NCBI lineage: Eukaryota > Viridiplantae > Streptophyta > Pinopsida > Pinales > Pinaceae > Pinus > Pinus tabuliformis. Next base: position 856,962,419 of record CM062806.1, read on the forward strand.
TCAAGTCTCTTATGGCATGCCAGATTTGGACACTTGAACTATGACAGCCTTTACTTGTTGAAGAAAAGTGGTGTTACTGGTTTGCCTACAATTCCTAGGAAACTTAAGCAATGTAATGCTTGTATTCTAGGAAAGCATAGCAGACAGTCTTTTCATGATTCACATTCCAGAGCACATAGAAAACTTGAACTCGTTCATTCAATTGATGTGGTCCAATGCTTGTTCCTTTTGCAAATGGAAATAAATATATGATGACATTTGTTGATGACTACACCAGAATATGTTGGGTTTACTTATTGAAGAACAAATATGATGTTTTTCAAACATTCAAGAACTTTCATGCATGGATTGAAAATGATGCACAATCTCATATTGGCCCTATTCGCACTGATAATGGAAAAGAATACACTTTAAATGAAGTTGAAAACTATCTTCGCTAGCATGGGATCAAACACCAAACAATTGTGCCTTATAATCCCCAACAGAACAGAGTAGCTGAAAGAATGAACAGGGCAATCTTAAATATGGTACGTTCCATGATGTTTTTCAGTAATCTAAAATTGATGTTTTGGGTTGATGTAGTTCTGTGTTGTGTATGTAAAGAATAGATGTCCATCTAATGCTATTAGAAACAAGACACCTTATGAAATGTGGTATGGCCACATTCCTTCGATAAAGCATCTCAGGGTCTTTGGTTCCACATGTTATGCCTTGATACCAAAGGAACAAAGAAACAAACTTGGTGCAAGGAGTCATAAGCGTATCTTCATGGGGTATTCAAATACCTCCAAAGCATATCGTCTCTATGATGAAGTTAATAAGAAGTTTGTTGTATCTAGAGATGTAATAGTTATTGAATCTTCCAAAGCTGACAATGTTGTTGAGCGGAAACTTGATTGCTTGGATAGATTCGGACATGCAAAATCGTTTCAAGAATTTGATAATCATATTCCACATCTTGAAGGGGGGGATTCCTATACTGGATCGATTTGTGGAATCTTCTTCGGAACCACTCTCTCCCCCACATGAAGCTCCAGCCATTGATGATACTTTGAGTGATGTGATTGACAGAATTGGAAGACTCAATCTTGATTCAGTCCCAACTCAATCAACTGAGCACCCTGAACCATCTCAGAAAGGTCCTCCAAAATGGTTAACAAAGACACTTGAAAGTGTTCATCCTAATGAGGTTGGAAAGACTGGAACAAGAAATTCAACCAGGCAAAATGGAGGTGATGTCGACGATTCTGATTCACCTGTTGATATGATGTTTCTTATGATTGTGAACTGAATTTGTCTATAGATTTTGAACCAACTTCCTTCAAAGAAGTCACTTCTCATGATGAATGGAAAGAAGCGATGCAAAAGGAGTATGAAGCCTTGATAAAGAATGGCACTTGGAAGCTGGTTGATCCGCCATTAGGAACTAAACCAATTGGCTGCAAGTGGCTCTACAAGCACAAGTATAAAATTGATGGCTCACTTGACAAGCACAAAGCCAGACTTGTGGCAAAAGGTTTTGCACAGAAGGAAGGGGTTGATTAAGAGGAGACTTTTGCCCCCACAGCAAAATGCGCTACCATCTGGACACTCTTTGCCTTGGCAGCTCAGAACGATTGGAAAGTCCATCAAATGGATGTAAAAATTGACTTCTTGAATGGAGATCTGGAAGAGAATGTTTGTATGTCCTAGCCAGAAGGATTTGTTGGGAAGGGCCAAGAACACAGAGTATGCAAGCTTGTGAAATCCTTGTATGGCCTCAAGCAAGCGCCGCGAGCCTAGTATGAAAAGTTAACTGAGCATCTTCTGAAACTCAACTTCAAACATTATGATCTTGGTGAAGCAACTTTGTTTGTCAAGAAAGTTGGCAAAACAGTTGTTGTATATCTTGTGGTATATGTAGATGATCTTTTGATGACAAGGAACAATGAAAGTTACATTGCATCCATAAAGAAGGAATTGAGGAAAGGTTTTGAAATGACTGACTTTGGCTATGTTCACTACTATCTTGGTATTGAAATAACTCAACATCTGAAGTTTATATTCCTCTTTCAGAAGAAATACATTGGAGATCTCTTGAACAAGTTTGGCATAGCTAAGTGCAATCCTTTGACTACTCCAATGGAACAGAGCTTGAAGCTCACATCCATTGAAGGAAAAGAATTTGAGGATGCAACAAAGTATAGACAATTTGTAGGAAGTCTCAACTACCTTACTACTACCAGACCATACATTTCATTTGTTGTTGGAATCCTCTCCAGATTTATGCAAAAGCCTTGTGAGGGACATTGGTCTACTACAAAAAGAGTTCTAAAGTACTTGAAGGGAACTCAAGACTTTGGACTCAAATATATGCAGGTGGGCGATTCAGCGTGATTGGATACTCTGATTCAAACTTCGATGGAAACAAAGAAACTGAGGTATCTACTTCAGGTTATGCTATGAGTTTTGGATCAAGAGTTGTCTCTTGGAGATCATGCAAACAATCAATTCCAGCAGATTCCACAATAGAGTTAGAATATGTGGCATCAATTGAAGCAACAAAAGAAATTGTGTGGCTCAGGAAATTCTGGAAGATTTGCAGATGAAACAAGTGCATTCAACTCCACTCATGATTGACAACACTTCTGCAATAAAGTTGGCCAAGAACCCAAAGTTCCATTATCAAATGAAGCACATCAATACAAAATACCATATGATTTGACATCATGTTGAGGCCAAGACAATCCATCTACGTTGTTGTTCCACTAATGAGCAGATTGCAAACATCTTCACCAAAGTGCTTGGAAAGAAAAGTTTGAAAGGTTCAGAACGATGCTTGCACTCACCAACATCCCTTCAGATTAAGGGGGGAAATGTTGGCACCTAATCATTGGGATTGGGTGAATATATGTAAATAGTGTAAATAGTAAATAAGGAGAATAGGAATATGAAGAGACACTGGGAGGTCAAGCCCAAGAGTCTCTCCTTACATGTATATATCCATGAGCAATCTTAATGCAAAGACACAATTCGCATTGTGGAGTTACCTTTTGGCCTGACAAATCTGGCTTTGATACCATGTTGATATTTCTAGTAGAAACTAGAACAATTTTCTTCAAAGATAACTACTTCTAATGATTTATTAACATCAATTGTATATAAGATTCAATATCATTAAGCAGTTATAAATAAGAAAAATTCAACCATTAATCATAGTAGAGCAATAGAAATAACAATGAGACAAGAGACAAAGAAAATTGAGCCTGAGGCCAAGGCAAAACCCATAAATATTTCCTTGTGAGAGAGAGAGAGAGTTCATTGTTCATCAATTCATCAATTCATTCAGAAACAAAATATCAAGATAACATCTAACCAATAACAAGAGCTTCCCATAAGTGCCAAGCCTCTCCTCCTTCCTTCTGAAATTTGAACCTCCTCTTCAACTTTCTTCATTGGAAAAGAGATAAATAATAGATCATTCGATGTGTCAAACTGAGGAAAATAATTGTCATAATAATAGCCTCCAAAGGGGGTCAAATAGACGCCTCAAAGAAGCCTAGCCGACTAGCCGAATTGACACTTGTGGAGTAATTAATACAATTTTTTTTCCTTTCTTAATGAAAATACCGACCATGGCTACTATATTTCCAACAATGGTCAACCTTATTAGGTGCTTCCAACACTTAAGGGGAATTGACATTTCCAAGGTCAACCACTGAATCAATAGGTGTTAGTGTAAATGTATGACAACGGGAAAAGGCTTCATGGTCAAGAGGACCAGTTGATGGAGAATCCACATCTTTAGTGTATGAGTATGAAGGACAGAGTAATCGTGGAGGCATGAATTAACTTGTTTGGCTTGCTTTTTCTACCCCTCTAACGTGGCTTTTACTTTTTCTTGATAATAATTTATATTGCAATGCATAGCTCAAGGGTTAGAGCTTGCTCTTTATGACGTAGCATTTAATATTACCCTTTGAGACAACTGATCGCTCATCAAGATTGGGGACATGCAAGGGTTCCTTTGATGTGAAGAAGCATCATGTGCTCATGAATCAAAGTGGTCGCTAATGAGGGGCATAGCTCATGCTAGGCTTTTTCCCACATGCTAACTTATGTCCAGGCCATCTTTTGCATTTTGATTTTCTTCTTTTTCTTTTGTTGTGGCCATGATATGCTTTTCCATTATTTTAGTTGCATCAACCTCCAGGGCAATATTTTCCAACCCTACTCAAAAAATATGGACATGAGGGTGCCAAATCCCAATGAGCCAATGGCAAGTTAGACCCAAAGAATGGAGATGGTATGTGGCACTTGTAATGTGTGATGAAAAGTGTAAAGTATGGTGTAGGGCTAATGAACACGCTATCTCAATCCAGGTTTTCCAAGTAGTGCCCATCCTATAACCCTAAGGCCTCAAGGGAAGTCTCACTTGACTGTGACTAAAGATTAAACCCCCCTCGTAAGGTGAGAGAATAGATTTACAGTTAACATTAGTCAATCTTCTAGATCACCCCTTTATCCATACTAAATGCCCAAAACAAACAAATATAAACACCCAAATGCAAAATGATCAGAGTACCTTCTAAATAGCAGCCCACCTTTGTCCAAGTGGTAATGCTAGATGGCAAGAGGTATGTGGCTGATGCAAATGGTGAAGGAACATGGCATATCATCATCAAATAGTGATTGCCATAGGTTGTTAGCTGGCTGGCTATCCGGCTGGCTGTCAAATGTATGAGAAAAGTTCTCCTATGGGGTTACCCATTTTGGTCATTAGCACAATGTCTTTGGCAACACACACTCAAAGACAACTTATCCCCACCATATCCCCCAACAGCAATTATAAATGAATAAGAAATGCAGGCCCCAAATACAATCACAGAACATAGAAACAAACAATGCAGAACCCAAATCCAATAACAGGGAGGAGGAAATATTTGTGATCAATTGGAAAATTGCTTGCAGTGCAACATAGACTAACCAATAACACTAGCAAACGACTGTAATATAGATCCCAATGCCAAGCCAGGTCTATATCATTGAAAAACTTATTTTATGTGCAACATGAACTCACCAATAACAGTGGCAAAGCACTGTAACATAGATTCAGATTGTATATCATTGGAGAATTAATTTCATGTGCAACACAGACTAATGGTACTGACCAATGGTGGCAAACTACCGTACTATAGATTTCAATGCTGATACTGATTATATTTCATTGGAAAAGTACTTTCATGTGCAACAGAAGTTAACCAATAATGAGGGCAAGCCACTACAATAGAGATTCCAATGCAAATTCAGATTGCATGTCATTGGAAAACTAGAGTCATGTGCAAACACACACCAACCAATAATATTGGCAAACCACCTCAATATAGATTCCAAAGCCAGTTCAGATTGTGAATCCAAACAATCAATATATATATATATATATATGCAACAGTAGAATCTGACAGGAATACATACATACACATTATCAATTAACAGACTCAAACATTAGGGTTGGACCAGCTTAAGACGATAAGGGCACATTGTCAACCAACCTTGCTTGGCTCTGCATTAAATGTAAAAACGAAAAAATAGAAAACACAACAAACAAAACCAAAAAAATCTAATGAGAACACATATCGATCACTTTTTGAGCAGAATCTGATAATCAAGATTGATTTTGTTGGTTGCAACATAGACATTGACAGGTTTGTGAAATACAAATTGCACTACATTGCAAGAAGAAACTAAAAAACTGAACACAAACTGGGTAAAAAATACAAAAGTATTCTCCAAAACAACAAATATATATATATATATGCCGAACAACAATAAAGAATAAATACCTAAAAATTGAGTGATTTGATGGTAGTTTTATGCAAAATGAGCTGAAGCCCAGTTACAATATATGGGGAAGCATTGTCTATATTGAAGTCCCTTAACACAAGGACACAAGGGTTTCACTGTGCAACACAGACACATACACACCCTGAAAAAGGACACGAGAATACATAAATATATAAATATTTAAAAATGAAAAACAGAAACGATCTACATCAAACACACAAGAATATCAATACAGCATAGACCATACATATATAACCATAAGCTCAGGTCAAAACTATAGTTTTCTTCTTCTTTGGAGTAATTTCAGTTATAATGTATTCCTCGTCTGTTCTTCTTTATCTTGCTTTATACTTTCAGAGTAGACTAGGGCACCTATACAGAGTGGCATCACTAAATGTATGCTCTAGTCCAAGGCTGGGGAGCCAAAGTTAAGGGCTAGAACCAGAGCGGGAAGTGCAATTTTCAAGATCTTCTGGAAGTGGAGTGTTCCACGAGCAATTTTTATATAACCCATATTTTAGTATATTCAGAAAAAAACATGTAGAATGTTGCATTAGTTGCAGAGAACATGAAAACATCAGTGTCTCGCCAATTTTCCAGGACATAAGAGAGCAGGAGCAGGAAAATGCACATGGAGGATGTGTGAAGACACCCCCAAATTTTAGCGAAATTCATGGGGAATTGGGGGCATCAGGGTCCCTAGCATAGGGAGGACTGTCCTGAGAATTATTAAAAATAGAACTATCCCAACATAACAATTCATCCGATGGAAATTCATCATTTTGCAATTGGTTCTTTGCCAGCATATGTTTTTTTACTTAATTTATGTTTTTTTTGTGGGGATTCTAAACAGATATCATAGGGTGATACCCAGGCATCCCACTTTTTGAGGGGGCACCCAGAAGCCCCACATTTTGAGAAATCTGTCCAGCACTTCGGTGAAACATTTCGTTGTGCATTTTGCTGAGTCTCACACAACGGGGGGCATGGTAAAACGTTTGGCCAAGTGCCCCCTGTCACAGGGGTGTGAATGGTACAAGGTGCACACCACAACACTTGCAGTAAGCATCCCCATGGAGCAATGGAAAACATATATTTAACCTATTGGATTAACGATGATCATTAAAGCATCAACCATTTAGTATACATATAGCATCAATCATCTAGTAGTTACAACATCATTGTCAAATGAATAACCATAACAACAAACTTCATGTTTCTGTTGGACACCTAATCCTAAGTGGGTTAGTGTGGAAGTCGAATGGACAAAAGTAGTCCAAGAGACCTTGGGATCTGAAACCCAAGAGTCACATATTTGTACTATAAATCTATCTGATGTTAATAAAAAAATGTACTCACTGATTTATCTTTCATATCTTTTGTGCTGCCCATGTGTGTTTGACATGGTATCAGAGCCACTTGTTTTTCTGTGGCCTGTTATGTGCATGTCAGTCCTGGCGCTCTGCCATATTCTTTTCCAGCGCTCCCGACATGCTGCCTCTGCCATATAACGCATCTGCCCAAGCCTATCTGAGATGTCTGTCTTCCATATTCTATTTATGAGACCTGCGTTCTCTGTCCATATACGCTCCATTTAAAAGCGCTGCACCACCTGGGATTTACCATTATTCCCTGACAAAACTGTGATTTTAAAAATGCCTCTCCTCCCAGGCCACGCTGCCATATGACTGCATTTGTCAGAACAGAGCATTTGTCAGAACTGTGTTTAATGCGTTTTCATGCCGGTTTCATATTCTTCTCTGACTGCAATGCATCCCCAGAGTAACGCAAACGCAGCTCATCACCAGGTACCCAAACGCAATTCATTATCCTCCTTTGGGAAGACAAAGTATACTATGCACTTCTTATTAAGACAGCAGGTGGACGGACAGTTTAAGCCTGAGGTTCTATTTTTTCCTGTGCGAATGTACGTTTGAAAGGCTGCGAAGGGCTTTCTTGTATTTGAACGCTGCGTAACTCCTATCAACTGTCATTTTTTCTGTTAAAATATGTCCCTGCGAACCAACAGAAGTTGTGGGTTCATTTTCCATTCAAACATTATCTCTGCATTGAATACAGTTTGAATGCAATGTTGAGCAAGTCGTTGGTTCATTTCCTCTACGTTTAGTAATGCATACAGTTCTATTTGCAATGAACGTTGAATGTACACTGGTGAAGGCGACTTGGGACAATCGAATTTGTGCGATGGTTTATCCCTTGGTTGAATTCTTTGTGCGTTGAGTCTTCCTTGGAATGCCTTTCTATTCTCTGCGATTTTCAAAGAAAGAAACGAAGTCGTGTCGCTCACTCCCTCTGTTTTTTGTCTCTTGAATTCTCTCTCTATTAAGATCAAAGCAAGGCAGTTTGAGCAGTGATCGCATATAAATTAATGAACTGTTCAAAAATTACAGCGGGCCTAAAACAGCCCTTATAGATATACAAGACTGTGAGTCGATGCAAGTCGAATCTGATCCTCGACATCGACATTAAGCAAGCCGAATCCGATTCTCGATCATCGACAAAAGGCAATCAAGATGAACAAACACTCAGTCCAGGGCGTTGGCTCCCGCGACGATCTCTAAAAATCTCTCCCGTGATCTTGGCCTGCCGCTGCCTGTTATAAGTCACTGACAGCGACTTCTTCAGCTCCTTGGCATTGTCGCTGGCATTGCTCATGCCATTCATCCTGTTCGCCAGCTCGCTGGCGAGCGACTCCTGGAGCGCGCGCCGTTGCCTATTATATTATAAATGATGTATATCAAGCAGTAGGTTTGCCTTGAGATTCTGCAGATACTCTATGCATGAAGCATATCGGCTTGCATAGAAGTCATGAATAAGTTCCCTTACTTCAGGCACTAGTTCCAAGAAATTTCGAAAATTGATATTGTCTATAACTTTATTCTTAAGTTCTGATCTATCAAAAGACGCAAGTGCACAAAGTCCTCCATAAGTTGCAACATCCTGCGGAGCAATGGCGCTAGAAGGAGGGCATCTTCATCGAATGCACCACCAAAGTAGGATTTGAACAGCGCCACTGCCTCAACCACAAACTTTAAGGCACAAGCTGCATTTTCAGATCACTGATCCAACTGTCCAAACAATATAAATCGCATTGACAGATGTATTGAATGTTTGCTTGAGTTGTATAAGTCATTTACGTTAGGCGGCTTCCCTGTAGGCTGGTCGGTTTTCACTTTCGGGCAGAGCAGTGGCCTTTTGGGATTGGACAATGACCCATAAGGCTCTGAAAGCATCGTAATAACGTCAACCATTGATGGGCGAAGATTTACATCGGTTTGTGTACAGAAAACCAACATGAATGCATCTAGTGGCTTCCTCCATATCACATGATTGAATTAATGTTGGATTGAGGACAGATTGGTGAAGGTTTTGTGGCTATAATAATCTTGTGTATTGATGCCATGAAAAGGCATGGGTTTCTCAAGAACAGAAATGCCACATATATATTGATGATGTCTAGTTACATATATATATATATTGATGATGTCTAGTTACAGTAATTAAGGAATAATCAGGTTGTATTGGTACAGCAAGTTTTCAAGGTTTCACAGTTGCATTTCCTTGTCACTTTGTTCTTGTAGCAGTACACTATAACTCTGTCACTGGAACAATCACTTCACCTTTGATACAATGTTTTAGCATTCAAGTGCAGTGATATCAAAATACTCATATATTGTACTGATCATTTCAGTGATATCATCATAGCATCAAATTTAAGGTCTTCAACATTAACGTAGCTTCATCATCTTATTTTTTATATGGATTGTAATTGGTGCTTGTTGGTCGCACACTGATCATTTGTTGCATGGGATATTGCTAGTGGGTGTTACCTTTTTGCATTGAATAGTAGTTGTGATCAGTGTTTAAGGTGTAATTCTGACATTAAAGAAAAAATGGCCAGAATCAGTGAAGTATTAGAGTTCCTCAAAACTCATATACAATCTACTGTTGATGACACATTACAAATCAGCAAAAGATCTCTCTCAGAAATTCAGACATGCTTATATAATGCACAGGAAAAGATTGATTTTTTACAGATTGAATCACAGCTACAGCAAGAAGAGCTACATCAAAATAGACACCATTCTGAACCTGTTTTTGTTCAGAACATTGATACAACCACCCATCAGCAGCAAGTCATTATTGTTACTGTTCATTCCAATAAAGCAGCAGTTGTACATGCAGATGCAGAAACTCAATCTGCACTTCCCAAGCCCATCATCGGACCTTGGGAACAGCTTGCCCACAACAAGCACAGAACTGGTCTTGGATATGACAAGGACTTGTCCTTTCATATTCCAGACTATGCCAAGCCCATTCAGTTTCAGAGTGCTGGATTCATTCATGACAGTTCAGCTACTCCTCATGACAGTTCAGCTTCAGCTATTCCAGACTCTGCCCCTCTTCTACAGCAACAACAACAACAACAAAAACAACAGATCGTGAAATGCCAACACTGTGATCGAGTTGGCCATCTGAAAGATCACTGTTTTGATCTTCATCCATGTGAGCACTGTCATAAAACCAGCCATTCTTCACACAGATGCTTCAGAAACAAACGTCCTGCAAGAACAAAGATTCATCTTGGATGGATCGCTTCTTGGAAATGGGCATCAACAGCCAAGAAGATATTCCAAACACATGTCAGAACCTATTCCAGAGTATTGAACAGTCTTGCAATTGAGTTTTCTCCATCTTCTCACCTTGTATCTGACAGGGGGGGAAATGATGGTCATCTACAAGCTTCAAAGCCACATCAAGCGAGCCTGAGCCACAACCTGCCACACCAGTTTCAGAGTTGTAGCCAGAGACAAAGATGCCCGTGAACATGCCTTCAGTTGGCAATCTGGCACACTTCCTCTAGCAGAAGACTTCAGCTTCTTGCCAGTTTTGGAAGAGTTCCGGGAATTACAGAGTTGTTGGTCATCCTTAAACCATCACAGATTAAGAACACTTCCTCTAGCAGAAGACTCCAGCTTCTTGCCAGTTTTGGAAGAGTTCCAGGAATTGCATTAAGCATTCCAGAGTTGTTGGTTATCCTTAAACCATCACAGGTTGAGACTTCCCTTTTCAGGTTGAAGTTTTACCTTTTATGCGAGGTGAGACCTCCCTTTTATGGTTGAAGGTTTCCCTCTTTAAAACAATAGGATCACTTCCTCTAGCAGAAAACTTAAGTTTCTTGCCAGTATTGGAAGAGTTCCGGGAACTGCACTAAGCGTTCCAGTGTTGGTGGTCATCCTTAAACCACCGCCCTTTATACCAACATTTCATAGAGCACATTCATCCTAGTGCTGCCATGCATTTTTTGCACATTTTGTATTGCAGCTCTCTTCTTGGACTCATACATAACCCTTCGGATTAAGGGGGGGAATGTTGGACACCTAATCCTAAGTGGGTTAGTGTGGAAGTCGAATGGACAAAAGGAGTCCAAGAGACCTTGGGATCTGAAACCCAAGAGTCACATATTTGTACTATAAATGTATATCTGATGTTAATAAAAAAATGTACTCACTGATTTATCTTTCATATCTTTTGTGCTGCCCATGTGTGTTTGACAGTTTCAACATATAATGTTTGTCATCAACAATAACAGATAACATCAACCACGAAATGAAATAGAGTGTGGTGAAACATTTCGCCAAGTGTCGCCAAGAGCCCCCTGTCACAGGGGTGTGGATAGTGCAAGGGGCACACCCCATCCTTGCAGGATGCATCCCCATGTAGCAATGGAAAACATATATTTAACTGCTAGATTAATGATGATCAATAAAGCATCAACCATTTAGTATACATATAACATCAATCATCTAGTAGTTATAACATCATCATCAAATGATCAGCCATAACACCAAACTTCAAGTTTCACCATATAATATTTGACATCAACAAACTATAATAGATAACATCAACCATGAAATGAAATAGAGCATCATATTAATTACCAAAGAGTCGTAATATGCACTCAATTGTTCAAACTTCAAAGGTAGATTCAAACTGTTGAAATTCTGTAGCTATGGTCGGTCTTCATAATTTATATTTTTTCCCTTGTAATGTATATTGTATATATCAGACATATCCTTCATGTCATTATTTAGACCTTGAAAGAATTATTATAAGACATGTTTTTCATGTCGGATTTAAAAGAGAAAATTTCAAAATTTGAATTTTGAATTTTTGGCTCCAAGATAGTCAAGTCGGCCCCAGTGAAGACACACACATTTATGAAAACAGAACACTATATAAAGGCATTCAACCTCCTCCACAAATGCACCATTTGACCTCTCACAAGAAAGAGCTTTTGGGCATCCAAGCGAAGGACATGAAAGACAAAAGGAAAGAAGAAGATCATCTTTCTCTCTCTCTAGCTCGTGTGTGTGTTTCTTGGCAGTTTTTTGTAGAAAATCTACAAAATTCTGATCTGCTTATATGAACAATCTGAAAACAAAATTTCTTTTCATGTAGACACAGAATTTCTCTACCAAATTTGCAGCAGAATAGAAAAGAAATAAAAGCACAATTCACACAATAGAACAACACAATTTTTTTCTATGGAACCCAACTAGGAAAACCCTCACTTGCTTGAGAATATTATGGAAGAAGAATGAGCAATAGATCTCTAACAAATAACCTTGCTTCAATAGAGAATAAAAATTGATCTCTCAGCCTTGAACTAGGCTTGAAACAACCCTGCAAGATCCCTAATCCTTCCTCTGATTTTTATGCACACTAATGACCCCTATTAAATAGGAAAAAAAACCCTATTTCTATGCGCACTTGCTAGAGGAATTGTTTTCCTCTCCAATAATTCGTGCAAGAATGCTTGGAACCTTTCTCTCACAAGCTCGCAAAATTATGAATACAAGATGTGCCTTCATTCCCTCTTTATAGCAATTTGGATGGCTAAAATTAGTGAGTTTTCTAATTAAGGAAGATGCTTTTGTGATTGATTGAGTTAGCATGAGTTAATTGCTCATGCAACTCATCCTATTTCAACTCAACCACTTGAAACTCAATCAACTAACACTAGAAAATCAAGAGCTTGACTTTCAATTTCAACACATCAGTTAACTGCATCCTAACTCGTCCTAACTTTTAGGGACTGATTCCTAAATTATAGGAACTTGTCTTAATTTATAGGGAATCTCCTAAATTTTAGGAACTCGAATTTGACTCCTTGAATTAAGGCACAAATCAAGGAATCAATTTCTCATTACTATTTTCAACACTCCCTCTTAGTGAGGAAGGGACTTTGTACAACTCCCCTTATCTTTGTGATGAACAAAAATGCTTCTTGTCAATGCCTTGGTCAAAATGTCTATTGTCTGCTCCTCTATTGGAATGTACGGTAGCTAAACTATCGCTCTCTGCACACAATCTCTAAGATAGTGATACTGTATCTCGATATGCTTTGAGCAATCATGAAACACTGGGTTCTCAAAGAGTTTAATGCAACACTGATTATCACAATGTATCATGGTAGGCTCCATCCTCTGTCTGAAAAGTCCCACAAGCAACTTCCTCAACCAAAATTATGAAAATTATGAATACTAGATGTGCCTTCGTTCCCTCTTTATAGCAATTTGGATGGCTAAAAATACTGAGTTTTCTAATTAAGGAAGATGCTCTTGTGATTGATTGACTTAGCATGAGTTAACTGCTCATGCAACTCGACCTATTTCAAGTCAACCAATTGAAACTCAATCACTTGTGTTTTCCTCAATCAACTTGCACTAGAAAATCAAGAACTCGACTTTCAATTTCAACACATCAGTTAAATGCATCCTAATTCATCCTAATTTTTAGGGATTGATTTCTAAATTATAGGAACTCGTCCTAATTTTTAGGGAATCTCCTAATTTTTAGGAACTCGAGTCATGCACAAGAAGGAACTCGAATTTGACTCCTTGAATTAAGGCACAAAACGAGGAATCAATTTCCCGCTATTATTTTCAACATTTTTCTGGGCAGCATATTCTAGGCAAGCCAAATTTCTTGGTAGATTAGGAGGCCAAATTTTTGGGTTTCTAGACAGTTTCTGGGAGGCCGAATTTTGACCTAGGGCAGATCAGATCAAGCCAAATTGCATGGCAGATCGAAAGACTTGACTTGAGGGTTGTTGACCAGGTTTGACCATAAGCATTGTTGGTCAATTTGACCTCATAGTTACAAGCAGCGTTAGATATATCTCTTGTTGAACTAAAGAATTTCTGCAAGAAAAAGGTTGATGGGATTTTCCCCTAAGTGGGTTTTCCTAGAGTAAATCTTGTGTTCTCTTTGTGCATTGTGATCTTTATTAATTTGGCAACTCAAGGACAAATTCCCTGCATTGGACTAGATTCCTCTTTCCGAGAAAACCAAAATTTACCTTTGAAGCATTAAATTTGGATAAGGAAAAATGTATTTTTGAAGCCAAACCCACAAGTACATAACTTGTCAAGGTCAGCTCAAAGACAATTTGCCCCTCCAAAGTTGCATATAAATACAAGTGACCTCAAGCTCATTTAGACATTGTCATCACACATTTCTCTTCTCTTCTTCGGTTCAATACATCTGAAAATTGCAAGAGTTTCTTCACACGTGCGAGCAGGAAGGAAGACAAAATTGCAAGCGGCCGAAAATCTGATATAAATGGCACTTTGACCATTGTCGACTAATGTTGACTTTGACCTTTTGAGTTGATTTTGACTTCGAACTTTTGGGACAATCTCTGTTTTTCTAGGCCGCATTCATTGGCACAGAAATCGAGGAAATCTGGGCACTTTGACCTGTGTTGACTGCAGAGTTTGACCAACATTGCCTACAGTTTCTTCTCTCCTTTAACCGAGATTTGTTGACTATTTTGGGTTGACTTTGACCAACATTGGAGGCCGAGTTTGTGGATAGTTGACCGAGCTCCTAGCATGCTAATTTGACCATTGACTTTGACTGGTTAGGGCACTCTTTGACCATTGTTGACTTGGACAAAAATCACAAACTTTGACAATTGACCATAATTGACTTTGCAGGCTCATCTTTGGTTGGTTTTGGTTTGTCTATATTGTATAGTCAAAGGTTGACTTTGACTCATTGCTGAAATTGGATTATTGTACTCTATGCTAAACATTTTATGACAATCTAATAAGAAGAAGAATTTGAAAGGATTTTCCCCTTGGTGGGGTTTTTCCCTAGTCTTTGACCAAATTGGTGTCTCTTTTTTATGCTCCCGATTGTCTCATATTGTCATTGCATTCACTGTTCTATCTTCAATTACTATTCATTATTGGAAGAATTAATTGTTACTGAAAATATTGCTTACTGAAGAGTTTAATTGGGCTAAAGTAATTGACATAGCATAGAACAGTGGAAAATTAACAATCTCTATTGTTCTTATGGTTTTATGGTTAAATTTCTGTATAATTGTTTAATGATAAACCGGAATCGTTAAAAATAGACCTATATCATTAGAAGTAATTATCGGTATTTCAGAAATCAGTGCTTTTATCTATTGCACTTGAAAAATCTACATGGTATTAGAGTTTTGGTGACAAAAAGGACATTGAGATCATTCTTGAAGAATCTTTGGTAAGATACCACTTTTGAGGAAGACCTATATCTATAATCTATTTGTGTGTCCATGAGTATGGGTTACCATATGAAGGCAGAAAACAAATTAGGAGCCACAAACTTTAGGGCTTGGAAAACAAGGATTGATCTCCTTCTTGCAAAGGAAGATCTCTTGAGGATTGTAAAAGGCATGGTCATTGAACCAAAAAAGATGAAGAGAAATTAAAATTTGAGAAAGATAATATTACAGCTAGAAGTATCATTGTAGATTCCATTAGAGATCATTTCACCCATATATCACAAATATTGACTCTTCAAAGAAAATATATGATGCCCTAATCGGAATATAAACTATCAACAATATTGGTCAAGCAATGAGTTTGAAGAATGAGCTTTGTGATGTTAGAATGACAAGGAATGACACTATAGCCTCATATTTTATGAATATTTCTCAATTGAGAGATCAACTTCAAGCGATTAATGAAATCATTCCTGAAAAAGAATTAGTGACTACAGCACTTAATGGTTTACCTAAATCATGAGACTCATTTGCAGCAAGAATATGTGCCAAAAAATAAGCTCCAAAGTTTGATGAACTATGGACCACATGTACTCAAGAAGAATCAAGGCTCATGTCAAGAGGGAGGATTCAAAGATTCGAAGAAGGTGACTCTCAAGCATATGCAACACGTTTCAAGAAGGGTGGAGGAAGAAAGAAGTTTGGCTTTCAAAGAAGAAATGAAGGAAGAAGACCTAAAGAAAGAAGATCCGCTCCTCAAGGAAAGAGAGATATGTCAAAAGTTCAATGCTATCATTGTCATAGATTTGGTCATTATAGAAGCGATTGTCCTAAAAGATCGAATGATAGAAAGAAGGGAACCAACATGCTACCAAGCAGACTTGGATGAACTTCCAAAGAAGCCTAAGAATGAAGATCCAAGTAATAAAGAATTCTTCTATTTTTCTGCTCTTATTGGTTCTGTTGCAGATAGTGAATACTTGTGGCTAGTAGACAGTGGTGCCTCAAGGCACATGATGGGAGATCAAGACAACCTCACAAGTTTAATGGAAATAAGATTATCACAAAAATTGGAACTTGGAGACAACAACAGTTATGCAGTGAAAGGCATTGGGAAAACATCCGTTGAGCTAAAATCAGGTGATTATATTTGCCAGGTTTGAAGAAGAATTTGGTTTCTATTTCATGCTTGGAAGATACGGGAGAGAGAGTAGCATTTGTTGATGGCAAGGTTCTTGTTTGATCTGAAAGATCTAGTATAGATTCGCTAGAGTGATTGCAATTCGTGAAGGAAGGTTGTATAGACTTTTAAAACAACCTACTCAAGCACTTGTGCATAATGATATTAATCCATGTGATCTTTCGCATAGAAGATATGCTCACCTTCACTATAAAGCTTTGCCAGCCCTAAAGAAAATGGTTGTAGGTGTTCCAGATTTACAAGTAGAGCACGATACATTATGTAAAGGATGTGTGCTTGGGAAGAACATTAAGAAGCCCTTTCCAAGCGGTGGAAGTAGATCTAAGGAAATTCTACATCTGGTCCATTCTAATGTGTGTCATCTGATGCCAGTAAAATCTCTCGAAGGATCTTTATACTATGTGACCTTTATTGATGATTTCTCCTGCAAAACATGGATTTACTTCATGAAGACGAAGGATGAAGTCATTGACAAGTTCAAGGAATTCAAGGCTAAAGTAGAAAACTTGAAGGGAAAGAAGATCAAGATCCTGAGATCTGATAATGGAGAAGAATATACCTCCACAAAGCTTGTTGCCTTTTGTAAAGAAGTTGGGATTAAGAGGGAGTTGATAGTCCCCTGCAATCCACAACAAAATGGAGTTGCAAAAAGAAAGAATATAACTATTGAAGAATTTGTTAAGGAAATGACGCATGATCAAGACTTGCCTATGTTTCTATGGAGTGAAGCATCTATGACAGCCGTCTACATTCAAAATAGAAGTCCTCATCAAATCTTGGAAGACAAGACTCCTGAAGAAG
This sequence comes from Pinus tabuliformis, assembly GCA_031772625.1. Taxonomy (NCBI): domain Eukaryota; kingdom Viridiplantae; phylum Streptophyta; class Pinopsida; order Pinales; family Pinaceae; genus Pinus; species Pinus tabuliformis. The sequence goes on from CM062806.1 coordinate 856,979,827, forward strand.
CATTCACCAAATAGAAACCTCAGGTTGGTCATTTGAGAATATTTGGTTGTCCTGTTTATGTCTAAAGATAAGAGAATGAAGTTTGAGCCTGGAGGAAAGAAAGGAATATTCGTTGGATATATTGAGTCATCAAAGGCCTATAGAATATATGTTCCAGGACAAAAAGCAAGTTGAAGTTAGCAAGGATCTGACCTTTGATGAGAATGTAGCCTATTGGAAATCTAAAGAAGTTCCCATGGACTCTGTTGAGGACGAAGAACATGAAGCTCCCAAGAAAGAAGAACATTTTGGTCCATCAAATCCTTCAGAACATCTTATTGGTCATCAAGAAGAGTTTGAAGGGCCTAGCGATCCAATGCACCCAGTTGTTGTTCCTAAAATCAAGAAGAGACCAGCATGACTACGATCCACTTTGCAAGAAGCAGAACGACATGCAGCATTGCGTGGCTCCTTCAAGGAAAGTACGAGACCAAAGAGGTATTTCGGTTATGCAACTTTGATGACTAATATGATTGATTATGTGTTGGAAAATCGGAAAGGCAAAAATATTTTCTTCTTGATGATAATTACTAGTGATTTATTTGAGTTATTATTATATTTCTTATGTTCTTCTTTTATCTTAGTTCGTCAAGCAATTACCAAAACCATAACACAAAGATCAAAGACACCAGATGTAGGCGCACAGCCAAGGCAAAACCCCTAGATAGGGGAAAACCCAGTCAAGAACTCTTCCTTCAGTAGATTCATATGACAGTGAGACAACCAAGACCCTAGACCAACAGACCTTCCTCCTCCACCAAGTCAGCCCTTTCTCCTTGTAAATGTCAGCCCTTCAAAGTGAAAATACAATCCAGAACTTCGATCCAGCAGTAGAATTTTCGGCCTAGCTACTCCAGAATTTCGGCCTCCCCAACAATTGCAGAATTTCAGCCTCCAAGAGAACTCCAAAACTTCGCACGTGTGAGATAATAGAGAGAGAAATTGACTTCCTTAGCAAGATAATGACCTTCTTCTCCTTTGCTAGCCCTTTCCTTCTTCTTCCTTGGAATTTGTGCTCTTTATTGCATCCAACTACTGCAATTTATTGCAAATCGAACTTGCTTTTGTTCCACTGCAAATGAGGTCAACTTGCTCCAATATATAGGCTTCCTGTGAGGTCGAATTACCTATTTGAGGCAGACTTGCCCTTCCTTAAGGCAGACTTGGTGGAGGAAGCCTAATTGACCTAATTTATATTCAAATAATTTTATTTCTTGACAAATAATTCCCAAGAAGGGTTCTTTACAATATGACATGTACAAGGACACTTGACATAAACCCTAGAGGTCTTCAATGGAGACCTTGACCTAAAAACAATTGACCCAAGCATGAAACTCATGCTTTAATAAGTCAATTTATTTAGTAATAAAAAATATTTTTCTTTCTTTTGATAAATATATTTCATTACGACTCAAGTACAATTATGAAGACCGAAACTAGTTACATTCTTCAACACTCCCTCTTAACTAGGGAGGTATTCATAATTACCTATATCTATAGAGGTACATGGAAGAACTCCAAAATGAACTACAAAGCGTTCTGGCACCCTCAGTGCCACAGACTAGATTCCTGACCAGGGTAATCTATCCGGGTGGGACTAAGATGGACTAAATATTTCAGCAAGTCTAGGTACCATTAGGCTTACTAACTAACCATCAACCCAGGGATCTAGGTATGTATCCAAGGTCAGAGCTCCAAGACCAATGCCACCCTCCCTCTTCAAGATCTAGACATCAAACACACAAAGACCAGCCAAATGCCCTCCCAAGCATCCGCCATTAAATGCTTCAACTCTCCCTAATAAACTAGATATATCCATTTGTCCAAGCATGCTTCTAGAGTGTTTACCCTGTTTATGGAGAGACAAACACAAACCTCAATCAGCAATAAACTTTCAAATATACATATAAACACAAACCTTTGGGGTCTTCAAGTATCCCGATACCACTTATATCAAGTTATTCAAAAGCTTTTCTTCTTATTTCATTTCTTCATCAGCACCAAATACATTCTAAGTACCTCTCAGATCTTTTTCACAAACATTCGTCCGTAGTATTTGTTGTCATTATGTGCCCTCCCTCTTAATTGGGGAGATATATCCTTTCTTCTAATTGGGCTCCCTCTTAACTTAGGGAGATCAACTACTTTCTTCTTCTATAACACCGGAGAAGCTTCAACCTTTCACGACTTCATCAAGCTTATATTCATCCTCATCCTTATAGCTTTCTTCGTCATGCTTATATGGACATCTTCATTATCTTGAAGATTGTGTACCTGCAAAACTTTAATAGCAAGTACAACCAAATACATATATAGAAGCATGAAGTTAATAGTATCAAAGTTATGTCAATATAATGGAAGCATCAAAACAATCAAATACTTTAGACATTAAATATCTAAACCTAGTTAGGTTCATAATCAGCAAGAGATACAAACTTCTAAACTTCAACTTTTTGCTAGGGTTTGTTACAAACACTAGACTACAGCATAAAGCAGTTTAATCAAGGAATCGGTCATATTCTATTTAGGGCCTCAATGACAGATTTTACTATGATATATTGCAAACCCTAGAAGCAATTCAAGTACAATTCAATGCATCTAAAGGTTCAACAATTTTCAAAATTTATATGTTAGACTCTAAAAGGATTTAATGCAAACCCTAGATTCCATTTTTGAGACACTAAGCCTTAGATATAAACAATCGAAACCAATCTTCGCACAATCTAAGGTTTCAACAATATGATTGACTCCTACTAGGGTTTGTTGTAAACCCTAGATTTTAGATAGAGGAGGAATGACCTGTTGTAGAGTTTTGTGAACCCAATGTTTCGGACTACCAAGTTTTTGTGAAACGTTGGGTTCACAAAACTCTACAACAGGTCATTCCTCCTCTATCTAAAACCTTCCTCACCTGTATGGATTCCCTATTTAACAACCCTAGATTTTTTCAAAACTAAACTATATTGAAAATAATATCCAAGAATATTAAAGGTTTTCGGGAAGAGATGGAGCTCCCATTCGTGCCGCACCGTTTAGGGTTAGGGTAATTTTACAGATTCACTGCAGTCTAGACAGTTTTTACCCTGCAGTCTTCCGACTGTCTATCCGTCCGCTTCCATCTCCGTTGCAACTGCCTCCTGTCGCCGGTTGTCTTTGGTGTCGTTTCTTTTCTGTTTGGGATGGATGTTGACATGGATCTCGAGGCGGTGGACTACTCGCCAGATCCATTTCTCGACCAACCCATATTTGGCAGCCCTAACCCTAGCCGGTCATTTTCAGTCACTCCTGTGCCTTCCGTATCCGCTCCATCCTGCTCCGCATCGGTGGTCACTCTCCCAGGTCTCTCTGCTTCCTCCCTACACTTTGGCACCCTTTCCATCGATTCCCCTGCATTAGATTGCCCGTCGCTTTCTCCAGGCACCCTCCATCTGCTCTCTGCGGTCTCTCCGCCCTCCCCATCTTTCGAACCAGACCCTCCGGAGGACGCTTTCCAACGGCATACCTCCCCTCAGCTTTCTCCTCAGGGTTTCATCCCGTCCTCTTCGGCTACCAATTCACCGTCTGGTTGTTTTGAAACCCCAGTGATTAGGGTTAAGTCGGTCGCTCAGACCCAACAGGAAGGGATTTCTACCTCGGACCCCTTGCAGGATCATCCCACTACGCCACGGACCTACAAAAGAAAGGTAAAGTGTATTAAAGCCACATCAAAGGATTTCACGATTAATTTTGGCGAGGGTTTAACAATGGGAGAGGTTGCGGATAAGTCGGGCACTGTCCTGGTCGGTCATGTCTGGGGAAGGGCTTACTCGGCGGAGCGTTTAACTCTCTGGGTCCAAGAAATCTGGGGAAATACCCTGAAGGAGCTACCAGAGGTACAAATCCTTCCCCGCGGATGGTTTGCATTGCATTTTACAAAGGAAGAATTCACTCATTTGGTACTCGCTCGCTACTAGCATATTGAGATGGCCCCGGTCCTTCTCAAGCGCTGGAACCCGATGTTTGATCCAGAACGGGAACAAATAGGGGTTGGACCGCTCTGGCTGTCTATCGGGGCTCCCTCTACAGTACTGGTTGGATGTCTTCATGCAGATCGGGAACACGCTTGGTACCTATCTCGACTATGATAGATCTTACATCCAGACAAAGAATCGAACCCTTGCTCGCATTCTTGTCCATTTGGACACTCAGGAGGGTTTGGAGGAGAAAATTACACTGCAGTGGAGAAATGTCACTCAGGTTCAGATCCTGGACTATGAGGGAGTCTCGTTCCGCTGTAGGAGGTGTCACAAGGTTGGTCACATTTTCAAGGAATGCCCTCTGGTCAAAAAGTCTCTGGAATCTCCGATCGCAGCTGAAGGCACTAAGGGACAATCTGCTCCTCACTCGGAATGTCCTCCCATTTCGACTACCAGGGCTTCTGTTCGTGCGGTCTCCCCTCAGGCTACAGCATGCTCGCACAAAACACCGTCACCTCCCATGACGCGATCCAGGGCAGCTGCTGAGGCCGCGAGGAAAGCGGGTACCTCCTCTTACCCTATCTCCTCTGTTTCTGTTTCAAGTATTGCTTCACATGTTTCATCATCTCCTCTGCATTTCATCCCCTCCATTCCATGCTCCCTCTCTTTCCCTCCGCCTTTTTTCTCTACAACCGCTCCATCGTTCCCATCTACCTCTATCTCCCCCCCCCCATCCTCTAAGGATGGGTCTGAACCCTCGCACTCATACAATCTTCGCTCGCGCTCTCTCCAGGACGACTCATCTCTATCCATATCTGGGCTAGGTCTCTCTTTACCTGGTCCTTTCACCAAATCTTCTCGTGGTCGTAAATCTTATCTCTCCAAAGCCATCCAAAAGGTCGGGGCTGAAGTAGTATCAGGAAGACAATCCTCCATTGATCGGGTACTTAGAGCTTTGAATACCCAGGGACAGTTCCCCACATGAAGTGTCTTTCTTTTAACTACAGGGGTATGGCTAGTGCCTCCAAAAAACTAGCCCTTAGGAGACTCTTCGAGTCTGAGCCTGTCGACATCATCATGCTACAAGAAACCCTAGGGGAGGCCGATATCATTTCCAATTCCCTGGTATCCCTTAAACCTGGCTGGCATTTTCATTCTCTCGACGCCTCGGGACGTTCTGGTGGTCTTGCCATTGGGTATAATCCCCGAACCATCAAAGCTCTCTCAGCCTGGGGTGGTCTTGGGTTTATTGGGCTGGACATTTTTTCTACCAGAATTGGGTTTGGAGCTCCGCATTATTAACATTTATGGGCCTTGCCACAGACGAGAGGATTTTTGGCTCAGGTTCCTTAACCTTGCCATTGTTTCTGTCGATCATATTATTATTGGGGGGGATCTCAATTTCTCTCTGGGGTTTGGAGAATCGTGGGGCTCACAAGCACAAGTGGATCCTCTGTCAGATTTCATGATGAACTTATTGGAACTTCACAACCTATCTGACATTCCTATGAACAAACCCCTACCCACATGGAGGAACAGAAGGATTGGGGAGGCAGCATTGGCCAGAAGGCTTGACCGTTTCATGATCAAGATTCCCTTGCTGCAGATCCTGCACAGATATAGACAATGGGTGGGTGTTGGGGGCATCTCAGATCACTCTCCTATATATATGGAGATACTTGGCCCCCATCCAAAGCCAAAACCTCCCTTTAAATTCAATCACATTTGGCTTCAAGACCCTAGTTTCATCAAGCTTGTCACTGATTTCTGGAAAGCTAATCCTATTTCGGGCCATCGATCCCTGGCCGAGGGTTTCTGCCACAATCTCTCCCAGCTGAAGAGGTTAACTATTGTTTGGGCCAAAGAAAAATCACAGAGGGAGGATCATATTCTCTCTCAGATTGAATCTGAATTGAAATGTCTCTTGGATGACAGTAACAGGGGTTTTACATCTTTGCATGACAAATTGCACCTCATTGAGCTCAAGAAATCGAAGGAAAAGATTCTAAAGGAGAGAGAGGAAACCTGGAGACTAAAGAGCAGAGCCCTGTGGCTACGTGCTGGGGATGACAACACAAAGTTCTTTCAGAACTATGCCAAGGGCAGAAAGGTCTCAAATACTATTTGGAACCTTCCCTTACCTGATGGAGGTGTGGCAGATACTTACAGCAAATTATCTCAGTTGGGCACCTCTCACTTTCAAAACCTTTATAAATCCCCTCCTGGGACTAACTTAGCTGATATTATCCAAGTTGTCGACCATTTTCCACGTTTTGTGGATGAAGATATGGAGGTTGAGCTCACCTCACCTGTTTCGTCTGTTGAACTAGAGGGGACCCTGAAGTGGTTCAAGAAGGACAAAAGCCCTGGGCCGGACGGATGGACGGTTGAATTTTATCTGGCATTTTATGAATTATTGGGAAATGACCTGCTTCAAGTGATTGAGGAATGCAGAACTACTGGAAAATTATATGATGCCATAAACTCTACTTTCATTGCTCTTATCCCTAAGATGGATACTCCCTCATCCTTTAATGATTTTCGGCCCATCTCTCTCTGCAACTGTCTATACAAGATCATTGCGAAAATTATCGCTAATAGGATCCAACCCATCCTCTCTCAGCATATTTCCCCTGAGCAATTTGCTTTCCTGGAGAATCGTCAAATCCATGAAGCCATTGGCACGGTCCAGGAAGCTATTCACTCAATTCAGTCGAGAAAGCTTAAGGGCATCATATTGAAGATTGATTTGGCCAAAGCATTTGATCGTGTCAACTGGTTATACATCAAAATGCTTCTTATGCATCTGGGCTTCCCTCACAGTTTTATCATCTGGATCATGTCCTGCATCACATCGGCTTCTTTCAGTGTTCTTATTAATGGATCAACATCACATTTTTTCCATGCAAAGAGGGGTCTTAGACAAGGATGTCCTCTATCTCCCCTCCTCTTCCTTATCGTCATGGAAGGTCTCAGTAGACTCCTTATCCAGGAGAAAAGGAATGGTAGACTTTTTGGGCTAAAAGTAAACGATCACTGCTACCTCACTCATCTTCTATTTGTGGATGATGTCCTCATTTTCCTCGATGGTAGCATCAGAGACTCAGCATCTTTTGCAAATGCTCTCTCTCTTTTCTCTAGGGCTACGGGTATGTTGGCTAATCAGGGGAAATCCACTATCACCCTAGCTTTAACTTCCATTCAAGAGTCTCGTTTTGCCCAACATCACTTTCCTTATAACATCCTTCCACTTGATCAGGGCTTCAAATACCTGGGTTTCTGGATCAAACCATTGAGTCAAAAAATAGCTGATTGGATTTGGTTGGTCATCAAGCTGGAGAAAAGGTTGACTCATTGGAGCCACCATTTTTTATCTCGAGCAGGTAGATTGGTCCTCATCAAATCTGTGTTGGAGGCCACGCCTGTATTTTGGATGTCTCTAGCTTGGATTCCCAGGAACATACTTGCCCGTCTTCAACAAATCTGTAGCAGATACCTATGGAATGGGCATCAAGATAAGAAGATATTTGCATGGGTGAGCTGGAAAAAGATTGCATTGCCAAAAAAATGGGGTGGTTGGGGTTTAAAAGACCTTAGCCATTTTGCCCAGGCCTTGGCTGCCAAAATGGGGTGGACTCTCCTCACGAGACAGAATCTCTAGACCACTGTCTCTTACCACAAATACATCTGGCCTATGCAGATCATGGATTGGGTGCGTCTACCTCAATGGAACAAATCAGGCATCTCCTCTGTTTGGAAAGCACTGCTACATTCCCTACCTATCATTCACAATCATCTAGCCTGGCGGATAAATGATGGATCAAAAGCCCGCATTGGAATGGATCCCTGGTCAGGAGGGGGAGCCCGCTATATTCTTCCGAGAGAACTTATTCATCATTTAAATCAGAGGGACATATCTGTCATTGCACACATTGCTGATCGTGATAACACATCCATCTTCTCCCAAGGATGGAAGTCTGCTCACTCCCTCGATATTCCCCCACAATGGCACCATACCTGGCAAGATTACATAGATGCTCTGACAGAATCCCATATCAGAATCATGGAGGGTCCTGATGAACTTATCTGGTGCATTGCTGATAATGGTATTTATTCGCCAAAAGCTGGTTACCTTGCTATCAGCGTTAACAGGCAGCCAGCAATCACACTTGCTTGGTGGCGAATGATTTGGAAATTAAATGCTCCCCCGAGGACCAGACTCTTTTTCTGGTGTGTGCTCAGTTACAAAGTTCCTACTGGGGACCAATTATCTCATCGTGCTTTCCACGGCCCGAGCTGGTGTGTCCTCTGTAAACAGGCCTTTGAATCCACAGATCACCTCTTTTTAAAATGTGATTTCTCCAAAAGTCTCTGGGAATCCATCTCAAATTCATTACAAGCTGGTAGATGGGATGCGGAAAATGTCAATAGCGCCTGGCGAAATTGGTGTACTGCTCATCATGGCTCCAAACTGCTCAACCTCCCCCTGCTCTTTTGCTGGTCCATTTGGCTGACGAGGAACAAAATTATTTTTGATGAAGGGGCTGCAATTGGGCCTGTCATGGCTGCCAAGATCTTATCAGCCTATCATGAATTACCTGATAACAAATCTCCCACACTTCGCCGACCTCTTGCCCCCGCTCCTATTGACAAAACCATCCCTTGGGCTTTTTTTGATGGGGCTGCACAGGAGCACGGCTGTGGGGGTGGTTTTATTCTGCACCTAAATGACCAACATTATTACAATGTCAAGCTGGGACTTGGAGGTGGAACTAACAATTTTGCTAAACTTATCACCCTCCGTCATCTATTGCATTTTTCCCCGGGACATGATTGCATCAATCTGCAGATATTTGGCGACTCGAAAATCATTATAAACTGGTTTAATAATGTCTCTACCTGCCATGCACACACCCTTAGACATATTCTGGGTGAAGTGATTTTACTCAAATCTCAATTTAACAGAATCTCATGTCATCACATTTACAGGGAATATAACCAAAGCGTTGATAGGCTTTCCAAGGAGGCCTCACTACTACCCAGAGGTCAGTGGTTGATACAGGAGCAGAATGGAGCTAAACAGTACCAGTACTATCACTGGTCGTACATAGATCAGGCATATCATAGGGCAGACAGACCCTAGCCTTTTTGGTTTTTTGTTCATACAGTGTATTTGATCTTCTCCATTGTATATATCATTGCAGTTACTATCTATAGACTTTTATTTTGCTATCGCCCTGCGTGGTGAATGTCATTGTAATTATTTCAGTTATGTTTTTATACAAACTATATTATGCTACTACCCTGCGTGGTATGAACTTAGCACCATTTTTGTATAGTCATGGTGACAAAAGGATGTATTTATTTCAAAGACATGGCTACAAGCCAATACTGCATATGCTTCTAGCATCTACTATATGTAATTTTTCAAATATTAATGAAAGATTATGATTTTTCCTGGGGAAAAAAAATATCCAAGAATATTAATCTCTACTAGGGTCTTTGTTACAAACCCCAGATTTCACAAACTAAAACATGAGCATAAATAAGTTAGCATATATACATATCTAGGATTTCATTATAAGCATAATACAACAATATCTACTAGCTAAACTCAAGACACAAATATCAATACATTAAAGTTAGACATACAACAATTTTGATCAGGCTGGGGTTTAAATCAGACAAACAAATATACACCTAGGGCTTCCTTCCTAGAATCTTACTATAGATATTATTAGGGTTTTGCTCATAAACCCTAATTTGCCAAATCCTAAATATCTAGGGTTTCAATACATAACTTAGATATTAATAGCAAACCCTAAAGGACTAGGGTTTCCATCAAAACCTCAAAAGAATAGGAATTCTAGATTTCATCAATAACCCTAAGTAGACTAGGGTTTCCATATTAGCATCGACATACCCTTAGATTAGGGTTTTACAGTGAACCTTTTAGGGTTCCACAAGAATGATAATATAATGAGGGCAGATTCAATCTAATGTTTTGTGATTCAAAACCCTAGACATAACGATGTTAGTAATGTAAAGCAAATTTTTAAAAGAAATGAATATATCTTTATTACGAAGAGAACAAAGCTTATGGTCTAAGACATACCTTTGAGTTGTTTTTGTAGGACATCAATTCTTGGGGAGCTTCCTTTGCAACAGAACTTCTAACATACTTTATCTTGTGAGGTCTCCTCCATAACCCTTGAGCATTAAACAAGCTTTCCTTTGGTAAAATGGTGAGAGCTCCCTCTTAATCCAGTCTTAAGGAATACCTATAACTTTATCAAAACAATTCAAAAATGTTCTACCATGGCATGTTAGACCTACAAGTACTAGAATCAAAACATAAAGGAAAACAATTCAAAACTTAGAATAGGAGGACATGTAAGGGATAGAGTCCCTAGCAAATAAGTCTTTGACTTTGGATTCTTACATCTTGTTCTTATTTGTTAAACGTTCATCGACAATATTTGCTTGATCTCTTTCTCTCTTCTTATTCCTTGGGTTTTCAGGATAATGGCTTTTATAATGACCCATCTTATGGCAATTATAACATTCGATCTTGGATAGGTCTATTTTCTTCCTTGGTCCATTCTTGAAGGTTCCCTTATTCTTGTGATGAGCAGAATAGGCATTTGAGATGTTCTCCTCTTCATCCTTCTTGTTGCTTAACGATATTTTGCCTTCTTCTTGACGACATGCATTTCATATTTGTTCGAATGTTGGAGTGTCCTTCCAACTGTTGATTCTTGATGCAAAGGCACTCCATGATATTGGTAATCCTAGAAGGGCAGTAATCACGATCTCTTTTTCTAGTACCATTTCATCTATTGCTTGGAGTTCATCTCTGATTCTAGATATCTTTATAAAGAAGGATGCCACAATATCGTCTTTTGCAATTTTCATAGTTCTTAATTCATTCCTGAGGCTTGCAATTTGACCAATGTTTCTTGATTGTGAATAATTTGGATAAAGCCTCATACATTTCTTGAGTGGAATCTATGTTGGATATACATATAGAATGAGGTTGTCCATTATTCCATCTGTTATTAGGTTCATGGCCAATATTTCGGTTTCTCTGAACTTTGCTTTCTCTGCTTCACTTGATTCATTTGTAGGCTTCTTGACATTTCCTTGAACTAGATCCAAAACTTTATTCTTCTCGAGGGTGAGATCTATCCTCTTTTTCGTTACCCTATAGTCGGAGGCTCCTTCTAGTTTGTTTTCTCCCTTCAATGAGTTAGACATGGTTCTTGTAGATAGTAAGCTTATCCCTTTATATGATCCCTTTTTCCTGATAACCTTTATTCAACTTCTTAAGACTCCTTATTCTCCTTTCAGTAGATCTTCAGACTGCCTTTTTCCTCCTTCTTCACCTTAGCTCTGATACGATGTTGGAAAATCGGAAAGGCAAAAATACTTTCTTCTTGATGATAATTACTTGTGATTTCTTTGAGTTATTATTATCTTTCTTATGTTCTTCTTTTATCTTAGTTCGTCAAGCAATTACCAAAACCATAACACGAAGATCAACGACACGAGATGTAGGTGCATATCTAGGGCAAAACCTCTAGATAGGAGAAAACCCAGTCAAGAACTCTTCCTTCAATAGATTCATATGACAGTGAGACAACCAAGACCCTAGACCAGCAGACCTTCCTCCTCCACCAAGTCAGCCCTTTGTCCTTGTAAATGCTAGCCCTTGAAAGTGCAGCTACAATCCAGAACTTCGATCCAGCAGCAGAATTTTTGGCCCAGCTACTCCAGAATTTCGGCCTCCCCAACAACTACAGAATTTCAGCCTTCCATTAGAGCTCTAGAACTTCACACGTGTGAGATAATAAAGAGAGAAATCAACTTCCTTAGCAAGATAATGACCTTCTTCTCCTTTGCTATCCCTTTCCTTCTTCTTCCTTGGAATTCATGCTCTTTACTACATCCAGTGACTGCAATTTACTGCAAAATCAAACTTGCATTTATTCCATTGCAAATGAGGTCAACTTGCTCCAATATATAGGCTTCTTGTGAGGTCGAATTACCATGTTTGAGGCCGACTTGTCCTTCCTTGAGGCTGACTTGGTGGAGGAGGCCTAATTGATCTAATTTATATTAAAATAATTTTCTTTCTTAACAAATAATTCCCAAGAAGGGTTCTTTACAATATGACAAAGACAATGACACTTAGCATAAGCCCTAGAGGTCTTCTTTTGATAAATATATTTCATTATGACTCAAGTACAATTATGAAGACCGAACCTAGTTACATTCTTCAAGATTTTGAACCTTCCACCTATGACGAAGTAGCTAGACAACAAGTTTGGAAGGATGCAATGTTGGAAGAATAGCAAGTCTGGAAGGATGTAATGTTGGAATAATATCAATTGATTATGAAGAATGATGTATGGGAGATTGTGTCAAGACCTAAAGGAAAAATAGTGGTGTCCCCCAAATGGGTATACAAGATCAACCATGCAGTGGATGGCAATATAAACAAATACAAGGCAAGATCTATGGCTAGAGGTGTTACACAATATTTTGTCACACCTCCCGCACTTCCCTGTGACATACCCCGAAGTGCCTGAAACATGACCATCATGCAGTGTACTCATCTAGATATGCAGCTCAGATCCTCCCTAAAACACTGATGGAAAAATGCCTTGAGCTTCCCCTGAAGAAAAGGGCTCTAAAACCCTAATTTGAGGATCATCGCTCCCCTGACACTGAAAACCGCGATGGTCGCTAGTTGCACTATACTAGCCCTGCGATGCCAGCGCGCTTTTGGCTTGGATACCAACAATGATCCCTAAAAGGCAATTTTCCCAAAGAGGACAAGAAGCTTCGTGATCTAGAGGCTTCCAGAACGACGAGCTAGAGGTTGTTCAGCGTGGATGAGGTCGAGTTCTCTCAACTTGGCCTTTTGGTCTTATCCCTATGAGCTACCTCCTTGAGATGAGGGTCTTCTCCTATCTTTGGAGAAATCCTAACTCCCTTTCCCTACCTATATATTCGTCCTCTCCCATTAACAAATGGTTGGTCTTTGGCTATTTGCACCCTTATGCTAAGATTGTGCCTACATGCTACTCATTTGACTTGGAGAAGGAGTGTTTGGAGAGCTTGAGCTTGGACTTGAACATTCACTCAAGGAGAGCTTATTGACATCAAGGCTTGGTTGTATGCTTCCTCCTTTATTCTATTAATATATACAACTGCTAGTTCATTTTCCATAAATGTGTATGATAATGCATCATATATCTTAATGCTCCTTGTTCTATTAAGTAGGTTACTTTCGATTATGCTATTTGTACTTGTATGCTTTGTTGTGTCTTGATCTCTTGTGCAGGCATTCAAACGCTGTGAGTAATAGGACCGAGCCCATGATGCAAGTGATTCGAGGTCTTCAACAAAGGAGGACGTTATAGCATCAGAACGAGGTAGGCCATCTTCCTCTTCTCCTATTTCGATTGTAACTTAGGAAAGTGTCTAATAGATTGTCACGTAGGTTGCTAGTCCCACTCATTGGGCTAGAGGGATCGTTTATGTCCGCAGAGAGGATTGCCTTCAGAAATTTCGCCCTAAAAGGAAGTTTTTTCTTCAAAATTTCCGTCTCACAGTCATTGCGTCTGTTTTTATTAAACCCGCGATGTCATTGTGAGGGCCTTTCAGCTTAGGGGCGACCATCACAGGTCTGATGAGCAAACCCACGATGATCGCCCCCACTATAAAAAAATTGAAATCCTCCTCACTGGCAAGCAAAAACTCGATGAAAAAACATGAAAACACAATGAAATGCAAGAGAAAAGGCAGAGCTCTTACTTGCAGTTGACGGTTCGTGAAATGATGCCCTAGATCTCCCACACTGCTCGCTTGAAATCGAAGAAAATGGGGTAAAAATGCACTCTCAAATTTACTCCAAGTGAAATGGTAAAAATGTTTTACTTTTAGTCTATTTATAAGTTTTAAACTCATTTTTTGCTAATATTTTATTAATATTTTATTATTTTCCTCAATATTAGTGATGTGTGGTTATCTTTGTGCAATTATAGGTACTTTTTGGTGGATACGGTGATCATCTTTGGCTGATTCAACAAGTTTTATTTTATCTCTTTTTCGGTCTCGTCAAAAAAATAAACAAAAAAGGAACCCTCGTGGAGTCATCTTTAAGCTCTTTTCTGACTTTCGAAACATGAAAAGATCGTCGAGTACTTGTCTTTTCGAACTCGTTAAATTAAATGAATTGACATCATCTCAGTATACGTTGACCTCTTTTTTGGGCTTAGATCAACTATTTATGAAAAAGGTACACCTTGGTCGACATGGTCAAGAGATTCTCTCGAATATTGTTTTCTACCTTTTTGGGTTCGAGGGGCAAATTACAAAAAAGGGACATGATGGAGTTTTTTTTTGTCTCTTTTTCAAACTCTCTAAATATGAAAAAGTTACCAAGTTATTCTTCCGTCACACTCGTTTTAAAATTTTAGGATGAAAAACTCATCACCATGATGAGATCGAGTTTCTCCTTCCTAGGACTCGTAAAACTTACTAGGATGGATTCATTCGAAGAATGAACTTATATGACAAGCATATGTTATCCCCTTCAAGCTTGTGATCAAAAATAATTGCGGTACTCACTAGAAATAGTGGGGAAAAATGAAAGTGAAACATCCTTTGTATAGGCAGCGTGTCGCTCTTGAACAATACACTCTTCTGCTTCTCGTGTCAGGTTTGGAATATCCTCACTCAGTCACTTGTCCTTTCGGGTTTGGGTGACCCATTTTGCCTCTCATCTGACTATTTTCCATTTCATCATCCTGACCCTTGGTCTTATGTTGAGTCATATGCTGCCACACTCTAGAGCCGTGTCGCCAATGTTCAAGAGAAGTCCTATCTGTCGTCTATTACCTATATACTGTCTGACCCTTTGCTACAGTCTTGAACCCTATTCATTTCATTCCACTTTATTCCTCGTTTCATCTCAATGATTGGGGACTCATCATGGCCCTCCTTCGACAGGTCACTTCCTGTCGACTTCAACTCATTATCCAGGAAGATGACTTAGAAACTCCCTTTCAATACCTTAGAGATAGCATGCCTTAATGACAAGTTCTTCGCATCCGACGACAGGTTTTCATCATTGGCCTTTGATCGGATGATTCCACGAGTATTCGACTTCAGCTTACTTTTCACATTCACGGATTGTATTGTCATTCGCATGTTACAATTCATACTTTGATCAGGTTGGGATGGAGCGCAAAACCCTGAGTTTTGTCTGATATCACTCAGGCTACATGGAGTTATGTATTGTTCATGATTGTACACATGTTTCTTCTATACAGATGGTTGTGGCCATATCTTGGATCTTAGATTTACATATGATCCTTCTCATTCAGATGGATGCGCCCATGCCATGGATCTTTTTCATAGTCCTTACTATCCGGATGGCCGCGTCCATACCGTGGATTAATGTTTTGATATCAGATATGTATATGTATATGCATCCTTGATTTGAAGGTCTCCTGACAGTGTTTGTTCTCATCCTTGCAAAAGCTCGTAACGCATCTCAGCCATCACTCCCTGTTCTGCCTTCATGCTTTAGGGGGGCATTTGTTACATAGTATTTTGTCACACCTCCCGCACTTCCCTGTGACATACCCCAAAGTGCCTAAAACATGACCATCATGCAGTGTACTCATCCAGGTATGTAGCTCAAATCCTCCCTAAAACAGTGATGGAAAATTGCCTAGAGCTTCCCCTGAAGAAAAGGGCTCTAAAACCCTAATTTGAGAATCATCACTCCCGTAATACTGAAAAGCGCGATGGTCGCTAGTTGCATTATACTAGCCTCGCGATGCCAGTGCGCTTTTGGCTTGGCTACCAGCGATGATCCCTAAAAGGCAATTTTCCCAAAGAGGACAAGAAGCTTCGTGATCTAGAGGCTTCCAGAACAACGAGGTGGATGTTGTCCGGCATGGATGAGGTCGAGTTCTCTCAACTTGGCCTTTTGGTCTTATCCCTATGAGCTACCTCCTTGAGATGAGGGCCTTCTCCTATCTTTGGAGAAATCATAACTCCCTTTCCCTGCCTATATATTCGTCCTCTCCCATTCCCAAATGGTTGGTCTCTGGATATTTGCACCCTTATGCTGAGATTGTGCCTACATGTTACTCATTTGGCTTGGAGGAGTGCTTGGAGAGCTTGAACTTGGACTTGGACATTCACTCAAGGAGAGCTTATTGACATTTATTCTATTAATATATACAACTGTTGGTTCATTTTCCATAAATGTGTATGATAATGCATCATTTATCTTAATGCTCCTTGATTTGTTAAGTAGGTTACTTTCGATTATGCTATTTGTACGTGCATGCTTTGTTGTGTCTTGATCTCTTGTGTAGGCATTCAAAGGCTGTAAGCAGTAGGACCGAGCCCATGATGCAAGTGATTCGAGGTCTTCAACAAAGGAGGACGTTATAGCATCATAACGAGGTAGTCCATCTTCCTCTTCTCCTATTTCGATTGTAACTTAGGAAAGTGTCTAGTAGATTATCACGTAGGTTGCTAGTCCCACTCATTGGGCTAGAGGGATCGTCTCTGTCCGCAAAAAGGATTGCCTAGACAACAAGAGGGTTCTCCCAAAAAGAGTGAGAAGACTATGATGAGACTGAATATGATGAGACTTTTTGTCTGGTTACCAAGTACACTACCATTAGATCTGTTATTTCTATTGCTTCTTCTATGGGTTGGAATTTACATCAGATGGATGGAAAAACCGCTTTTCTTGATGGCATGATTAAGGAAGAAGTATGCATAGAACAACCTCAAAATTTTGAGGTTCATAGAAAAGAATCTCATGTTTGCAGATTGAAGAAAGCCTTGTATGGATTTAAGCAAGCACCGAGAGCCTGGTATACAAAAATTGACAATTATCTAACGAGACTTGATTTCTCCCAAAGTGATGTTGATCCAAACTTGTTTTTCAAGGTCGAGAAAAATTAACCTGTGACTCCCTATTGTATGTTGATGACTTATTTCTAACAGGTGTGGAGAATCTTATTATTCAGTGTAAGAGGGGGTTGGATTTTGAATTCGATATGAAGGATCTTGAGTTAATGCACTACTATTTAGGGCTAGAAGTATGGCAAAAGCTCGATGAAGTCTTTCTTGGTCAAGGAAAATATATTATCAAGATCCTGCAAAAGTTTGGAATGATGGACTATAAGTCAATACCAATTCCCATGGTCACAAATCTGAGAAAGTTGAGACTCTAAGTCAAATTTGGTAGATTTGTCCATGTACCAAAAGTTGATTGGCTCACTGATGTATTTGATTAATATCAGGCGAGAAATTTGTTTTACAGTGAACAATTTGAGCCAATTCCAAGTGGAACTGAGACATTATCATTAGATTGTAGCAAAGCATATATTGAGATATTTGCATGGTATGTTGATTACGGTTTGAGATGTCTCAAACGGTGATATAGAGTTGCAAGGTTATATAAACGCAGATTGGGCAGGGAGTGTTGAAGACAAAAAGAGTACCTCTGGAGGTTGTTTCAGTTTGGGCTCCGCTATGATTTCGTAGATAAGTAGGAAGCAAACATTTGTTGCACTCAGTATTACCGAGGCAAAATATATTGCAGCTAGCTTAGCAAGTTGTAAAGCAGTGTGGCTTCAGAGGTTACTCGCGAGACTATTTGCTTATGTGCTAGAGCAGACTGTGATATATTGTGATAATCAAAGTTGCGTGAAGCTGACAAAGAATCTGATTTTCCATGACAAGTCGAAGCACATCAAGATCAAGTACCACTTCATTCGTGACATGGTGCAAAAGGGAGCAATGAAGCTCCAATATGTCTCCATCCAGGTTGCTTGGGAGCGCGAGCGAAAGTGAGAGTAGGGAGAGACATTTTCAAAAGCTCCCGGGTCGAGAGCGAATTTTTATATAATATATATTTGTATATATTTTGATGCATATATGTCAACAAAAACATGTAGAATGACGAATTAGATATAAAAAGCATAAAAACATGGATTAAACCATATAACGTCAATCATCTAGAAGTTAGAATCTTCATCAACCACATGTCCACAAGTTACAAGTTCTCATTTATATAGCATGTGAGGATGCACATAACCAAAATAGCATCGAGTGTAATTAATCTTTGAACCGAAAATACATCAACAAATAGGCTCTAAATGACCTCTAAATCCAAAATCATACTACAACAAATACCTACATATCATCAAAATCATTGCCTATATCAACCTCTAAGCAATTAACATAAGATAGAAAAAACATACCATGTCAAGTCAGGATTTTGTTTGAGTGATGGGTACATTTTTACTATTTAGTAGGGTCACAACAGAGGAGTTCGACAACTAATGTCACTAACATCAAGGTATATAGAGGGCTTGGTGCTCTTGAACATTTTAATTTTTAGATTTTGAAGCTTTAGAGTTGGATCTACACAAAATTATTTGATCTAATTCTAAACATGATTCGAATGCCCATAATGGTCTTTAATTTGTGCTTAGACGAATTTGGCCACAAAAATCGCTTGTGATGCCACAGAGACACTTGCTTAGAAACTAGCATATTATAGAAGAACAAAGCTACAGGTGCTACAGAATTCGTAATTCAAAACCGCTGATTTTGCAATTCGGCTTTGGATGTCGCAGAGGTGAGTTTTTTATTTCTTTAATCCCACAGAGATGTGATAACCGGACTTGGTTTTTTTATACAATAATCTAGCATAGAGAAGCTCGCATACATATAGGTTCACATTTTTCCTTGCATACATAGACAACACAACACGAGTGACCACATGGTTAGGAAACACAGTGTTTGGGCTAGATCACAATCCTTGAATTATTTCATCGTGCAGAGAGGTAATGTCCAAATAGCAATACACAGGTTCGCATAGTAGGGCCACAAGAACTTGCACAACATAACAACTCAAGAGCATCATTATAAGACCATGTTAAAATAGATAGTAGATCTTAGATCCTGTGATAGCTTGCATAGGAATTGTCATAGAGTGAAAATATCACAGAACATAACTCGGAGAAATAGCCACATGATCACAAAAGTTCAAAGCATTAGGTGCCATATCATAAGAGGTCATGAGGCTCGCTTGTCGAAACAGGAAAAAGTGTCTTGCATACCTCAAAGGATATTCAATCACAGGTCAGGCATTTGTTCTATGGCCTTCTTACACAAGAGTAATTGAATTCAGCCCTTTCTTACAAAATAATTTGCCACAAATTTTGCTTTGTTAGTGAAGATTGATTGTTATAGAGGAGAACTTGCACTGCTCTTCAGCCCAACTCTAATACCAAGTTATTTTCTAGGATACCTGTTAGAATTAGGTTTTTCTTCACCTGATAACTACTTCAATGATCAATTAAACATTAGATTTCACATAGCATTAAATTCCATGTCGTTTAGGTAGTTATACGAAAGAAAAACATCAACTAATAAACATGAAAGAGCAGTGAAGTAACAATGAAACAATAAGACAAGAGACACAAGAATTAGGCACACAAACAGGGCAAAAACCACAAGGGGAAAAACCCAGAAAAGTTCTATGTTGTTACAATCACGGGCAAAGCCCACAAAGGGAAAACCCAAAAAAGTTCTATGTTGTTACAATCACTTTGGCCCAATTTTTATATTTAATTAGCAATCTTTCAAAACAATTTAATCTTCCAATGATTAATAGCAATTGTAGATAGAACAATAAATGCAATGAACAATAAGAGACACCAAGTTTGGTTAAAGACCAGGGAAAAACCCCACAAGGGGGAAAACTCTTTCAAATTCTTCTTCTTATTAGATTCTCATAAAATGTTCAGCAAAAAGAGAATACAGATTCTTCAATCAGAAGACTATCTAGCAAAACCAACCAAACAATATCCAAGAAATGGACCCAGCAACAATAATGTCCATAGTTAAAGTTTAAAGCCAACAATCAATTGTGGTCAACTGTGCTCAACTGTCAATAGAAACCCTGGGTCCCAGCCACATGAAGCGAAATATCATGCAGAAGACTGAAGCATTCCAGAAGCACGGAGTACCTTACATGCGAGCAACTCCAACCGAGATTTTTCTGAAACAACCTTGTGGCTATAGACCAAAACCCTAATCCACACATGCGAGCTCAAACCCTACAATTTCAGACCTGTACGAACCAATTTATGCGAACCACTTCAGACCTGTGCGAGCTAAACCAAAGAAGAGAGAAGAAGAAGATGCTTGATGATGATGTCCAAATGAGGTTCTCTTGACTTGTATTTATAGCCATCCAAGGGTGTCCAATTTCTCTTTAGGTTCGACCTGTCCTTTTGAGTACATGAGGGTTTTCATATTAAAAATATATTTTTTCTTAACCAAATTAAATTATTCCAAGGGCTAGGAGGGGTCTTTCTTGATGAGGAAGGTTGTCCAAAGGAGGGAATTTGCCCCGAGCTGCTAAATTAACACTCCCTCTCAGCTAGGGAGAAATTACCGACTGCAACATGTGTCCCATCTCAAATATCAAATCAAAAATTCATCTCTTCTCATATGTTGAACACTCGCGAATCCAAAAGAAGAAGAATTTGACATCGGAGGGGAGCTTAAGCTACCACCCTCTATCCAACAAACATCACAAGGGAGTTCCAACTCAACCCACATCATTAAGGAGCCCAGCTCAACCCACTATCATAGGACAATGGGCAGGATCGACTTACTATGATTGGTAAGGATCACAATTATCCTATTGTTTGTTGATCTTCCCATCAGGACCCTTAAGAGTCAAGTGGTAGAACACCTGCATCCACAACCTTAGGAGGAGATACACACTTACCCTACAAGGTAAGGATTAGACACAACCCAAGGCACTTGTGGGAGATACACACTTACCCTACAAGGTAAGGATTAGACACAACCCAAGGCACTTGGGGGAGATACACACTTACCCTGCAAGGTAAGGATCAGACATGCCCAAGTCATCATCTCAACCCATTGGCCAGATGGGGAGGAACAATCCCAACAAGCCCAGCTTGTGGGTAGGATGCATATTGGGGTATACTCGACAGGGGGAGATACACACTTACCATGAGGTAAGGATCAAACATACCCTGAGATGACAATAGGGGAGATACACACTTACCATGAGGTAAGGATCAAACACGCTTATTTCCAATGAGTTCCTTCAAACCCAGGAGCTCTTCAGCTCAATTCCTTACCCTGGGAGCTCAAACAACGGGGAAGAGCATAGCTCAATGTCCTTAATCAACCGAGACCCTTACCGAGAGGGTCACATCCATCAGTCCAAGTTGCTCTCTGAAGACCAAGAACTTCCCTTTTGACAAAGCCTTGGTGAGAGTGTCTGCAATTTGTTCATTAGTTGAAATATGGCAAAGTCTCGTGACTCCTCTCGGCACCGTGTCACGTATGTAATGATATTTGATCTTAATATGCTTGGACTTATCATGAAACACAGGGTTTTCTGCCAATCAGATACCACTCTTATTGTCGCAATATATCATTGTCATATCCAGGACTTGCTCAAACAGCTCTCCAAAGAGCTTCCTCAACCAAATTGCCTCACAGCGAGCCATGTTAGAAGTAATATAGTCCCCTCAGCCATACTCGAAGCCACTAACTTTTATTTCCTACTCCTCAAAGATATCATGGCAGATCCCAAGCTAAAGCAACACCTAGATGTGCTTTTCCTATCAATAACATTTCCAGCCCAATCAACATCAGTGTATCCATGCAATTGTACATCTCCTATAGTATATCTCAGACCAAGATTGATCGTCCCATGCAAATATCTCAAAATGTGCTTGGCGGCAACCCAATGTGCATGAAGCGGCTCAGTCATGAATTGACTCAAGGTGTTCACAGCAAAACATATGTTCGGACGAGTGTTCACAAGAAACATTAATGCCCCAATCAATTGACGATACTCTGAAGGGTTAGCCAAGTTAGCTCCAACAGCATTTCTGCATAACTTCTTAAAATTCATTTCCATCGAGGTGGCCAAGGATTTGCATTCCATCATTCCAAATCTCTCCAATAACTTCACGACATATTTTCCTTGAGAAAGGAAAATTTCTCAGGGTCTCTACCAAACTCTAATCCCAAAAAGTAATGCACCATGCCAAGATCTTTCATCTCAAACTCACAGGCCATCTCCCTCTTGCACTCGATTATCAGAGGCTCACTACCTATCAAGAATAGATCATCAACATATAAAACCAAAATCAAAGGCATACCTTGGACCACCCTGGAGTAGAGGTTGGAGTTAGTGTTGCTTCTTGTGAATCCAAGCTTCACCAAGTAAGTGTCAATGCGGGCATACTAGGATCGGGGAGCTTGCTTCAAACCATATAATGCTTTCTTCAATCTGCAAATATAAGTTTTCTTGTCCTTTACTTCAAATCCTTGAGGCTACTCAACATATACTTCTTCTTGTAGCAAGCCACGAAGAAATGTTGTCGTTACATCCATCTAGTGGAGGGTCCATCCTTGAATAGCAGCAAGGGCAACAATCGATCTAATAGTGGTGTAGCGGGCAACTGGCACAAAGATATCATCATAATATTCTCCCTCTTTCTGGGAGAATCCTCTAGCCATGAACCTTGCCTTGTACTTTTCAATGCTTCCATCAACTCCATGTTTGATCTTGTACAACCATTTTGAGGTTACGACAGACTTTCCTTTCGGTCTCGAAACAATATCCCATACATCATTCTTCATAATGGATTCATATTCTTTGGCCATAGCATCCTTCCAAACTTGTTCTCTCATTGATTCTTCAAAGGTAGAAGACTCAACCTAAATCATTGTGCTCATAGCTATGGCGTACCATTGATACCAACATGGCTTCTTACTTTCTCTAAAGGTACTTTTGGAAGGAACATATCTCTCAACATCCTATAAGGTATCATGAAGCCATAATGGTCTTTTCTTAGCAGGAAGATCACTTGAAGGAGGGTCCATGGGATCATCAACAATGTCCTTCCTAGATTCCAGCACAAAAGGACCTTCAAATATGTCCATGCCATCATCTTTCTTCGGAGGTGGAGGAAGGTCTCTAGCTTTCCCAAGGATAGCGTCTTCATCAAAGGTCACATCCCTGCGAAACTCGATCTTCCTTTGGCTAGAAATATATATTTTAAATGCTTTAGAATTTTCACGATACCCAACAAATGTGCCTTTCTT